>JAFELO010000114.1:389711-439956 GCA_017140195.1 Eumaeus atala
ATACACATTTTTTTGTAAATATAAGTAAACATATTTCACATTTGACATTTGAGTAATGTGTATAGAAATCTGTACATTTTATTTATCTGCAAATGAGAAACATTGACTGGAAGTCAATAACAGCATATGGAACATTTCATTAAAATTTAGTGACCAGTAATGCCATGAATTGCAGCGTATTTCGGCTGGCACGGTGAGTATCTCCGACCGACCTGGCTGATGGTATCTTATATGTCTAAGTGTGTCTAACAATTAGTTACACCACTCTCGAACAAACTGGTTAATACGTGCTTATAATTTGGACGAGGAGAAAATTATTTTTCTTTCGGATATTCTTAACGTCAACTTAACCACATTACGTAAAACTCGGCAATTGACTATTAACTTATCGAAGAAATTGTAATTTTCAATGGACTCTTTCTTTGTATTAAACAAAACTGTTTGCGACAAATATAAAGTTGAAATTGAAATTTTCTGAATACGATAATACATAATTTTCCGAACATGTGACTGCGATACAAATTTGAACGGAACCGGATTGGAAAAGGATTGATTTGTCTGTGTGTCGATACACGATACGACGTTGAAATCGAATCCGACGGAACTGTCTAAGGTGATCGTAGACGGATCCGTCCAACCACCCAGGAAATTGTTCCGTTTAAGGAGATCTTCAACTGATCTGTCCATCCATTCGTGTAGCCGGTCTACACACACTACACCGACGAATAGTAACACATGTGCCGTCGCGTTATTAGTGCGGTTTATGAGTAGCCCGTCGATCATTGGGGTGGAGAGGAAGAAAGGAGGGAAACGCATCTGCATGACAATCATGCGGCTGACTATGGGCGTCTGTAGTTAAAAGGTCGAAGTTTTTCCTTTAAGGGTTCTGTAATGTAATACTCATAAAAGCACTTAATATATGTATTTATTGCTTGATGATGAGACCAAAAAAAATATGTTTCGAGCGTTTTCATTTCGAACGTGAGCCTAACCATAGGAGATGCATCAAAACAATTTGCTACGGAATCATTGAAAGACCTGCAAAAAAGTCAGCAGCTAAGGTTGATTAAAATTCACCATTTATACGAAGAATTTATTACTTAGAAAGTAATATTTTGAAATAAAAACTTAGGACCTAACAGTTAGATGTCCATTGACATAGCTCCTTTTCATTATTGACAGAGCATATTAGCACCATAAGTGCGTATTTGGTGCATCCCAGGATAGTTGATAATGGAGAGACGTCTTTCGTTGTACCAAGAAATTTTTCAACGTCCCTATGTTAGTAATTTGAAATAGTAACCGTAAAGCTGGTGTAACGTAACACAAACGTAATTTTATATAAGACACACTCCTACATTTTATGGCTAGATAACCTTCAAATAAAAATACGGCAGGGAAAAATATGAAAGCACAAAATTTAATTCTTTTTTTTTTTTTTTTTGCTTTCCAAAAAGACACGCACATGTGAAATAAATGACGCATTAGACCTGATGTTACGCAAAAGGAATAAATGAATAGGATTGGTAATTTCTTGAATAAATTTACGAAACTCAATATCAGCCTCTAATCGATTTATGTGATTGGAATATAATTGAATTGATGGCGTGTAGCGAGGACGTTAGCCAGCGGTCACAAGTTCGAATCTATCAAAGATCACGAAAGCGGTCTGGGAACGCTTCAAGTTGAAAACTTCTCTAACAAATTTTTTCTTCAAGTTTTTATTTGATTACTTTTTAGAGAGTTGGCGCTTGCTTCGTAACTAGAAACAAAGGCTCGTTTGGACTGTAGAAGCCAGTCCATAGACATGAAATTATCTAACACATCTGTAATACTATAATTTAAATTATAATTCGATTCACTCCCCCAATGGTCCATCAACTGAGCAGTCGGTGAACCATTAGGGTTGTCGGTGGTTAAAACGCACGAAACGCGACATCATAGCTGTCACTTTTTGGCGGTGTCATGAGAGCGAGAATCGATCCTTCGCTAGTATGACACCACCGTACTCTACCAACTCCGACGTGCAGAACCAACTCCTTTACTACGTACTCATATTACTCCTACATTAGCCTTGTGTATCGCCTACCCTCATATCGATCCCAGACCATTCTAATTATAAATTTAATTACATAACGAATGTTAAGGAAATGTATATTCGTGTGTTCGTTTTTTGAATACATAATGACACATTTATTCCATACAGCCCCGTTTTTATGCACGCGACACAATTTTATATTTAAAATACAATTACTTATTACTTTTAAGAGCCATTGCTCAAAACAAATAGTATATTTAAACGCAATAGTGAGCAACATTTAGCACGTTATTGACGATGTTCTCTGAACCTTAAACGCAAAGAATTGCAGTGCAACAGAGAGGTGTACTTTGGTAAGTGAAAGTATTAGTACCATACAGATCTTTGTTTTTTCGGATGAACGCACGCATGGGATGACTTTGTTATTGGATGCGGAAACGCAACCTTAAATAATTTATGGCGCTTCAAGCTTAAAGACTTTGTAGTACTTCAAGCTTAAAGACTTTATAAGTATTTCAAGCTTAAATACTTTATAGTATTTCAAGCTTAAATACTTTATAGTACTTCAAGCTTAAATACTTTATAGTACTTCAAGCTTAAACTCTACATAAGTATTTCAACCTTGAATACTTTATAGTATTTGAAGCTTAAATACTATGAAGTATTTAGGCTTGCGTTTCCCCTCGGACTGTTCCACGAAAATGCTTTACAAGAAAATTTCGCCTTGGATTATTCCGGAATTACTGTAAACACTTTCAACCAGACTATAAAAGTACGGGAGACCTTGGAAGTAGCTTAAGTGTGCGGCTTACAGGAAACGATAGGAAAAAATAGAGAAACAGGAAAAAAAATAGTTTGAACTGGGTTTCAATTCTTTTTCACTTTATTCTCTCATCTTTTTTATATCTAACGAAAGCAAAGCAGTCCGACTACCTAATATTAAGTAACAACTGCTTTGCTAAAGTATATAGGAAGAGGTAGTGCCGTGCTGTAGGGGAGGAGGTAGTGCCATGCATTCGCCCCACCATGATGAAAGCCTTTTCGTGGCGGTGGGGCTTAGTAGCCTTTGTGAACCCTTTTTTTTTTTTGGTGACGAAGGGGAATGCATTTACGCATGATACCTGGGAGCCCGGGTAGACCCCCAGACCTATGTTGGACTCGGCCAATGGGTAGCAATACCAACTAAAGCCCTACGGGAGCCATCAGCCACCATAAGTGGAGGGTCCCGGATCTGCAGGCAACAGGACCCCTCCAACGACAGGCTGGCCTCGGCGAAAAGGCCAGACTTCACCTCTTCGGAGACTGTCCGACTACTCTAAGACAGTCCCCACGACGCCGTGTCATTGGAAGTGGACCGGGTTCCCATCCCGGCCCGACACGGAACACAAAGGCACTACTGAAGGCGCTGCAGATAGCGCCTCTTTCGTATCCCCATTCGTCTTCGGCGGGGGGAGGCCGCGTCGGCAGCCTCCTCTCTCACCCGCTCGTCGGCTTCCTTCTGGGACATGACTGTCTCGCAGAAGGAAGCCATCGCCTTGTAGGACTCGTCGCTGCCGAGCATCGCGAGGATGATGCTCGACTTTGACAAGTCCCCTCCGACAACTGATGTCAGATCGTGACGCAGCGCCGCCCATCTCGGGCACACCTCGAGGGTGTGCTGGGCCGAGTCCACCGCCGCGTCACAATCGTGACATCGAGTCGTCGGCTCCCTGCGGGCCGTCTTGCACAGATACTCACCGAAGCAACCATGCCCGGTGAGCACCTGCGTTAGACGGAAGGTGGCGCATCCACCGCTCGAGGACCGGGCGCAAGGCAGCCGTTAACTCTCTACCGTACGGCTGCCGCGCCAGGTCCTCCCCCTACCTCTGCATTAACGCCACATGCCCTAGCCGGCGAATCCGTAGGATCTCGTCATGCGTGGGGTTCAGGCCGAGAGTCCTCCTATCCGAGACATAGGAGCAGCTCTCGGCAAGAACCTCCGCCACGAGCTCCCACGGGGGATCGCCGGCTAGGGCTGTCGCTGCAGCCCACGATACCGTACGGTACCCCCGGACGACCTCACTGCGACGACCCTCTGCGCAGAGCGCAGATGGGCCTTATTCCTCGCAGTGAGACGATCCGCCCAAACCGGGGCACCGTACGTCGCCATACTCCGACAGACACCGGAGTACAGCTGCCTGCAGGCGGCGCTGGGTCCTCCGAGGTTCTGGAGGAGTCTGCCCTGATGTCCAACGACACCGCGACCACCACCTCCCCCCTGCGTTCCGCCTCACCCGTCACCGCCCGCAGGCGCTTGAGGGCATCGATGGTCGACCGGCGTGCTCGGAACCCGAACTGCGACTCTGAGAGTCCGGGTCCCGCGCCCTCCTCCAGATGCTGAACGAGACGGGAGGCCACAATCCGTTCTAAGGCCTTCCCGATCTCGTTCAGCAGCACCACCGGTCGAACCGCCGAAGCCGAGTCCATGGGCCGCCCAGCCTTTGGAAGTAGGCAGAGCCGGCCCTCCTTCCATGCCCCCGGGAACTGACCAGACCGCAGGCAGCGGTCAAACGTTTCCCGGAGGCTATCCCCGAGGTGCACGAGCGATATCGCCAACACTCTCCCGTGCACCCCGTCTGGACCCGGTGCCCTCTTCTTACTCAGGAGGCGAGTCAGAATCGCCTCCATTTCAGCCTCCGTGACGGGTGGCGGAACACCCTCCTCCTCGTCCGACGTCTGCCGAGCCATCCTGGGGGGCGTGAAGCCCACGGGTGCGTCGGGGAACAATTCCCCGACGATCCCCCCCAGTTGGTCCGGCTGGAGCGTCTCCGTGATGGGGGCCGACGGGGCGCGGAGCTTGTTCCGCGCCCATTTGTACGGTCGACCCCAGGGATCCCTCTCGAGATCCCTTACAATCTCCAGCTGAGCCTTTGTGAACCCGGGCGAAGCCAATTGAACCGAGGTGGATCTTTCCACTCCTCTTATAAGAAGAGGGGCCTTAAAGATCAGTAGGAGAAATTGTTCTCGGTACCCCTCTTAGTAGAGGGGACCTAAGAGCAACAGGAGGTGGCGCTTTTGTGCACGGGGCTAGGGGCGAGGATGGGATCCTCACCCCATTTCGCTGTCCCATAGTCGATAGGGTTGTCCTGAAGTGCTGAGCAACCCCATCAGTGGAGGTGGAGTTGGTCTCTTAGGGAGCTGACTAACCGTCGAGATGCCCAGCTGATTGTTGTTCCGGGGCACCTCACCAAGGGCGGCCTGATGGCACTCGTGGTTGTTTTTGTGGGTATTCGACAGTATCATGTGCCGGGAATCCCACACACCACTAGACCCCACCCAGGGCCGGTGAACAAAAAAAATGCACAGTGCATGACACTACGTCCTCCTATGCAACGGAATTGGACTAACACGACCGGGGAGTTACCTCTCGCTTACATGATACCGCCGTAAAGTGACATCTTCAGTGTCGCGTTTCGTACGGTTTGTGAGTAGCCGGTGGCCCATTGGGGGGGGCAAGGAGGGCAACGCATCGGTATCGTAATTATGTGGATGTTCATGGGCGTCGGTAGTCATAAAAGGCTACGATTGCTCGGTGGCCCCCCTATTCTGCTGCTGGTATTAAGCCGAACATTTCCTCGGAACACTCCCCATAGAAAATACGATAAAAGACGCACAGCGAACCCACATCTCTTCGTAGAACCAAAGAATCAAGCTGTACGGAAATAATTTGGTCGTCAACGATTCGAGTTGCTCTACGTTGTATGCGGTCAAATGAAAAAACTTCTTTAATTATACAAAACGTAACTGGCTATAAGAGAAAATGAGAATGAAAATGTGCGCTATCATCTCTCTCTCTCTCTCTCTCTCTTTCTCTCTCTCTCTCTCTCTCTGTCTTTCTTGTACCCACAGTAATATACGAAACGTAAATCTCTTTCTTTCTATCTTCACTGACTTCTGTGTCAAGTAAAAGTTGGCCTTATTTCCATAATGCTGTGGACATGCATTCGCCAGGTTACTTCCCAAGTCAAGCGAGCATGACAAAGTCGAAACACGAACACACGACAGAACCCTGCCCAGCGAAGTATTTTCCTGGCCGAACATTTCTAACTCCGGGCTATTAACTAGAAATGACTTAATCCCAGTAACACTTTTTCATTCGACCCACAACTTGAACCCGGCACAATTGCCCATACGAAATAAAACACATTCAGCCAATACGTCCCTAATGGAATTTAAGAGCCTCCAAGTGCTATACTTATTTATATTATTTCCTACTAAACGTTCAATAAAACTGTTTGCTTTAGGCACTTCTAAACCGTCAGCGCTTTTGTAACGCTAGGGGTCTATTGAAAACTATTATTTCGTTACCATCCATCTCTTCTTGTTATCTCACCTTTCTTGTTTTTGGCCTCCATTCGACCGCTGTCTGGGCGATCTATATACAGACATTGTACTATTTTGTTTATGTAGATTAAAGACTAATAAGATAAGACATGCTGTCGGTGCTATCTTTTCTGTTATAACACATTTATCTTTTTCTTTTTAATTGTTCAGAATCAGCCAGTCCGGCACGATTGTAGTAACTCTCGCTCGTATATTATAATAAAGTGTGTAATAGCTTCAACGGCTGTGTAGTCGTGTTTTATGTGGCTCTTGATCCTTAACTCCCTTATACCCTTTTACCCATTGGAGGGGATGAGGAAAGGAGGACAACGTATTTGTATAACTATGATGCAGATATTTATAAGCGCCGGTAGTTATCAATATTATACTCGGATGCGTTCACCTGCATAGTCTCTGGTTGTAGGATGTCTATGGGCGACGATTGTTTACTCTATTTGTGGCACATAATACCACTACCTCTTATTGCCTTAGTATAACATACAATGTTGGCCATAAAGTGCTAAATGAACAGCTATCGTTTCAGAATGGCTGGGAAATGCTTTCAAACGAGACAACGTGAATAATTTTGTAACACACGCGAACTTAATGGACGCTCCGAGGACGACTCATGAATATTTCGGTACTCATTTTTTACGCCACTTCAGTAAGGCCAGATTTTATTAGCGTACACTTTCATTAACGGCAGCCAGCTGACGTCTAAATTGCGGACCGCCTTAAAATTTACTGCACCGCATGTAAGTTGTAGTAGAGACAAAAAATGGACTCTATTTTATTTTCCACGTTTCGACTAAAGTTGGCTAACCAACAGGATAACCAACGGCACGGAATATTCTAATGGTGAAACAAACAAAAAACGTTAACACGTCATCAATGAGATATAATCCAATGGAATAAATAATGGTTTGAAATTATTTTTAAATTAGGCTACAAAATAGTCAATTTAAAAACGCAGTCATTGATTATTTTGCGACGTTGCCAGCTCATCAAATGTCAAATTTAGTAAACAGTCATAAGTCGATGATGTAGGTATTTTTGTTAATTAATAGATGGAACAGAAAAAACTTAATGCGAGCATTTAGGTGATAATTTGAGCTGGGCATTACCTAGTTATTACTTTAGCTGTAACTAGTAATGCTCCTAACTAAGACTCCTCTTTAAATGGACAAGAAAGAAACCACCCGGTTAACCAACTGGCACAATTGCAAAATAGCGTAGCTGTAATTTTATGTTGGATCTAATTAGCACTTGAATACATAAATAAACTTTATGTAGTACTCGTATTTCCACAACTATTTAATTTATATTTACGACCGGCTTCGACTTATCATCATTTATCATGAGGTAAAAAAAGATATTGTGGAAATAGTATATAAAGTTTATTTATATATTCAAATGTTAACATCCATTTCCACCAAGAAGTAAGAATACATTTAATCTACTGGAATTAATTAGTGTTGTGAAAGAGGGCAATATGTACCCAGTTTCTTGCATTTTGGATTTCTAAAGTGAGTTTTTTTTTTTGTGGAGTATGTGTATCATGAGTTCAAGTCAGCGACAGCACAGGAATCTTTCAACGTAGCATACGTTGAGCAGAAACTTTCCTGTGCTTCGAGACTACACGGCTACACGGCGTAGCTCGTAGCACGTAGTACACTACGCTACACGTGTGTGCTACAAAATACAGGTAACGGCTGATAGTTTCAAGATTTACTACTATTGATAGGTTTCATGTCTGCCTGCCTTTTTTATGATTGCAAGGCAAGTCTCATATGTTATTTCTAAAAAAAGATAAGGAGTGGAAATATTAATAATATAAATATAAATAATTTTAATTAAATCAAAATAATCGCCTTATCTGTATCTCGATATAGGAAATACAAATACAATCTTCTTTACAAATACAACCGCATTAATTTTAGGACTCTTTTAGAACTTACCAATTTTTCAATAATTAATTAATCGTGTTTGAGTAAAGTCAAATTTGAAAAATTATATGTGATCACTCACTATTAATGACACAGAAAAATATTAACACTACCTTTAATACTGAGGGGAAGATATTTATGGACGTCGATAAACATCAAATGTTTTTTTTCGTCGCTCGTTTTTTTTATACGTACAATCAATCAATACGGTATATCACATTTAGGTTAACAACAAGATAATAACAAAGCAGATAAGCAAAGAAAGCTCAAGCCTTTTTCGCAATCAACAATCTACACAGAAGTAAAATATAGAAGAAATGTAGACATATTCTGTTTTTAATTCGCCTATTAGACTACAAAATAATATGTAACAATAACAGTAAAACTAACTCGGGGTCTAAATAAAAATATCCGGAGACCCGCAACATCCATAATGATGCGGGTCTCCTGCCCGTGCGCCTCGCTCCATTAGGCGGAGTAACGAACTCTGAAACTAACTGCTCGGCCGTACTGAATAGTGCTGACAGCGGACGCGACCGTCCATATTATTGACAATGTTTGAGTTTAATGTGCGCATTTCTAGCGACTGACCCCCGCTTTGCCAGCGAATAACACGGGCCGGATTGCTACTATAAGAAATTATAAATCGAAGCCTTCCTTGTAAATCACTATTCTCTGGTATACAAAAATCTATTCATTAGAGTTTGAGATAATCAATCACATACGAGCAGACTTTGAGAGAGCATTGTTTTATAATGTATAAGTAGATTAACTATAACATTTTGAGGAATATTTTTTATACAATTCAGTTGAAGGATTTTCTTAATTGTAAATCACTACAGATATCTGAAAACTTGCATATACTTTGCACTTCTTCCCTCCTTCTTCCTCCAACGATGTACCGGTTGCTCACAAATTACTTTGTGTAAAGCCACTAAAAGCGGTATCACGTTGATGAGAGGCCAGCTAGTCCAATTTGACCACAACACAGCGTGACACTACCATTTCAGTACTCTAAGTCATATAATCCTCTATCGGGTGCTATATGTAACATTAAAAAACAAATGCAAGCACATAGTATTAAGTATTCAAGATGGAGCTAACGATATCCTTTGAAGCCATAATACTCTACTTGTGGCGCTATGTTAAACTACTTTAGCGTATTGCACGTAATGGCAATATCGTGATTAAGCTCTCGTGATCCAGTAAATAGTCGGTCGTTGGCTTTACTCAGGATGTAATTATTGCATTAGCATATAAAGTCCTGGCAACGTTAAACGCGGCAACGCCAAAGACACCAGATCTCTATCTAAGAAGCTAGAGCTCAGATATTATCTTTTTTATCTAATGATTTAGATATCATTTGATAATGAGGTTGTGCCATGCATAATGCATGACAATACAACCTCTTGTATAACAGAATTGGGCCGGCGCGACCGGGGAGGTCCCTCTCGCCCACATAATAACGCCATAAAGTGACATCTACAGTGTCGCGTTTCGTGCGGTTTGTAAGTAGCCGGTGGCCTATTGGGGGATGGGGAGAAGGAGGGCAACACATCGGCACAGTAATTATGTGGATGTTCATATGCGTTGGTAGTCGCAAATAGCTCCGATTTCTCGTTTGCCCCCTATTCTAAAAAAAAAGTTTCAATTTAGGCTCAAAAGCTCAGTTTTTAAGTATCCTAGATGTTTTTATGACAAAGCATCTAAAGAATTATTTTGTATGTGTGTAATGGTTCTATTTCAACCTTTAAAAACAAGTACAAAAAGCAAAACTTATTTTCTGGTCTTGATGATCCAGTCCCTCGCTTGGAATATTATAATTTACTCTGGACTTTTTATGTGCTATAACAAATAATGTTTCATATAATAATGTGGTTGACGGCCGTTAAGTTTGACGGCAAAACTTACAACAAGGTTAATTGTCATAAGTAATGCAATTAACCACCATCAAGTGATGGCAAGTTATCCATTATAGTCTAATGGGAATAGCCCATTAGACTATTTTAGCACGTTGTATCTTAAGGTAAATAATGACTTTCAATTACATCGTGTAACGTAGAGCCTCTCCGAAAAGGTTTTGTAGTCGCTTCAAATTTATCATTTAATAAAAAAATACAAAACCATTTTAACATAGTTTATAACACGTAGGAAAACGAAACTTATAGTAGAAATATTTTATTTCACCGAATCGATTTATCAATAGGAGTTTAGAGGCATATACAGTATACAATAGTTACACAAGTAATGTTTTTCTTAGCGACAGCGTAATAAATCTGGTAATTTTGTGTATGGTTCAAGTAATGAGCGATTTATGAAGGTATCCTTTTTTTCTCTTATTCATCATTTTCTTGTATGTTTTAAAGATAATTACAAGTAGATTAGAACACAATCCACACTCATTTTTCCAGATGTTATGTTAACCTGATGATGCTAATATTATTATAATAAAGTCTGTGGAGTTGTATATACGGTACACAGCATTACACATAAATAGGAGATTAGATAATGCATAAACCAGTAAGGTTCTGGAAGACACAGAGTAGCCGGCCTGGTATGAATGTAATTAAAAAAAAATAAACCTATCGCGTAAGTGTTGTTTTAAACAATGAAATCGCCAGAATCCTAATCTCCAGCAGTGAGAAAAAGATCCAATAATCAAGATATATATTTTTTAAGGCACTACAGGACTTGATAACTACCGATGCCCAAGGACATCTGCATTATTGTTACGCAGATGCGTTGTCCTCCTATATCCCCCCTACCGATGGGCCACACATATAATTTGACAATTCAAATGTTTGTGTCTCTTGTAACTTGGACCAAAATCTCTAACAATACGCCCCTAATTCGTTTAACCACCACGCCGGCTCACCATCTCGCCGCTATTCAGGCCCATCGACGCGTTACATCAGTCCTACATTCATCAATGTCATTTATTATACCATAATTTCATGTTATGAAGAATAGATGTTTTGCTAAATTTGGTCGATGTATATAAAATGTGGAGGCAGGTTCTTCATAACAGTTTTGTAGATAATAAATGAACATTTCTATTATGGTGTTTTAATTGTAGTTATTTATGTGTTTGAATATATTATTATCCCTTATTTTTATAGTTGCCCAAGAGAAACATTCACTTTTTTTGGAATTAAAAGTAGTTTTTCAATTATTACAGATTGTAATCTATAATCTGTGCCGCATTTCACATATTAAAAATGTTCAGCCTGAGTCAGATGTAGTCATCGCTGCCGACACCCATAAGCATCCCGTGATTGTATGCGTAATGACCTTCTGCTTCCTCCGCCCCAATTGGTCACCGGAAACACATAACCTTCACAAAATGTGACAGTATCATGTGAATGACAAACAATTTGGCTGCAATTCTAGCATGGCACTACCTTTTTTTTGTTGTCGTGGGGAAACGCATTTACGCGCCTTCACTGGCCCTAGGTGGGCCCCAGTCCAGTGATGTGTGGGAATCGCGGCATATAATAGTGCCGAATACCCACAGAAACCACCGCGAGAATCATCAGTGCCGCCCTTGTTGAGGTGCCCTGGAACAACAAATCATCTGGACACCTTGACGCCTAGTCAGCCCCCTAAGATGGGGTTATCCCGCACTACGGGACAGCCCCACCCACTTTGGGACAGTGCAATGGGGTGAGATTCCCATCCTCGCCCCTAGCCCCGTGAGCAAAAGTGCCTCCCCCTGTGGCTCTTAGATCTCCTCTTCTTATAAGAGGGGTACCGAGAGCGATTTCTTCTCCTGATCTTTAGCCCCCTCTTCTTATAAGAGGGGTGCAAAGACCCCCTCGGTTTAATTGGCTACTATGCCCCACCGCTACTACGCCTCACCGCCACGCCAAGGCTTGAACCATGGTGGGGAGCATGGCACTACCTGTTACAGAACTTGTTAATCTTTGATATTCATTTTTGTCAGGTTCCCAGCCATGATTAGCCTCATCACACATTGCAACTTTTAAATACTAGTGAGTTCTTATAAAATTCGTGTGTTGGACGGCTTTAAAGAACAATGCTTTATCAAAATGTCAAGAAGCTCGGCAAACAGCTTAGGGATCCTAGAAGAAAGGAGTAAGTCATACCTGAAAAGCTGGCAACGCATCTGCGAAAGCTCTAGTGTTATAGATGTTTGTGGGACGTGACCGCTGGTGAACCTAATGTCGGGTGACGTGACTGCTCAACACCGACCAGGGGTCAGTAGCATAGGGATGCTACACAAGAACTAAAAAATGGACTAAAATATTTGTCCACTTTTAGAAGTTTCTCAAATTATTGTTTAACTGTGTATTATATTATAGAACAACAAATGATGAAAATAGTAGCAAAAGGTGAACGTTGACCCGCAATTTCTCTCCTAAGGATTAAGATCTATTGCGTCACACTTTAACGTTTATACAGACATCGTGAAGAAAGTTCTCAATGAATATAAACGTGTCATACATATTTATAAAATGTGGCCTCGACCTAACGTTTTCGTTTGTTATGTAAAATAAGTAACTTAAAACATTGCAGAGTTGTTCACATAGTACATAGGCAAGTCAGGTCGGACAGAGGTATAAGCAGCATTGCATATGAACTAGACATAAATTGAATTTTCTTATGTTATAGGGGGCAAGCGAGCAAGTGGACAATGAAGCCGGTGATATGTGAATTTTCTAGTATTGTACGAGAATAAGAGATGTTATACTATAGATAATATATCTGTATATTTTGATTAAAGTGCCTCGTGGTCTAGTGGTAAGCATGTTCGGCCACAGACGTGAGGTCCCGGGTTCGAATCCCGGGTAGGAACTTACAAAAACTGTTATTAGGATTTTTCAAATTCTAATAACTCATTTCAAATTCTAATCACCAACCAGCCTACTCACAAACTGCCCAAAACGCGACACTGAAGTAGGCAATTTACGCCGTTGTTATGTGGGCGAGAGGTACCGTCCCGCTCGTACAGGCCCAATTCCGTTGCATAAGATGATGGAGTGTAATGTAATGAATGAAAGACGAGTGTAATGTCTCCTCATAAATTCCAATTCTAGTTCCTTAATATTCTCCGAATTTTAAAAAGCCTGTATTTTTATTCAACTCTGTTTGTAACAGTCGGTGATTGGGTTCAAGTATTCTCTTCGATTTTGAAGATAAAACGTGAATCGAATGGAGAACGACAACATTTGTATAATGACGCTCGCTTTTACAAAACGAGCATTACTTTCTCGAAGTCACGGCCGCAATTTCTAGAGGCCTCAGACTTGTCTAATAAAGGACCGAAAAGATCGGAATTCAAATTAGGTCTATCAGCCTACATCAATTATATAATATTGGGGGGACAAACGAGAAATCGGAGCCCTTCTACGACTACCTAAGCCCATGAATATGCCGATGCGTTGCCCACCTTTTCACCCCCCCCCCCCCATGGGCCACCGGCTACTGAAAACCGCACGAAATGCGACACCGTAGATGTCGGTACGGCGCTATCAAGTGAGCGAGAGGTACCTCCCCGGTCGTGCCGGCACAATTGCGATGCAATGCAGCATGGCACTACCTCTTACAAAATACAATGGTAAACTTTTTAAAACTGTAGCACTCGCTTAACATAATAAGACGAATTAGAATCAATCGTCTTCTCGTTGAAAGAGTTATAAATGTTCATAGCGATAACATATTTCTACGTTCCTATTAATTTACTTATTATAGAATAATGTCACGACTATGGGAATGTTGGAACCATCTGAAAAGCAACCTCACAACTTGATGAATCATCACCATCATCATTATTGTCGGCCGGACGACGTCAGCTGCTGGACATGGGCCTCCCCCACAGAGCATCATAGTCACTTGATGAATGACAAAGATACAAAAATAATTAAAGTAATTTACCTATTTTTCTTGAAAAAAAAAATGTTTTTCGAAGAGGAGTTTTTCAAGGCTTTTAAGCCGATCTGGCATATAATAATAACATGACGAATCACAAAATAATAATTTATATTAAATGGATTCCTAATGAGGTTTGAGGCCATGCCCATTTCATTTCTTTCATTTCACTTACAAAATGTAATAACACCATGGGCTTGTCCATATGTCATATTTACTAACCTTGAAACCTCTTAAATTCACTATTTGAGGGAATGTCAAAACAATGTCTAGTAGTGACGTAACTATCATCCGAGGCTTGTGGCAAACCCATCGCATGGGGCCCCAAAGTCTATATTTATAGGGAAGTTTAACCTTATGTCCGATATTCCATCTTTGCACACTGTGGTAAGAGATATTGTCACACTGGATCACCTCTCGCTCACGTAATACTGTCGTGAAGGTAGCAATACTGTCGGGGTTATTACGGGGTTAGTTTCCAGTGGCCCATTGGAGGAGAGGAGGGAAGGTAGTCTGTAGCCAACAAAAGGTTCCGCATGCTCTTTTGCCCTACAAAAAATTGTTATCTGACCGAAACGTCTTTGGGCCGGAGCGAATCCTATTTAGCAGACTTTCCACGCTAATTGTTACGGTACTGAAATCAAGACCGAAAAGCGCTTCGAAGTTGTTCGTTTCATCTCCGCTTATGGCTAATTTTGCGGTCGTATCCCTCACGACACGTTACTTTTTTCAATCAGAATAATCATTTGTGGCCGCTAAAAGACATGACTTGTAGAGATATAAGGATTTCACAGATTGTCATTTAAAAGATTCGAAGAGACAAGATTACCTGAATGTTTTAAATAATTCACATTATGAGCAACTAAGTGAAACGAACATTTCGTAAAATAATATCCAAATTGAATAAGTATACTTATATAATTTCACCGTAAAAATATTTCCTTGGAGGTTAAAAAAAATTTGCTCAGTCTCAATTTAAGCGTAAATACCTTTTATTGATAGGAACACATACCCTCTATTAAGGCTCCCGTGGCATTGAATCCTCTTGCCCGGGTATGAAATGCGCGCGCACTCCCGGGAACGATGACCATGACATCAAACCGGGTCACAACAGGGATCTTGACCTAGCAGACTCACGGAGTCTCACACAAAGACATTATATATCCAACAAGGGCAGCAATACGTTTTACCCTTGAAAATATCAAATTCATGGTCATAACGAACGGGACTACATACATGTGTTGTATTGATCCCAATAATAAATTAAGATTATTAGACATATATATGGATTAATTTCATCAAATCCTATATATCATTCCGATGAGTTTACGATAGCGCACGCTACATCAACGATCCTCCTATACCTAAAAAATGTCGCACTTGTTTATACACATTTTACTAAAGCAAATACACACATCAACAGGAAATGTTTCATTATATTTTACAACAAAGGAATTAACTATATAAAGACAATATTTTTTAGTTTTATTGACTAAAAGGGAACACCCATAATAAGAGCTAGCAAATTGTAAAGGCAGAACAAAAATAAACACATGTGTGTATAACCCTCACACATACAGATTTTTTTGTCAGTGACATTAAATTATAAACTTAGTTAATATTTATTGAATTTCTGTTCAATTAGAAGTCCCCTTGTGATTTGCGTTCAAATGCTGCACTTTGTTCCATCGCTTAATCGGAATCATCTATTTTATTTGCTTTCGTATATGCTGTGTTCTATTGTTTTCGTATTTCAATTTTTATTCTATCCTGTGATTAAATATTGGTATAATGTATATACTCATATATGCTTGTGTAGATTGGTGTATAATTTTTGTATATTGTTCAATTAAATGATGATATAAACAAGTCACAATTTTATTGGTGTTTACACAATATTGCATGTCATAAATTTATAAATTAAAAATGTTTAAATTATAATCTTTATTAAAATATAAATTATTTTAGGTTAAATGAAAATGTTGAATAAAGTTACGTCTTTTAACACTTTTAACCGTCCGCTCCAATGATTGATGACCCGCTAATGCGCCTCTCAATTACTTACCTCTTTAAAGTCATTAGCGACTTCTGGCAGTTGGATATTTACTCGGAATGAAACAACTTTAATTTTATTTGAGGAATTATATTGAGGTGATTTTAAACGTATTTTATTGCAATGTCTACCTTACATCTTTTTACATAGTGCATAATTTGGCAATTGCACATCTTTCATACGGGTCGTTTTAAGCTGCCAACTGAATATCTTCGTATTTTTGTAAGTCAATGAGTGCAAGGTAATAGGTAAATTTCCCAACTTGGTTATGATGTGACCAAATCAGCAGTATACTCTTTGACACAAGAAATAATTTCGTAAATCGGTCCACAGTTGACGACGCAATCGCAGATGAAGACTATGAAAAAATATCATCGACAAAGTTATTTACTGAAGTTGTTAAGCTCAAGTTTCATTTACTGATTCCAATTTCAGAACTTAATATTTTGGAATTTAAAATTTCATTATTTCTTTAATTGAAAATTCGAACTCAATTTCTGAAACTTATATTTGTTTAAAAAAATCTAGTTTTTATTCATTTTTATTGCACATCACATTCGTGATTTTTATGTTGTATCCAGAATAGACACTCAAGAGGCAAATAAAATTGAACGAGAGCATAAAGCACCCGCGCCTAATGATATCATTTGGGCGTGAATAAAGATTGATTTCGTCCTACCTCTATCAATATCGGATATCAGTAAATTGATGTAAATTGATAGACGTAACGTGTGTTAACATAAAATTTAATAACACATTTGTGGCCCTCAAGATCACGTTGACTCGGTCGTCATTTTGGAGCATAATTTACAGTAATAATAATAATGAAAACGTTTATTCCGTTCACAACCGTTGTGAGGAGCGGAATCCATACTAGGCGCACTCATGTTACAGGACTCCTGCCCCTACTCGGAAACACGACAACAATTTATGGTTTCAAAACGTTTTACATAACATGAGACAAAGCTACTCTTAATTCACTGTACAGGGACCGCACTTCCAGACTACCACATCAACTAGTGGGCTAGCGACTAGCAAGCTGTAGTGTACTTTTAACCGATGATGTTACATATATAAAAAATAAATGTTACTTAAATAAAAGATGTTACATTGTCTATAAATCCTTTAAAATATCATTGCTTAAATCTAACGTAATATTTCGTTTGACTTTGACATTTAGTAGACTGCTATGTACCGAATGTCAATATGCCATTGTCATTTCTTTTATCGTATAATAGTAATTAGTTCCTAAACTCAACACTAGTGCGCACAACTTTGAGCTATTGTGATGTCTTAATGTTTAGTGCACGGTACAATGAATTATTTATTGGAAAGAGAAGAGTGAGCGGTTGTCGATGAGTGTATGTGTTGGAGTGTGTGTGTATATATGTGTATGTGTGTGTAAATATAATTATTATTCGCTTTGGAAAGCCTAATAATGCTTCAACAAAGCTATGAGACTACGACGAGTCTGGAAAAGTAATTCAGTATATATACCTAATTGGCTTTGCTGAAGAAGTATCAACACAATTCTGTATTTACCGTGCCTTTCGTTCAGTTGATTTTTCATCTATACAATAAAAATACAGTAAATTCATTTACAGTATACAAAAATTAACCGACTATGCAAGTGTACTAAACATTTATAAATATATATACTTGTATTTGATTGTATAGCGTATCTTTTCGTTCGTCCTGGCTTAGTGCGGCTAAGCTATTGTTGCAAAGTAATTTAGTATAAATTGTTTTTTCTAGCTGATACTAAAACCTCAATGGTAGTTGTACATTCGTCCCGGGAAACGGACTTTATACATAATTAGCTAAATCTCATACCGATTTAAGTGGAAAATGGATTTCCAGAAATTTTAACATCAATATCATACAGATCTATATGAAAAATGACATCTTTTCAAGAAATGCGGGCACAATCGGTATAAAGATTATATATAATTCACCGTAATCAAATCCAATTACGTAGAGTGAGTGACATTCGCGTGAACCTACAAAATCGATATTAATATATTTGTTTGTTCTTTTGCATTAAAATTCATAACTACTATGTCAATAAGTATCTCGTGTCACGGTCATTACAATAAAACTACTTTTACGGACTTTATCGCGGTTTATTAAATTAGTTTTACTGTAGTGACTAACATTCGCGTAAACTTAAGACACCAATATCGTGTCCTGGTGTTTGTAATCGCCAAAACTACTTGACTGGTCTTAACGATATTTTACACAAGTACTGAACTATGTCCAAATTAAAAATATAGGCTACTTTATTTCGATTAATCACATTGTTATATTTTGACCTCGGTAACGCATGGCAAGGCCAGCAAGATAACTGTAGGTTTTTGGACAGGTAAACAATTTTAATTTACATTACACACATTGCTAAACTAAACATAATCGAGACGGCACGTTGAACGTGCCGTCTCAATTATGTTAAGTAAGTCCTTTTATATTTTGTATTAACTTTTAAAATATCAGGTTAAGTTCACTTTATTTATTACGAGTATATTTGTTTATATTTCGTTAACAAGTTAATATCTATTATATTATTATATTTATTTTTGGGTCCTCTAAAAAGTTTATTAGTCACAGCGTCGTTCCGATCCCTCGTGGCCATTTTAATGTTGTAGTTTATGAGAACAGATTCCGACGCCGCCCTTGTCCGTTGAATAAGCAATTATTTTATGTTATAGTAATTCAAGTTTTACTCTAGCATTAGAGGAAAATAGAAAAATGAATAATACACTGTAGTGACAATAAATTCGAAGATGGGAAGGATGCACTGCGCGTAAAACTGTCAGCTGTTTGGAATATGAATTGATACACATCGAGAAAAACATCGAATTGTAACACGATAGCACCTTGACCTTTCAATATCAAGATTACTTGAGATTCAGATCTGACCTTCAGCCTCCTACCTAAAATAAGAGATCTTATTTCTCTAATATATTGCCCATTTCCATCTTTCGAAGCCTTCATCGGTTTGTAGCTTAGCTGCGACTTTTCATCTTGTCGTCGGGTCATATTGATATGGAGGAAACATTTCCTTCGCTTTTTGTTTTTCATACTAGAAAAATATATATCAAATTCGGCACTTATCTTCAGGATCAAGTTTTAAATAACTATGCGTTTGCCATAGTTATTTTAAACACGAAGTCACGTGTTGCAGGCTTTGCCAGTGCCAATTAGCCTTCGACAAACCAACGTTGAAAGAAAAAAGTAAAACATGTAGACGGTAGTTGAAGCCCTCTTGGAAATATTAATTAAAAATCCCCAACAGATCTTTTCAAGGGTTATTTTCCTTGCCTCAGGGTACAGCAGAGTGACACAGATTACACAAATGAAGAGGGTATCCGTTATTAAGGATAACGAGGAAGTTTATTTTAAAATGTTATTAATATTCGGCCTTACGAGCAAATTATCTTCGAGAATCCTTATGATTACATTTTCAAGGAAATGTCACTTATTGATTAATAGCTATGAGAAAATGAAAGCAAAAATTAAGATGTTTTTGTAAGAGGTTGTGGCGTAGGAAGCACGCCTAGAGCACTAGAGATGTCTTTTTTCTGTAACATTTGCGTCATGTGATGACCACGATGTAGAATTTCGTGCGGTTTGTACGATAAGTGGATATTAGTAGAGGACGGTATCGCATACACTATTTAGAGAATTCGTTTTTTTTTTTTGTATAAGTAGCCTTCAAATAGCTACGGAGGGTCATAAACATCCGCATAGAAGAGCTATGGCGCATAAACTAACCGTATGTAGGAAGTGACCGCTAAACTGCAGGGGGGTCCCCATATCACAAAACTTGCGAATATACCTCGTTCAGCAGCACTTGCAGTCAGAAAAATTAGACAAATTTCAAATGAACTTCAACAAAATTTGTTTATTTTAGTTATTTCCACAGTTATGTCTTATGGTATACTGTTATGGTTATTCTGCCGACATAAATACTATTTTCGTGCTGCAGAAGCGAGTTCGTGGAGATTATAAGCTAGCCTCTAATACATCACTAAGAGATAAAATTTACTGACTGTTTACTGTCAACACATTTTAGACAATGTACTGTACGTACTCATAATACAATATGACTATAATAAAAAGCGATATTCATAATATATATACCAGTTCATAGACTTAGCAAAGTAAATAATTATTTTCGAGGGCAATGCCTCTATAAGAGGACCCCAGCAACCCAAAAGCTTACAATTCATTAATTTAAAAAAGTTGTTAAAAAACGTTTATTTGGCAAAGGATATTATAATGTAATAGAGTTTATGACAGATACCACGCCGTGGTAATAAGACGCTTTTCGTAGGCTGTCTTTGTATAATAAGAATTGTACTAAGTTGACAAATTGCATATTGCCCTCCTTTCGCCTTCTCCCCAAATGTTTTGTCTCCTTTAACGCAACTGCATAACACATAGCTATCGCTCCGCGGTGGTGTCATGTCCCTGGACGTTCTAAGTTCATCATTTTGTTAAATGTATATTTTTGCATTGTTATGCAGCTATGGCTGTCTGAGATTATTCTCCTGCCAAGATATTTGCTTTTCTTACAGAAAATCATGTTTCGTAACCATCAGCACACTAGAGTGCATTTCCCTGGGCAGATGTATCCAACGAAGACAACACCAAAATATGGTTCTAGAGTCTAGCACAAGATGACGTCGGCTTATTTGCGGTTTCGCGTTTAGCTCAAACTTGTATACGTTTAATTAGCTTCCTTACGATCCAATTAACTTGGAAGTTGACAGCCCTTTGCAAACGGAGAGTTACAGGTCTGTTTACTTTGGTAAAATTACAGGCACCCAGACTCCTCTCGAACTAACACAGCGAGTTTGGAGATGTTACAAATTTATCATATCGTCCACAGTCAACAGATAGGCGAGCAACAGAGCACTCTACAATATGTTTCTTTGTCAGGTTGTTCCACCCGAACTGACTTCGCTTTAAACATTAACATCATCAGAAGCTGACTGATTAAATTATCTGTGATATCTTCTCTAACACGATAGTGACAAATCCATCTGGATCTCTAGGCTACCTGTTGACTAGTACCTTGTGTCACTCAACTATTGTCTTGCTATGGCCGCGCCTAGCTTGTCGTTTACTGTAACGTGCGGCATAGGAGGCCAAACGTGCAATCGAAGCCTTTTAACGACTACCGACGTCCATAGGCATCCGCATTATTGTTGTCATGCAGATACTTTCTCTTTATTCTCCCTCCAATGGTCAAAACCACCGTCACCGGCTACTCAAAAACCTCACGAAACGTAAAAACTTTACGTCGGTGTCATGTGAGCGAGAGGTATTGCAGTCAAATTGGCCCGGCATAACCCCCTGGTCATGCCGGGTCAATTTGACTGCAATGCAGGATAACAGTACTTCTTACTATTAATATAAATTTAAATATATTGTAACTATTATGCATAATACACAGAAGTAATCTATTCTATTTTATTAAATTAGTTTGGCCTCATAAATTATGATTACATTAAACAATTGTTCAAAAATATTTTAAAAAATAATTAGGTATCTATACATCGATACCTATGCATACTAGTGACCCTCCCCGGCATCGCCCATGAAAGACATTGGTTGAATTACATATTAAAAACTTCCTCGGTAATTTCTTCATTCCTTGGTGAAAACCGCATGAAAATCCGTACTGTAGATTTCGATAAAACCAACCACGTACAGACAGTTTTAGCGACTTTGTTTTATAATAAGTTCAGTTTATTACATACTCTCTTAGAGAAGAATTAGACTATTTTCCTGGATAGAACGTGCTAAGGCGGACAAAACTACAAGACAACAGGAGAAGGACATTTGCATGCGACACGTGCAACTGAGGCTAGACGATTAATTATAAGTTTTAATTACTTTGCGGACGCTTTTATGGCACGGCTTTTCACAGGTCTTAAGGTAAGATAGATGGATGGATTAACTTCAACGATGATACGATGGATAATATGATTTGTTGAAAAGAACGAAAGTGTGAAACAACAATCAACGATCGAAGACTTATACCGCTTACGTCTCTCGCGCAAGTTTCACTTCAAAATCTAATTTGTTAATTTAAGGAAAATACAGTTGCTTGTCCAGACTTGCAATCACAGTTTTTTTTTTACTTGTTACTGGAATCTCGTCCACGGTTCAGCTCACGGATATATCGAACAGGAAAAAGCCTAGTCAGCTATAGCTGCAGTAGGGAGAGCCCCAATGATTAGCGGCTTCGGGCTTCCAGGTTCGAGCCCGGTGAGTTTTTCTAACTTAAATACATTTTCTGAATGCTCTTACGGTAAAGGAAAACATCGTGAGGAATCCCGGATTCGTGTAGTCTAACTCGGCCTAATCTAGGATTGGGCCTGGTCTCATTTAGATGGAAGTCGCTCGGTGTAATCTGGCGCCCGCGTCAAATCCCCTATGTCGTGTTGCCGACCCCGATATCATCTGGTACAGAAAAAGGCTAGGATGAAGATGGAAAAGCAGTTGTAGTGGGTACAGCGTTCCAATGGTAATAATAATTTCTGCGGACTTATCAGACCGCGCTAGCCTAGTCCTGTGGTAATTACCGTAAGGGCTTGTGTCACAGCTAGTAGACAGCGGAAATATATTTAATATTTTTACAAATTTAAGTAATTTTATACATTTGTGTGTATGTGTGTAGGACTCGCGGCACATGATACTGCCGAATACCCAAAAAAGCCACCGCGAGTGCCAGCAGTGCCGCCTTTGGTGAGGTGCCTCGGAACAAAAAATTATCTGGGCACTTCGACGGCTAATCAGCCCCCTAAGGTACCGGCTCCACCTCCACAGATGGGGTTGCCCCGCACTACATAACAACCCCACTGATTTTGGGACAGTGAAGTGGGGTGAGGTTCCCATCCTCACCTTTGCCCCGTGAGTAAAAGCGCCTCTTCCTTTTGCTCTTCGGTCCTTTCTTCTTATAAGAGGGGTACCGAGAGCGATTCCTCCTCCTCTTGCTCTTTAGCCCCCTCTTCTCATAAGAGGGGTGCAAAGATCCTCCTCGGTTTAATTGGCTTCGCCTGGGTTCACCCCAGGCTACTAAGCCCCGCCGCTACAGCAAGGCTTGAAACATGGTGGGGCCACATTAGCAACTGAGCCCGCCGGTCGTAATAGTGAAAGACGTTAAAATCAGTCGAGTAGTTTTTGAGTTTATTGGTTACGTTTGTAGCTATATACACGATTCATATAAAATTTCCTCTTAATTTTTTGAATTGTTAAAGATTTCCATAAAATTATTATTGTATGGATAAATAATTAAGATATTTTTAATGCCTTTATGACACCAGAACGTCAGAGGAGTGAGAAAATTAATTGTAAAGAATTTAAGAATTGAAGGAACAATTAACTAGATAATTAAAATTAAATAAAAAATGACGACGAGGTCGACCTTTGACAAAAAGACAAGAGCATGAAAATTTGTGATTTACTTATCTGTTTAGGTCTGAGTCGAATAGTCCAAAATAAAATAATAGTAATAAGCAATGATTCTACGTATCATTATGACTAAGGTATTGTAACTAAGTGATTTTTTTTTGAGAAGGCATAGCCGTGGGGCTCCAGCTTCGGTCCCACCACCTTTAGGAGCTCCTAAACATTAGCAAACTTAGGTTGTCCTTAAGTCCCGCCGCACCGTAACTGCTGCAGAGTAGCCGAACGTCAGAACTCTGTATATTACATATCGCTATATCATTTTAAGTATTTTAAATAAAATAACTAACATTTCCGTAAACCGAGGAAAGAATAAACTGGTATGAGGGGGCAGTTAATCCCAGGTTTTTCAGACACAACAATATATGATTACTAGTTCAAGTAAATATATTTATTTTTCCTTGTGCCAGTAAACGTGGCTAGTTAAATGGTTTATTTTCGTGTGGTTACACGGTTGCGTTGTTGTAAATTTTACTCCTCTTAAAATCTATACACCTTAAAAATTACACCTTAAATATTTGAACATTCGACTCGTATAAGGCCGAGGGCTAAGACAAGTAGTATGTCTGAACTGGAATATATAAGTAACGAGAATAACATACGAATAAAGATTGTACAGATATGAAACTGGCAACACAGACAATTTCCGTAATGTAACTGAATTTCATATCGAGTTAATTACATTCCGTTCCAAATATCGGTGACATCAACAATGAATTCGTTCACCCAATAAATTACGAACAAATGCAACGGCAATTTGGTATACAATTTAGTTACTTTGCTATGCATATGGGTATGTAATGATTGTGATATGTGGCGTTCGGTTCTCTGTGACTGACCCATTAAGTATCTGGAGTGAAGGTGTGTTATTGTTGTTGTCTCGGTTAGGAGTAGCGGTCCTCCCTACCATGGTACAAGCCTTGTTTTGCAGTTGCCTGGGGTGAACCCAGTCGAAGCCAACTGAACCGAGGGGGAGGCTCTTTGCATCCCACTTATACGAGGCTAAAGAGAACAGGAGGACGCGCTTTTGCGCAAGGGGTGAAGATGGGAACCTCACCCCCATTGCACTGTGCCAAATTTGGTGGGGTCGTCCTGTGGCACGGGGCAAACCTCGAGCCGTCGAGATGCTCTGACGATTTGTTGTTCCGGGGCACCTCACCAAAGGCGGCACTGATAGCACTCATGGTGGTTTTTGTGGGTATTCGGTACTATAATGTGCCGCGAGCCCCACACACCACTGGACTCCACCCAGGACCGGTCAAGGCGCGTAAATGCGTTACCCAGCATCAAAAGAAAAGGAGTATTTGTCCTTATTTAAGCATTTGTGTATAGTATCGCGTTGGCTACAGTATGATGGTAAGGTGTTTATTGTGTATTTTGTTACAAATAGATAAGTAATCTGTTGGACCAATAGAGCATTGAATGGGACTAAGAAATAGTGTAAGCGTGTGCCGAGTTATACGGTAGGTAATATTAAACATGTTATCATAACATTTTCCATCACTTTGATGGCAAATATTTAGATGATTCTAGGAAACAGATAAAAGCAGAAGATAGAATGTGCGGACATTCCATTTTTAATATAATAAAAAATAATATATATATATATATATATATAAATTTTGATATAACGCTGTAAAAAAACTATTATAACTGATTTTATTTTCTAAGGCTGATTCTAAGCAAACTTGTTTAGGTTTCTGTATCAAGCAAGAGTCACCAGAAAATTACAATTGTGCCAATTTTACATACTAATCGAATAATATTGTGTAATGTTATATTTACCTAGTTAATTAGACTATTTATCGGCATTGCCGGCTACTATAGGAACATCCCGCAGAGCTTGAGGACAAAAGTCTTCAACCAATGAGTGTTGGGCTATGTTGGCAGTTTCTCTGTCCGACATAATTCGTAACGAAGTCATAAGGTAGAGAACTAAATTATCCGATATCACGGACGACGGATAATCTCGCAATGGGCTGGTCATACATTCAGAAGAACAGATGGCAGATGGCCCAGTAAGGTTCTGGAGTGGAGGCCACGTTTTGGAAAACGAAGTGTTGGTCAACCGTTCACCAGGTGGGAAGACGATCTCCATGCAGTAGCTGGAGTTCATTGAAGGAAGTCTATGTCCAGCAGTGGGACCGATAAGCGCTGGTAATGATGAAATGATAGGAACATTCCTACATCATATAGCATTGGAAAGTTGTATAAGCTAGAAATATAAATCCCGTCATTCATGGACGACCTTGGACTCATTTTGGATTTCTACCTCGTATTGTAAAGAGGCGGGAGATGAATCGCATCCCCGCCAAATATCAAGCACAAATAAATTCATTGATGCACCTAGCTGTAGAGTACGCAGGCGCTGACGTCATGCCCGGCTTCCGGCTGATCTTGACCCGGAAGTGGGTCATGATCGGGTCCCGCGCTGCCTGCGACCTTGCTTCCGCTTTATCCATCTTACATTAATAGCTTCACAAAGCGAAGGTCTGTCTGCTGTACCGGGAATTCGGTCTTTGTGTATAACTTTATTGGTACAACTTCAAATGTTTATTTACTAATTGTTTAAGATCAAAGTATGCTATAAGAATTTAATTAATTTTCTTATAATAAGTTATAACATGTTTTAATTTGGCTACTTTGAATCGCTTTGATAACGCGCGTTTATAGGCTTCCGTACCCAAATTGTAAAAAGCAGAAGTATAGTTTCGTCGTGTCCGTTTGTCTGTCCACATATCTGTGAATATGTCACTGGTGTTTTAATCGGACGTTATGGGTATTGTATGTTTGAAGTTTGGAAGCTACGTATATTTTATAAGCCACTACATAGAGATGTAGTATGATTTTGGAAAATAAAATTAATATATTACACGTGTAACTGAGGGATTGTTTTTTTTTTTTTTGAGAAGGCATAGCAGTGTTGGGCTTCAGCTTCGGCCCCTTTAGATCCTCCTAAATATTAACAAACTTTCGTTGAGGATTTTATCAACAATCTAAAATTAATAATAAAAATTAGCTAAAAGTTTATGCACGAAAAAAGGAGATCGAATATCGGTAGAACGCCATCAGCGCAACGTGTTCCGGACACCACGTGGACACCACTTGGACGGCCAACGTGGGGCTTTCAAAGTTTGGTTGGGTGTCCATAATGGATTTTTCATGGATGGGAACAAAAGGACAATACAATTTTTCTAGTAATTGTAAAAGCTACTATTATAATTATTTGAATTCTAATAACTCCGGGCGGTGTTAGGAAGTTGGTGGTGTTACACCCCCATACCTCGAAGTGCACGTTAAGCCATCGGTCTTGCGTCCGATTTCTCTCCGGTCGTGTCAGATATCCGTCTCATCGTAATAGAAGAATGGAAAGGGGTGTGTACTTGTGTCTACACAAACACTTGTTCACTGTAATATGTCCCGCGCAGATGGCTCTTCTCAATAGATATGGCCGCTGTAGCCGATATTCGGCTAGGAAGACATTATCAGTAGCAGTAGTCTTTGATCGAACCTAAAGAAGATCGGCCAAAAAATACTATCTACATGAATATTCATAATGATACATAGAATTATTTCTTACTGCTATTATTTTATTTTGGACTATTCGACAAAGACCTAAACAGATAAGTAAATCACAAATTTTCATGCTTATAATACTTTTGTTAAAGGACGACCTCATCGTCATTCCTTTATAAATTATTCACCTAGTTAATTGTTCCTTCTATTCTTAAATTCTTTACAATTAATTTTCTCTGCCCACCCCAATAACGGCAGACAAGGTATTAATAGAAAACGGGAGAAACCATATCTGTGTTAAGTAAACATAAAAGTCGAACATTTTTTATTATTAATTAGGTCTATAAATATTATTTTATCAAAAAAATCGTCAAGACGAGTCTAAGAAAAATCATTTTAAGAAAGGACAAACGAGACGATGGCTACTTTTATAGTGCCTTACGCCGCTTATGGGTACATACGTCAAACGCAATAACCACCAAATACCAAGACTATTACGCCTACTAGCGCACTAACACGCAGTGCGTGTAAATACGTGTAATGATAGTAACCTAGTAACTAAATTGAAGAAATCAAAAACATTTAAAACTCGCATTTGGTCGAAATTTGGCAAAGATACAGACAGACAACTAACTGAAATAAAATAACAGATAGGAGATAGGCCAGTAAGGTTCTAGAGTGGAGACCACGCTTATAAAAACAAAGTGTTGGTCGACTGTTCACCAGGTGGGAAGAAGATATCCGTGCAATAGCTCGGGATGAATGCGAGTAGCAGGAAGTTGGTCGTCTTGGCGTTCATTGGAAGAGGCCTGTGTCCAGCAGTGGACCGACAAGGGCTGATGATGATGATGATTAACCTAGCAACTAGGTAAGTAACATCCCCATTCTTTCATTTTAAGCTGCATATAATGTATAAATCTAATACTCAGCGACTATACTAGATCACACTGCACTCATAAAATGGTTCCGACTGTTCACCATCACTACTCGCAGTTCTCACAAACTTCGTGAAACCTGACAATATAGCCATCACTTCACACCAGTGTCGTATCGACTTCGTTCCGGCGCGACTTCTCCAAATAATCTCGTCAGCGTACTTATGAACAGTCATGAGTAAATTATCAACGGACAGACGAAATGATAGCGGAGACTTGTTTAAGGCACTCCTTGCTTCGAACCACAAAAAGATAATTAATGTATCTAATGAGAACGAACTATTACCATAGCAGCATGACTAGTATTTATGTATAGTTTTAAGAGGTAGCGCCATGCACAGTGCATGACACTACATCCTCCTATGCAACGGAACTGGTCACATCATACTGCCTTAAAGTTAGTAGCCGGTGGCCCATTGGGGCGGAGGAGGGCAACGCATCCACATAGTGTTTATGTGGATAGTCATAGGCGTCGAGAGTCGTAAAAAGCTTCCTTTTGCTCGTTTGCACCCCTATTCCATAAAAAAAGTTATCCTTGTAATGCTACCTCTATGTTTCGCGCGGTTTACACCTTACCATGGCATTTAATAGTTCTAGACATATCAAACAATTATTCGCAGCATGTGAATGTTAAAATTATACAAATGATTTGGGCAATCCTGTGAACATTGGAACGCAATATTTTGTATGAGTTTATTTTATTTTTTCACATAAAGACTACATAACGTATTTGGAAGAAATTTGGGAAAGATACAGACAACTAACTGGAATAAGAGATTACATTCAATCCTGAAAAAAAAGTAGTTCTCGTGAAATAGACTTATATAAGGGTCAATCGCGGGGCGCAGCTGGTTGTCTATATTTTCTTACAAAATGTATTGTATGTGTGTTCATAGAATGGAACAATTGATGTAGCTATGGAAATTACCTGGCTCACGCCGGGCATACAACGAATGTAAATAACTATCAATTTATCTCTATTATTCGACGCCCGATGTGTTTGCACAATGAAACTAGTTTGACCTTGACTTACGTCCAATTAATTTCCAAACACAAATTGATTATGTTTGATGGCAGCGTGTAGTATGAATTCTAGAGCACGCCCCGGCGCTCGGCGCCTTAGACGCCCGTTACTATGAGGCGTAGGCGTGGCTGTCGTGGAGGCTTCCCCGCGTCTGTTTATTATCTCTGAGGGTTTTTGTATTAGCATCACCATCTAGATCATACACTGTGCTTTTTTATAGCACAGGGTAGGAATGAGTAACCGAGCTAGTTATCTCCAACACCCATAGACAAGCGCAATGCTAGATGTTGTGCTGGTAACGCACCAGCTCCAATTCCTAAGTTACGGATCGGACGGAGTTAAGCGGATCGATAAATAGAGGGTGCCGCATACGTGAGACTATTATATTGATAATCGTTGTGCATAATAGATTACAGGAGGAAAATAAAATTGCCTATTTCGCAATGTTATCTTAATCTGTTTTTAAAATAATAGGTACTTAACTAACACACAAGGGATGCAAAAAAAACGTAAAATCGTAAATCGTAAAAATCACTAAAACCCCAGGAACTTCCACTTACATTACACTGGAGTTTCATTTAGTTCGTACGAGTCCGAAGGAGATGAGGGCAACAATAGATCTGCATTTCTTCGCTGGGAGACGCATTTAAGTGCCTGCCCTGGGTGGGGTCTAGTTGTGTGAGGGAATAGCAGCACGTCATAGTGTCGAGTAAACACTGAAGCCACAACCGCCGATGCCATCAGTCACCGCCTTTGTTGATGTGCCCCGGGTCTATAATTCATCAGTACACCTCGGTAGCTTGCCAGTCCCCTAAAGAACGGACACCACCTCCAGAGTAAGGTTCTCCTGCGCGGCAGCATAACCCGACCTACGTTGAGACAGTGCATTGGGATGAGGTTTCCATCCTCGCTCCTTGCTTCGGACGCCAAAGCGCCACTTCCTCCGCCTCTTTAGTCTTCTTCTAAAAAGAGGGATACAAAGACCAGCCCTCTCGGTTTTAAGCCAGCTTAAAGGGACAAATCAGCAATCGGAGCCTTTTGATGACTACGCCCATGGACGTGGTTCAATTGACTCCGCCAAAGGTGTCTCGGTTCACCCCAGGCTATTGAGCCCCGCTGCCACGACAAGGCTTAAACTATGGTGGGGTGCAGTGCATGCACCTGCATTATCTGTACATATCATCTCCTTTTTCATCGTTCGATATATAGAACTGAGTGCAGTAGATAATTAAAGTTATTTTTGTTATGGATCTTTTTAAAATATTTATTTTACAAAATAAGATTGTATTATACGTTAAAGGAAAATAACGACTGGTATACAATATGTATTACCTGCGTTGGCATTTGGCAACATTTGCCAGTCATACATTACGACATCATAACTGTTCTATAAAGAAAACTGTGACCGGCAAAGTATCCAATTTGTCTCAATAACGCCCTCTCAACTTCAATGAATACTAACAACATTTAGAAGTCTGATACGGATGTGTTCTTAAAAATCTTTGACAAATTTATTGTTACAGAAATCAATAAGGTCGATGAAAACCTTTTTACACTGAGCGCTGCCACAAAAAACTGAAAAGTGCCAATTAAAAGAGTGTCAAGTGAACAATATTTTATTCAATCTCTCTATCATGGACAGAAAAATATTAATATGATATCATTCGTCTGTTAACTTGAATAAATTTAAATAAATCCAAATTGAACAAACTCTAATGGAATAATATTTCTTTTCGGCACTTTTAAATAGAATCTCATTCCATTTGTTTAGTCAAAGAGATGCTGTATGTATTGTGTATTTTATTGTATGTATTCTATAATACATTAAGTCAGTAGAAGCAATAAGACAAATACTGTTTGTTTTGATATCTGAAAAATAAGGTAGGCTACAAAGTTAACAAATAAAATTATGGTACAAAATTGATGACCGTAAATCCACAGCAGTGCTGTTTAAACGCCACTTTTTCCCACGTAAAACTCTACTGTGGAACCAGCTGCCTCCCTCGGTATTTACGATCCGATATGACTTAGAGGTTTTCAAAAAAAGAGCATACCTATTCCTTAAAGGCCGGCAACGCGTTTGCAAGGCGCCTAGTCTTGCGGATGTCTATGGGCGGCGGTAGTCACTACCACCTTCTCGGTGGGCCCCATGTCTCATAAAAAACACAACAGAAAAACGTTCCTGTTCCCAGTATCCCCGTTGTATAATCAGGTCTCTGACAGCAGGAACCGACTAGCGAACTTGTTGTTTACGATTATACTAAGGATGGATCTAGTAAATTGTTGGTTGTAGAAAATAAACGCACTCACAACCTTAAGTTATGTCAAGGCATCGATCTCCTTCTGCCCCACAACCCAGCAGGACAGACATACGAAACACCTGTGCCTCATCAGGCTTTGCAGGAGTTACGTCAGCGAAAGGTAAATATAATGTAACACTCTTATATATGTTCCCGGCAAAAGAATATATATTTTAAATTAGACGATGCCTACAAATTCGAATGAACTAATTGTGTTCCAAGATTTACATTCATGGAATTTGATTGAGATGGCTCTCAAGGAGCCATATATGAAGAAAAATAAACTCAGGATATACGATATTTTTATGTCTCCTTTTTATTTTGGAAACAAACAGTTATAGTAGCACTAGAAGTGTTATTCCAAATTGTAATGTATATTTATGTAATATCAATTAAATGATTTCTGTAGTTTTTGTGTGAAAAAATAACAAACATACATAAAACTTTCACACTTATAATATTAGTAGGCTCTAATTTCACTGATAGCTTCTGCAAGTGTACCACGTCATATTGGATTAAATACGAACTGTAACTATTCGATAAACAGAACATCAACGTAGGCTTGACTTTACCCAAGAGTAATAAATATGTTGCTAATAAAATTCTTAGTATAATGAAGCGAGCGTATTGATATATTACATACTTAAATATATATAATGTACTATTATTTCTGTCATCATAGGTATTACTATAATAAAAATTATAATGAAACCTAAAGGATTACGCAAAAATTATACTAATACAACAGCTGTAGTCCCCCACACGAGGCCGGTGATAGCGCGTAGGTTCGTTTTTCCAAATACTAATGTCGAATAATCGCACCCGAGTTCGGCACTGACTTCAGCTGCGTGATCCACACGCCACCGAACCATGCCCAGGGCCAGTAAATACGTTGCGGGGCATCACCGAACACGTTGGTTACCGCGGGAAAGCATTCAGGCGCCAGCACCGGCCTTGGGTGGGATCCATTAAAACCACCGCGAGTGCCATTAAGTGCCGCCATTAGTAAAGTTCCCCGAAATTACAAATCATCAGGGCATCTCGACGGCTAACCGGACTCCTAAGGTCGGTCCCTTACCACCACGTCCATAGAGGGGTTATCCCGCACCACAGGACAACCCTGTCAACTTTGGGACAGTACAATGCTCAGACTTTGGGACAGAGCAATGGGGTGAGGTTCCCATTCCTTGCCCCGTGCTCAAAAGCGCCTGCTGCTCTGGCTCTTTCGTGCCTTCTTCTTATACGAGAGGTACAAAAAATGCCACCCCCTCCTGCTCATTAGTCTCCTCTCCTTAGGACAGAGAGTAGCCCTCTCGTTTCATTTGCTTCGTCCCATATATGTGGTTATACTCCAGGCTAATGAGCCCTATTACCATGACAAGGTTTGAATCATTATGGAGTCTGATATTGAACCCTACCTTAGAACTATTCCTATCACGGTTCATACTCAACACTGTATAAAAAAATCAGACCTATATAATACATGAGTCTGTATACAGACAACAATGGACGAACGAATTATTTTTATGAGTAGCTGATGGCCCTGAAGGAAATGATGGAGGGCAACGCATCTGTATGAACAATGTGCGGATATCTATAGGCGTCGATAATCGTCAAAAAAACTCCGTTTTCTCGTTTATCTCTCAATAGGCACTATAAAAAGATTATGTTTACTTTGTCTAATACTTACGATCAATAAAATTTATAACGTTAAGTTTCTATCGTCTATTCGTCACGTTATTTGCTTTACTTCTACTTGTTTTAAGACGGGACCGCTTTACAAACAGGTGATTGCACCGATCATTGTCACACGAACACAAGCACATTTAACACAGGCACTAGGCCACGTTCGCAACTACAAGCAGCTGACATAACAGCTTCCCTAGTGAAAAGGGTTATGTAATAGAAGTTAAGGGTTATGTAGTAGTCTTTCAAATTTTCTTAACTTATAACGTCTTTGATGCACAATATTCTTCAGTTTCTTTAACATCATATTTACTGTGTTATTTTGATTTAATAGTCTAACTTTTTGAGCTTTGCTTTCATCCACATGTATGTTTTAATGGGATATCAGTATTTTTTCTCAAGTAAAATTTTCATCTTTATTAAGGTCCTTGTCTCACAAACACACGCACAAGGCTTCGATCAGACTAACTTACGAAACGTTTAAACTCACACTGACCTGCTATCGGACTGCTAACATTAAATACTGCGAATATTTTATTATTTTAATAAAAACTGATAATAGTTATGTGGTTCGTTTTATAAGCGTACGTGCGATAAGTTTATGCGGCCATATAATATGTACAAGGCAAATACGAATAGAACTATACTATATACTGGTATTGCGGTCTTCAATAGTATTATGACGCTTTTACTCAACGACTTTACAAATTAGTGTGACCTGGCCAACTATAAAAACGGATATTGAAATCTGATCGACTGGTTGTAGCGTATTAATCGCGATAACGCCGATGATAATGTCCAAAATTATTTTAATAATGTTTATCTGATGTTCTCGCACGTAGCTTGGCTATCGTAGAACGGTTATTAAATAATTTATACTTATTATACAACAGAATCTCCAAGAACTGTCTGTATGTGATCGATTGTCCCAAAATCTATTAAACGAATTGTCAGGCGGCTGTCACCCATGGATAAAGTTCCCGAGGAAGGTCTTAGGGAATAATTTGTTATGGGGCCAAGTAGGGGCTAATCAATATTATTTATATTGCACATTAACAAAACGAACAATCAAGTTAATATTTCAATAAATGGTCGCGTGAGAACTATCTTGTCAAACGAGTCCCCTATTCAGACATTCACATTCACATCGTGTAAGTGTGTTTCCGAATCACACCTACGAGAAAAGAAAAAGATAAATATAGCAATGTGTGTAGGAACTTTTATGATGCCGAATTCATCCCTTCGCACCTATTACGAGACCCTTCGTACTTTTCTATAGATAATCAATTTTCTTTGCAGCGAATCTTGGGAACCTTTTTTCAGTTATGATTTTGCTACTGTATATTATTAGATGGTAAATTCTCAAAACCTAGATCAAGTAAGAGTAAAGAATGTTGTATGAATTTCAACTAATATTAACATTAGGATATATGATCAAGTCATTTGACATAGAAACGAATATTTCACGTATACATTGTATATAATGGCAGCGAAGTATTCAAGTATGTTGTGTTTCACACCCTTTAAGGCAGCGAAGTATTGAAGTATGTTGTGTGTCAGATGGGAGTAATCATCAGTTCATCCGTGCTTAGAGTTTTAAACTGAAATAAATTGGAATAAATTAGAGAAAGGAGCCAAGAAGGAAACAAATAATTAATGGAGAAATATGTACAAAAACAAAATATTGATCCAGAAATTAAAAGAATTTCATTAATAATAGCACAGATATTTCTATATCCAAAATACAGAATTAATAAATGATATCTTCTGCGAACTGAAAGTAATTTCCATGCGAAGGAAGTCACGGTCACGGCATTACATAGATGCATCGTTTTTACAGGTAATGAAAAATTCACTGCCTCCTTAGATTTTTAATATCAATATCGACGAGGGTTATGGTCGCTGGTTTATGACAATATTTACGTTCATAAAGGTCACGTAACAACGGGACGTAGCTTATCTGACGGATATCAACTTCCTACATACTTGATTGCGATGCTGTTGCCAATATTACATAATATAATGGCGTTCGATGTATCATTAAATCAGGACTGTGAAACCTACGTAATAGGGTCGGAAATAGCAATAGCCCGAAAACCATGCAAAAAAAAAACGTAATTTGTTATTGTTAGAGATATTTGAGTGTGTCAAGTGATGGAAAATTCTAGGAAAATTCTACATTCTATAATTGGTATGCGAAATATTTTATACCACGCCACAAAATATACCAATATAACTGTCAATCGGTCGTACCGTTACCCACCAACCAACCTTTGAAAAAATATATTACAGCTTTGACTAAGTTTTGACTTCCTACTCTTAGAATTAAACGATGATAATATGTACTGTGGTATGAGTTAAGATTTTGAAGTATGCATTAGAAATAAAATTTTAATCGTACACGTAATTTTAATGGCACTGATAGACAGTTAGACGCAAGTTTCATTTAAATGAAAATCATACTCGTTATAGTTTGATTACATGTACCAGTCAATCCCATATTGTTTCCAAGTATGCAACTGTTTGTGAAGTTACGAAACAACTAATATTGATACCTTTTTGTGGATAATAAAAATTGTAAGAGCTTGGCCTTGTAGTGCTCGCGCGAACGCGAAGGACTCTCGAAACTTATACGTCAGACTCAAGGTAAGCTTCGGGACAAGCTTGCGGAGCTTCCGCCTTTTATTGTGACCGAGTTATAAAAATAATAAAATAAATATTTATGAACTGCACTCTTCTACGAACTTGTTAATGTTAAAGTATTTCATCTTGAGTATTTCATAACACAGAGAATATAATAATTATAAATAATGATATACGATTTACGATTTTGATAACGAAAAATATGTGAATATGGGATATCGAATGCCTATGTTCAGACTGAATATTTTGACTATAAGGCAAACTAGATACCCATTTTTCATATGGTATTAGAAAAGGCATGCACCGTCGGCTAGGGAATGTAGCAAGAATGGCAGAAGACAGGTTGACAAAACAGGTATAAAATGCAAATATGCAAGTATAACATATACTTATAATATAATATAACATATACTTGCACATGTGTCTACCATTTTCACGGCCGTGTCCGTGGTCGACATCGGAGAGGTGGGAATTATATTCATGGGATATTTTGACTGATGAAATATGAACCCAATTCTTTTTATATTAACCCTTTTTATCCCGAAATGGGCCTTGATCTTGGTGAAACAAGTAACTGTGCTTTTATTACGGAAGTCGAGGCCGTGCTAGAGGATGATATATTGTTTATGAACCTTATATTTTTCCTTAAAGTTGCCGCACTACAGCGGAAAAATATGTCCACCGCGAACTACATTTATTACTTAGCCACTTTCGGTCCGATTCCTTTATTTGTACCGTATTCTTACTTACTTCTTCTCTGGAAGTACTCTACAGGTTTTAGTTTTTGTATGACCCCATGGAAAATACCGTTGATTACATTGACGTAGAAATGGGCAAACAGACGGACAAGAAACATCTTTTCAAAAAACAAAAATTTTATTTTTTCCTTTCATTGCCGACACTCATGAATTTAATAAAATTGAAAGTTTGAACACTAAAAATTACTCAAGATATAACATAACATAATGCAGGAGTGAATGGAGATACAAGTGCTTTCTCTATACACTCGTTCCCCTATTACGGTGGAACTATATTCCGACTTGACTGGAATGAATTAAAAGATACCGGAAGGAATCGGATGTAAGTTGTAAACACAGCTCTATCCCACTTGCTACCTTTGAACGACCATTAGATATTGAAAAATCCTAATTACAATGTTCGGCTTGAAACTCGAGCACTGTACCTCGCTCTCTGCGGCTGGACATTCTTACCACCAGACAGTGAGACAGCAGAATACTGCTTGCTGTGTCTGCTGGTGGAGATATTTTCATGCGTTTACACAGCTCATTAGCCTGCTATTCAATAATCAAAATACAATAGCCGCTTATGAGCACAGTGCAAATAACTGGCAAAGTTCGTAGTCAATCTCCTGCATGCACATGTCAAACTAAGAAAGAAGTGACATTGAGCTCACTTATATGGAAAATATTTATATTACCGCTTAAGGTCGAAAGAAATTACTTCCTTATTTCATGTCTGCTTTAACAAATTGCTGTATTTTTACCCGACCGCGTAATATGGATAGTTATTATTGTTTTTGGGTGTTTGTGTACGTTGTCTTTATATCTTGGACTCAAGGTTCTTAAAGGGTGTCGCAAATATTCAACTGAATCGCGGTATGTACACATATCATTAGGTATAAAAAAAATTGAAATTAATAATTTATTTTTACATACTTGTCTTGCTTCTATTATTACTACGTTTCATAGTCTAGGCCTTTTATCGATAGAATTGTGCATCTTTCACCCACTGTTGAAATGGACGAAATTGTGGATGATGATTGTAATGAGTCGTTAACATGTTCTTCAATGAGTCGTAACTCAAGCATCCATTAGGGCTCTACTAGACCGCATGAGACACGACAGTACACCCTCCGTATCACTCCGGCATTATATTTTATGTCGCAATATAGAAATAATACAAAATTACTTTCCACCGTACTTTAAAATTTTCACTGAACTCGTTTCTAGAATATTCAACTAAAATGTTGTAAATATTCATAATAAAAAAGATAGATCATTGTTTCTAAAACATTTGGGTTCTGAGATAGTGTGTGGGTCCGCTTGACCTTGGAACATGACCTGGTCACACATCACGGCTTGACCGGCCCATTATGATCCGACCAATTCACGATGACTCATCACCCATTATAGCTCAGCTTTTGTGAAAATAGTGGACTTTGTACTTGCTAAGACTCAGCGTTGATGAAATTTTATGTTTAGCAATAGATCAAAAAGTTTTTGAAATCTTCTTTAGGTGCGCTGAGTACGTTCTGGGTGAACATAAATTATGGAACTCGCGTCATCATCACGTCACGCTATTCAACGTAGATGCGTTGTAAATACAGTTTTAAGTTTTCGCTTCTGATTCTATCTCATTGTTTCTGAGCGTGTGACTGCATCAATATTTTTTTACAGAATTAGAGCGTCAACCAGCAGTCGGGACCTTCCGACGCCTATACACGTCCACCTAATTCTTATGCAAATATGTTGCCCTCCTTCCCTCTTCCTCTCCAAAGGGACACCGTAAACTCACAAATCGCAGGAAACACGACACGTCACTTTGTGGTATTATCACATGAGCGTGAGGTACATCTTCGGTTGCGCTGCCTTAATTCAATGTAAACCTATTAATAAAATAATTAATTACTCCCGTTATGATGTATTATGTGTACAAATTCTTAAGTTATATTCTCACACAGTATTTCTTAAATGTTTATGAATACTAATTTAACTAACCTCCTTTATATCTTTTACTCGATAGAAAATAAAATCAAGTTAATATAATATTGCAATATTCAAAAAATATATTATTAAAATAAATTACAACCGAGGTACATGCTACGTTATAAAACTTTACATTATGGAACACCCTATAATTTTAAAAGAAATGTTTGATTACTGGTTTAAAAATTCTTGTATATTATGTACATAGTTTACTATTTAACAAAAAGGATTATTAATATTGTAGACTATTTATATGCTCATAATTTAAACTTATAATATAAATATAATCTACACGGAAGATCATAAAAAACAATAGCGGAATAAAAAGTTATTGAAGTACAATAATGATACTCAAGTTAAACTTAGATAAACATAAAAAGGTTTATTTTATAGCTTTATAAAAAAAACAAGTCGCAATCGAAAGACGTAGCAACAAACTTTATGCAGTAATTAAAATAATATCCCATTATCCTCGATAAATGCTACTTATTTATTCAAGACCTTTTCTTCGTGATAAACAGACAAGATTTAAAAAGGTCTATAAATATTTGTTACAGTAATAATTAAATAAAAGCTTCACCGTCGTGATAAAGACAAGTTATATATATTTTATAACATTCTTAGTAAAAACGATGCGAAATAGTTTGTCACTTTATTTTTTCCTTTAAAAACTTTTACCTTTGCGACATAGCAAAAGAAAAAAATACTGCATTAAGATATATAGTTCTTTACTTTATTACAAAGGAAAGCACGTGTTAAGGCTTGATACGACAATGGCACTAACCTTCAGTGAGGCGTGTTTCCCGCGAGTCGTCCACGATCAACAGGTGCGGTCGCCGCGCTCGGTCGAGCTCTGGCGCGGGGCTGGCACGGACGCCCATCGCGATCGACGGCACGGACGCGAATGACGGCCTCGGTACACTCCGCGCTCAGGTGTACCTGAAGAGATGAACAATTTTTTTTCCGCAGAACATAAATTGTAATTTTGTAGTGTCAATAAAAGATACATATTTTGCAGAGAGATCAGTGGTGTCAAGTGGAAAGTATGTTTACGTTGATGTGGTGCATAAAACTTGAGATACAGATGTGTATTAAGATCATCCCCCTTTATTATGATAGGGGGAAAACGTTCGATGACGCCTGCTAGCTACGCGCGTAGCAGCAGCGACAAGCGCTACGAGCTACGAGCGTAGCATGAGAATGAACATTTTGTTCAATTGCCTGGATGCAACGAGCCTACTTTCTTCTACGATTCACTTTTGTTTAAGTTTTAGTGTCACTGTTTTGTATATCGTTACCTATTTTCAGTAGTAACTTAGAAAGTAAAGACAATGAAGAAATGTATTTAATCTATACTAATATAATAAATAGTTTGTTTGTTTGTTTGAACGCACTAATCTCTGTTACAAAATATTGGATTTGAGAAAAATATTTTTTGTATGATTGCTATATTAATAAGGCATATCTCATAACGTTACAACCAATAGAACTGGACTTCGCGGGTGAAACCGAAAATTGCGAATGTACTCGCTATTCGAAGAGAAGTCCTCCTGTTCTAGATCGTGCTGAATTACACGATGGTTTTAAGCACGCGTTCTCCAGATATCTCATTAGTTGAGCAAAGAAAGCACGCGTTCTCCAGATATCTCATTAGTTGAGCAAAGAAAGCACGCGTTCTCCAGATATCTCATTAGTTGAGCAAAGAAAGCACGCGTTCTCCAGATATCTCATTAGTTGAGCAAGGAAAGTGTTGGGACACACATGTTCAGGCCCAACGGCATAGTGGCATGTAAATCCAGAACTAGTTTATCAATTAATATTGGTTTAAGACAATATTTCATGCATTTGCAAGGTAACTTGTTTGCTTTTGTTATGCTTTACCCGCATATGGAAGTAAAAAGTTTTTTCTATGGTCCCCGCCTACAGTACCTATTTTTTTTTTTTTTTTTGACGCGGGGAAACGCATTTACGCGTCTTCACCGGACGTGGATGGCTTCCAGCGGTGTGTGGGGCTCGCGGCTCATCATAGTACCGAATACCCACAAAATCCATCCACGAGTGCCATCAGTGCCACCTTTGGTGAGGTGCCCCGGAACAACAAATCATCAGGGCACGTTGACAGCTGGTCAGCCCCCTAAGGGTTTAACTCCACAGATAGGGTTAACCCGCACCATAGGACAACCTCACCAACTTTGGGACAGAGAAATGGGGTGTGTTTCGCGTCCTCGCTCCTTGGCCCGTGTGCAAAAGCGCAGCCTCCATTTGCTCTTTTGTCCCCCCTTATTATAAGGGAGGTACAAAGAGCGGCTTCTCGTCCTGCTCTTTAGTCCACTCTTCCTATATGAGGGGTACAAAGAGCGGCTCAACATAATGCTCATCCCCTCCTATAAGAAGTTAATTCTTCTTATAAGAGGGGTACAAAGAGCGAAACCTCCTCCGGCTCTGCTATCCCCTCTACTTATATGAGGCGTACAGAGAGCGGCTCCTCCTCCTGCTCTTTTGTCCTCTCTTCTTATATGAGGGGCACAAAGAGCGACTCCTTCTACTCTTTAGTCCCCTCTTCTTATAAGTGCGGCCCCCTCCTCGGTTCAATTGGCTTCGCCCAAGGTGTCTCAATTCATCCCAGGCTACTGAGCCCCATCGCCACGACAAGGCTCGAACCGTAGTGGGGATCTGCCTACAGTACCAACCACCTGACTTCTTAAGTAACCGGAGTGAGCATGTATGTAAATATTTTTAATGCTCAACAACGGCCCAACAGAATGTTGTAACTAGAATGTAAAATAATTAAAAGCACCACTGTACTGCCCTTCATTTTATCCTATGATACATTATTAATAATATAATTTTAAACAGTATTTTGTCGTAAAGGCAGCCGAGGAATACGAGGATAAGGATAATTTATTATAGATGTTATAGGAATAGTTATAGTGATGACGAGGGAGCTCTGTCGAGTTTTTATGACATAAAATAAAATATAAAACCCAAAAGAAATTTGTCTTGTTATTACAATCTGTGTAAATAAATAATATTTAATTTGACGGCATCCGCATAGTAAATTTTAATATTTAATTTTAAAATATTTTTACATATATTAAAATTAAATATTGAATTCTAAAAACATTCTAATTATAATGGTTAATTTATGTTTGCAACTAAAGAAGGTTCAATAAATAAAATTGGGACCATTCTTTTGATAATTATGTATAAAAAAATATCAGAAATATATTCATGTGTTTCCTTTCTCTTTAAGAAACAATTAACAGAGTAAACGTGTTCAAAAAAAATATGTGAACCGAGACCCATAAATACAACATCAAAGGTTTATCATTTGCGTTGTTGCCCTTTAGTCCGGCTCACGCACCCCCTTCCCGCTGTCTTAAATTTAAAATTAATTTATGATTCCGTATTAATCCCTTCTTAACATTTTGTCTGTACAAAATGTTCAGAAGGGATTAATACGGGGTTCAAGGGACTTAAGGTCAAATGTCGAAGCACTTTTAATTTTCACCACCTTGAGGGATTTGCAAATAATATTGATCGGCTGACATTTGCATAAGGCGGAGCTCTTAGATCGGCTGACATTTGCATAAGGCGGAGCTCTTAGATCGGCTGACATTTGCATAAGGCGGAGCTCTTAGATCGGCTGACATTTGCATAAGGCGGAGCTCTTAGCGCTCGACTAATGATCACTGGAACGATTTATTGCAAAATAATTGTTTTTATGAACCATTACAAGCGTCTCATCATCCTTTTATGAACCATTAGAAGCGTCTCATCATCCTTTTATGAACCATTAGAAGCGTCTCATCATCCTTTTATGAACCATTAGAAGCGTCTCTTTTATGAACCATTAGAAGCGTCTCATCATCCTTTTATGAACCATTAGAAGCGTCTCATCATCCTTTTATGAACCATTAGAAGCGTCTCATCATCCTTTTAAAACTTTTACATATCCTCCATATCAAAGAGCTCTCTCTATACAGCTCAAATGCTGTTCCAGGAAAGTGTTTAAAATATTCCGTGAATATAGAAAATTGTATATCGATCATCGTTTGTCCTTATTCGTCATTTTGAATTTAAAAGTAAACATTTTTTTTCTATCTCATCGCGTCATCACTTCTGCTTCCGCTCTACCCTGATGACGCCCGGTGTATTTACATTACTAAACCGCACTAGAAGAAACAGTATAGCATATATTTTAAGCCTGTATTAATGTGAGCAATGACGCTTCCTCTTTCCCGACCCTTGGGACTGATAAAATGTGCCTTATTGATTAGACCCTAGAGGTGTTTCTGCAAAAATCTGGGTTTGATGACATGTCGTAGATCACTGTATCTAATTAAACTACTATACGATCGGTAAATACTTCTCCATTTGAAGTTGAATCGCCATAATTGAAATGTTAAATTTTACTGCATAATTACATGCGGAGGAATGAGGTTCGTGGGATTCGATAAGCCAAAATAAATTTGTTCGTTTTTATAACTAGTGCTTTATAAATTCGCTAACATAACGTCGAATTCATTATTTTTAAAATAATTTAAATTTATAGTTATGGACTGTAAATTTAAACTGATAAATATTGTACTAAAGCTTACCAATGCTATATTTGTACCTGATTATTTAGATTTGGCACATTAAGATAAATGTATTAATTAATCATAGGTTATTTTTATTTTTTATAACAAAGGAGGAGAAATAAGCAGCAATTTGATGACTACTCCTCATTCTATCCCTTGGGCCACTGGCTGCTTACAAAACTTATAAAATAATTTTCTTTGTTTTCATTTTTCATTCATAGTATAATGAAATTTCCGCTCAGGGAATATGCCAAGTAGATGCTTTTAACTTATGATAATAATGAAAGTAAAACCACTTCAGTGAAGAATACAATATAATTTTACCATCAAACTGTAACAAATCATGTAAAACAATATATTGTGTGAAAGAAAAACGTCTGCTCAGTTTATTGTTTTGGTTCGTATGCGGTACAGTCCTAAGGACTTTAGGATAGCATATTTTGAAATTTATTCTACTTTTGTACCAATTCTGTAAAAGTCTCACAATAAAAAATCCGGATATAGATAGTCTTCTTTTTTGTGTCTACTAATGATTAAACAAACACTTTAAAGAACTCTTTGAAAGCATTCCTTGAACAAACTAATTATATTATTGGTAATTATTTTTATCACAGCAAATGATATAATAGAAGGGTTATTAACTTATTGAAAATTTTACAAAAAACAACATTGATCCGGCGCGCCGCTTTCCAGCTGAAATGAAGAAGCAGAAATGTATTTAGGAACAATACCTCACGTTGTTATTTTTTTGTGTGACCAAAGACGTCGACGCCCTCCCCACATGTTCATCTATTACAATAGATTGGCGGGCGCACAGCTACCAAATTTGGTCGATCTACGTGCTTTTTATTAAGTGAGGGCAAATAACATATACTTTGAATTATCATTAATCTATCACTTGAAATTGATTGACCTTGTATTCTATCGATAAATTATAAAACAAAATCTTATTTCAAGAGGAATCTGGTAAAATATTATTTTAATGAATATGAAAATTTCTATAAACTATCAAACCCTACTCCCAGCTTCCATGGACGGTAAAAAGCTATTAATCATCCATAATGCCTGTTATTTTCCCAGCTAAAGAGAAAGCTTCCCGGGAGAAATATATTGAGCATTTGAAAACTTTTTGCTAGCGAACATGTCCACAGCACCATTTCATTTCTTTTTCACTACCACACAGTACCTATCATAGTTACAATGTAATTGCGCAATCATTATTTCTCGCGACTTACACTGTAGAGGACTAATTATTGCATAAATAACTAGTTCATTTTTACACCATACAATAAGCGAGCTATCAGTCATTCGCCGACTATGTTAACCTCCCCATACATACACACGCTACCCTCCTTCTACAGATCGCTTGCTACTGCCTTTCGTCATCATCATCCTGTATGGAAAAATAATGTAAACGATCCACCAAAAACAGCAGAAAAAGAGACAACCTAATCATAGCGGTGGAGAACTCTCCTAGTAGTAAAGTGGAACGTCCACCACATTAGCACATGTAGCCTTCACAATTCTTTAATTGTGAAGGCTCCTCTTTAGGTTACACAAAGAATATATCGATTCTGCAAGTTTTGTCCTTCTGGCTGTCCGGCCACCGGTGCAACAGAGTCAAGCCTAACACCTTATCGTATGCACAAAGAACTTTACTTCTCCTGCAAATTGTATAAGGTTCATTCCGTTCAAATTGCTTCAATTAAGGCACTGGGTTACATCTTACGTACCTGCTTACCGCCTTAATGGCCATTGACTATGGTAGAGTGCTAAGCACTGATGTCTTACAATAATACCGTGCCTTTTTAATTTATATCGAAATTGAACTAGCCACTGCGGAGGTCGATATCTCATTTAGTTAATATTCCGTAGATATTCTAGAAATTCACTGTCCCATAATATGTATACAATTAAAAAACCAGGAAAGATATTTAATATTACACCGGTATTCTCCGCAGCTGTTTAGAATATAAAATACCTCATGATGTATTCATACAAGGGACGTTAAAAATGCATTAAAGTGACACCAGCAGTGCGCCTTTACATACCTCGTTTCAGTCTACTAGTGTAATTTTCCAAATTTCTTTTGTAAAATTGTATAGAGATGTATCCACAGGTTATTTTCCCCGTACCTTTTGCTATTACAGTTTTTATTTATTTTATTTTATTCCAGACTATATGCTTATAGCTAGCAGGTTAAGTTCATCTTACGTATTTATATTAGTTTGTAAGTTAGTGTACGTCATAATAATATACACTAAGTGACTTAGCATTCCCTCCCGGCTTCGCGCGGTTATTTCATAAAATATGGCAAAAATTCATAGATCCAAACTAGTAATTCGCCTCGTAAATATTATACTTTACCAGGACAACAAGTTGAATTTGTAACAGAAGAACATCCGTTGGGACAGCTGACAGTTATCAATAATTTGTAACAGAAGAACATCCGTTGGGACAGCTGACAGTTATCAATAATTTGTAACAGAAGAACATCCGTTGAGACAGCTGACAGTTATCAATAATTTGTAACAGAAGAACATCCGTTGGGACAGCTGACAGTTATCAATAATTTGTAACAGAAGAACATCCGTTGGGACAGCTGACATTTATCAATAATTTGTAACAGAAGAATATCCGTTGGGACAGCTGACAGTTATCAATAATTTCTTTAGTCACATAATCGAAGTGTTCATAATGATGAAACATTTTAGCAAATGTTATATAGCCTCTGTTCATCGCAGACAATATTATAAGCATTTTAGGAGTCTATTCAATACCAACAAACAAACAATCAAATGTTTCCTCTTTATGTATAGATTCAATAAATCTTCTGTGCTTAGTAATTGTGTCATATCACCCTTCGTCAAGAGATTCCCAGGTATGATACAAATTCAGGTCAAAGAATAGTCTCGAGGTAAAAACAGCCCAGTTTTTGTAAGAGCTAACAAGAGATGCAATGCGTCGTGATCGAACCGGCAGCGGCGAGGAGGTCCTCCTTACATGATACCGGAGAGCCAATTGCAGGATATTTACTTATTTAGTTAGTTTTTACGAGCGTCCATAGTATGTTTTATAGTATTGGGGACAAACAACAAATTGAAGCCCTTCTACAACAAACCGATGCCCGTGTATATCAGCATGATAACTATGACAATGTGCTGAACTCCCCCTCCCCTTCCCGCAATGGGCCACCGGCTACTCACAAACCGCACGAAACGCGACAACGTAGATGTCACAAGTATCAAGTGGGCGAGAGGTACCGCCCCGGTCGTGCCGGCCAAATCCCACTGCAATACAGAATGGCACTACCTCTTACTGTAGTCATAAGGCTAAGGCTAAGTCGTTTAAGAGAGGGCTAAAGGCTAAAGAACAATCTCTCAAACGACAACATACTCCATTACAGTCGACTCTTGCCCGTGATATATAAGAAACTGCCACAGTCCCAGTTGAGATCACCTGGCTGGTTAGGCAGGTATCTACGAAATATCTGTATGAACTCTAATTGTGATGATGTTTATGGGTAGTCGCTAAAAAAATTCCGATTGCTCGTTTTGCCCACATAGAAATTTTGACGAATCAAAAAAACGTAAACGGTTCGCTCGTCGGCTATCAGGAGTTCAGTATGTGTAAGTTACCATAAGGTAAGAGCGGTTTGTGAGTTAGCCAGTGGCTAGTGGAGAGGAGGAAAGAAGGAGGGCCAATGTGCGGATGTTTATCGGCTTGGCAGTCGTCGAAAAGCCCCCAAGTGCCCTCATACATAATAGAAAAATATTTTATTTGTTTTCCTTTTCAATGTCTTTCAGATTGCTTTTCTGTACATCTGCATTCTGCTCAGAAATGCAATTGAGTACTCTAAAATCCAAAATTGTTACCAAACAACTATTTGTTATTTCCAAACTACATTCAGCTACTAAATCTGTTTTACAAGTAAAACTTATGTTGCGTACGTACACATACACGTTTGACTTGGGGAGTAATACGGAAACGAGGCCAACGGAATTTGCGAGGATAAAAGTCACACACATTTTCTATCTTCTTTCTCTCATGGCCAGTTACGTTTCGTATAACTAAAGAAGCATTTTTTTCTTTTTATCATTAACAAGTATTTTTGCTTTATCTGTACTGTGGCGCTGTAATGCACCGAACAAATTCATTTACATTGTTATAGCCAGTAAGGTGACAAGACGAAGGTTTTGTGTAACAAGGCTATGACTCAATAAAGTTCTCACTTATTCCAGGTATAAGATTATTTAATGAACAAATCCTTTTGTCTGAAGCATCATCGTCTTAAGTACAATTGAGTTAAGTTCTGGGCTTATCAGGATCAATGTTGACCACACTCATTTAAATATTAGCCTGGAAATTACAATGAAAAGTTACTTGAATAATATTATATTTTGGATACAGCCGTAGTTGAATCGTTTAAGATATTATATTTAAAAAACACACAAACATTGTTTTATAAAAATACAAGATTTCATATTGAACTGCCATTCTCAAGCATCCGTGATTACCATTGACTTACAAAGAAGCCCAGATACACATTCAGTTTGTCATATAAAAATGATAGATATCTCATATTCAAAATATGTACACACTGCAAAAAGATATTTTTCAATTCTGCAATTTTTTCACTTGTATTTGTACACAATCATGTTCTTTTTTTAAGTTAACATCCAACTTTGAAGGAGCGCATCATTTCTATTTTTTAGCGGAAAAAACCTTACGTACATTATTTTACGGATGCACGCAAGTAATTAAATTGCTGTAACCAGTGCAGCTTGCAAGTGTATAAAAGAATGGCAGGCTGGATACCTATTTAAGGAGGTCTGGGTTTAGCACCCCAACATGGTTCAAGCCTTGTAGTGGCGGTGGGGCTCAGTATCCTTTTTTTGCTGCGGGGAAACGCATTTACCCTGGGTGGGGTCCCGTGGTGTGTGGGTTTCGCGGCCGAATACCCACAAAGACCACCGCGAGTGCCATCAGTGCCGTTTTGATGAGGTGCCTCGGAGCAACAAATCATCAAGGCACCTCGACGGCCAGTCGGTCCCCTGAGGGACAGACGCCTCCTCCACGGAAGGGTAGCGCCGCACCGGAGGACAACCCCACCAACTTTGGGAAATTGCAATGGGGAGATATTCCCATCCTCGCCCCTTGCCTCGTGCACAATAGCGCCTGTTGCTATTTTGTCCCCTCTTCTTATAAAAGGGGTGCAAAGAGCATCCTCCTCGTTTGAATTGGCTTCGCCTGGATTCACCCCAGGCTACTGAGCATCACCGCCCCGACAAGGCTTGAACCATGGTTCCCTCTTGTAAGAAGAGGGGCAAAAAAGCAACAGGAGGAGGCACTTTGGGGCACGGGAGAAGGGGCGAGGATGCGAACCTCGCCCCAATGCTCTGTTCCAAAGTTGGTGGGGTTGTCCTGTGGTACGGGGCAACCCTTCTGTGGAGGAAGCGTCAATCCCTTAGGATTGTGACTAGCCCTCGAGGAGCCCTCACCAAGGCGGCCCTGATAGTACTCGCGGTGGTTTACCCCACACACTACTGGACACCACCCATGGCCGGTGAATGCGCGTAAATACGTTCGCCTTGTCGCCTTGTCAACAAAAGAAAGGGTCCAGGTTACGTGTTCCCACCTGGTGAACAGTCGACTAACACTTCGTTTTCCTAATCGCGGCCTCCACTCCAGAACCTTTGTGGCATATCTGCCATTCGATATTCTGATTATAGGTCATCACGGAGAGAACGCATTGGTTGGAGACTTTTGTGTTCGAGCTCTGCGGTAGAGGCGACGTAAAAATGTGACGAAGCTGCTTGAAGACTGCCCAACCCAAGTGAATCCTTCTAACGGCTTCATTCTCGAAGTTATGTCTACCTAATTGTAATAGTTGCCCGAAGCAGATATGTTCGTCTACGACTTCGAGAATTATTCGAGATTCCGAGAGGTCAAATAAGGCCAATCCAATTGCATCGAGGAGTGCGACAGGGGGATTTTATTTGCCCAAAAGTGATCACTAATGCTTTAGAGGATGTCTTTAAGACTTTAAACTGGGCAGAGTGCGGCATAAATATTAACGGCGAGTACCTCTCACATCTTTGTTTCGCCGACGATATCGTTTTATTAGCCCAATCGTTGGAGAGCTGGCAGGAAATGTTGCACTGCCAAATGAATCCTCCCGACGTATTACGACCGACGATGGCCTTAGTAAACTTGGACAAGACAGGGGTCATGTTCAACGAACATGTTCTCCTTAGGCCGGTCAACGTCGATGGTGCTATTCTCGGAGTGGTAGAAGAATACATCTACCTCGGGCAACGATTGCAGTTAGGTAGACATAACTTCGAGAAGGAAACTGATAGAAGGATTCAATTGGGTTTCTGAAGCTTCTTGGGTCTGGGAAGCTTCGTCAAGTCACGTCGATATAGGCGATATTGCAGAGCTTGAAGGCCAAAGTTTTCAACCAATGCGTTCTCCCCGTGATGACCTACGGGGCCGAAGCATGGCCAGTAAATTTAGGACCGGTCTTCAAGCTTCCGGTAGCCTAACGGGCTATTGAACATGCTATGTTGGTGCTTCTCTGTCAGATAGAATTTGTAAAGAAGTTATAAGGCAGAGAACTATGGTATCATATATCACGCTCACTGAAATGGCAATGAGCTGGGCAGATGGGCACGAATAAGCTCGCTGAAATGGCAATGGGCTGGTCACACACTCAGAAGAACAGATGGCAGGTGGGCCAGTAAGGTTCTGAAGTGGAGGCCGCGTTTAGGAAAATAAATTTTGGTCGACCGTTCATCGGGAGGGAATACGATCTCGGTGCAGTAGCCGGTCCGGGATTGATGCGAATAGCAGGAGACGGTCGTCTCGGAGTTCATTGATAGAGGCCCATATTTAGCAGTGGACCGATAAGGGCTGATAATGATCATGATGACATCTAATTAACGCTTGTCACAAGCATTTTTGCGGTTCAAAAATATTTTATAGAAAATCCTCATTAATTTGTGAAATTGTAATCGTGTACCGACAATTATAAAAGAGGTTTTTGAAAATCTGTTGTATTGGCAA
>JAFELO010000115.1:6011-34664 GCA_017140195.1 Eumaeus atala
ATTTGCTATAACTATCGGCTGGAAAAAGAATCACTGTGGGTAGGATCCACTATGATTTCGTCATTCAAGGCTGATCTGGCGCGACACTGCACTGCGAGGTATGCGGGTCCTTTTTCGGATTATACATAACCATCTGTCACTGTTCGCATGCTTCCATTTCAATTTATTTACTATTATCCGCCCACCATACATAGTCTCCAGCATGTGCTTTTGTCTGGACAATCGTCGCATGTCGGTAAAAGTGCCTGGTCATGAAGAGATAGGAATAGTGACTGTTGTATCCTTTATAAAACAACTAAAGACGACTAAAGACAAGAAAAATAAACTATAAAAGACGATTGGAATGGTCCATATGCATATGATCTTAGTCTGTTGATGGGACGAATAAAAAGAAATAAAATATGTCATTTTTCAAAGTCGAATGTCAACGTCAAATTATCCAATCAGATTTCTCAAATTGCTAAACTCAAAGTGTACGAAAACGAAAGAATAGGGTGGAGGGTAACGGAATAACAATTTAGTTTAAAATAAATGAATTATTTGTGTAAATTAGGATTATCTCATTCTGGTTTATTAGGCCATTTCATGACTTTCTAAGCAACTGAAGAATGTTATTAATACATTCAATGTAAAAGAAGGAAAAAGTTTTGAAAATATCTAGTAAGTATCTTTCGTATAACATTGTAAATCTAAAATTAGATGGCGGGAGAATATGTATAGTTCTGGTTTAGGCTAGTGGTCCTCTGTCAACGCTAGTTTGTTATAATATGTTATTTCAAGGTTAACATTACAAGTTTTGGACTTTGACCAAATAATTTTAAGCTATGTAATTTTTAGCTTAACATGTTCCTAAACGTTAATGTTGTACAAAATTCGATGTCTTTTTATTATTATGTTTAAAAACTATCAAACTATTTCTACTGATTGAATGGGCCATTCAGTGTCCATCCTATGGTCTCAATCCAGTGGACATTACTTTTACTAATACTGAGAGATAGTGTACAGTATGAGCAGAAACATTGTTCTCACTCACATAGTACTGGTGTGCAGTATTGGCTATAAAGTGATGTGTCATGCAGTTCCGAGGAGACCGTATCTGCATAACCTCTGGTTGTGTTTGTTATACGAATATATAATTAAATACATAAGAACATTAGGTACCTATTAAAATTATTAAACAGAAATTATTAAGAAAAAGAAAAAGATGTAACAGGCATGAAGATACTTTTTATTTTATATTTTTAATTAAAAAAAAACATAATATAAAATACATAAAGCATATTGTTATACTATTTTTTTCATTCATAGTTTTGTTGAAATTTTGTAAATCTATAAATAATACTAGTTTTATCATATTATATTATCATATTTATTGTACATGGCAGTCAGTGAGTCTACTTTATGTAACTATACAAGGCAATATCAGACCACACTGGCTTTTGACAACATTTTATAGCAATAAAATATACAGCATTTGCTACTCAGGGACAATGTTACTATTCATAGGTGACAGAATTTTTAAAATTGGTGATTTAGTTTTTGAGTTATTTGTTACAATTATCCAAAAAATATAAAACTTGACCGTTTGTAATATAGGTATGTATAAGAAGCCATGGTAGTTTCACCCACATTATCTTCCTAGTCTGCTGCTTTTTGTTTTTATTTATTTAGTAACATAAGGTCTTGTGTATTTGTGTATGTCGCAGCCCGATTGTTTAAATTGTTGTATTTCATTACGGCTAGCCACGGGCTGTTTTGTAGAGGGCCAACAGTTAGCTGGATTGAATATGCCTGAATAAAATTCCACAAGAAAATGTTTGGCATTATATATTATTCATGCAGGCCTTTATTGAATTAAAGTTGATTATTACCTGCTTTTTCTCCTTTTTGCATTTGAGTTTCTAATTTTAACACGCTTTTATACAAAACGGCAAACGGGGCAAATAAGTACTCTATAATATAGAGTAATAATGTGTAGTGTAGTGAGGAGGGCCCAGAGTGTGAACAATGTGTTTGTGGAGATTACATCAGAGTGTGCAGAACACTCTGGAGACTTGCTTCAATTCCTAGTGTATTTCGAACAGAGTATCCATTGTCGATCTGTCATCTACATTTGTTAGGTATTGGTGTGTGTTGCAGCTCAACTGTGCAGGGCTGGGGCGGGGTACCCCAACTGTCCCCACAACACTTCAGGCCCTGTCGTCGCGGTGGGGCTAAGTAGCCTGGGGCTCTTTGTACTCCTCTTATAAGAAGAGGGGACTAAAGAGCAGGAGGAGGTGGTACTTTTGCGCACGGGTCAAGGCGCGAGGATGGGAACCTTACCCCACTGCACTATGCCAAAGTTGTTGGGATTGTCCTGTGGTGCGGAGCAACCCCATCTGTGGAGGTGGTATCGGTCCCCTAAGGGACTAGCCGTCGAGGTGCCCTGATGATTTGTTGTTTCGGGGCACCTCACCACTGGGCCCCACCCAGGGCCAGTGAGGTCGTGTAAATGCGTTTCCCCGCGTCAACAAAATAAAAGAGCACCACATCTGTGCTGTTGCATTTGTTTGCGGTGTACGAGTAGCCCTAGACACGAAGTATCACCTGCAGGACGTTTGGGCGTGCGGATGTTAGTGGTTGCCAATAGTCTCTAGCAAAGTAAGTTTATTGAGTCTGTAGTAATGTTGTGAAGTGTTTGTTCCAGCTCTGTCATGTGACAAGATGGTGGTGGAGACGACGCGTGTGCCCCTGCTGCACGACGAGCGGGCGACCGGCGCACATTACGGTGAGTGTGGCTGCTGCAGGCCTTGGTGGAGCTGCATGCATCAGCCACAGGCTGCCGCTGACCTGACCCGGGCAGCTGGCCCCGCTCGTGTCCACCGCGAGGATGACACCGATGTGCTATTACTTCAATATTATGAATGCGACAGTTTGGACGAGTGTACGGATGTTTGTAACACAATTGCGCCAAAACTATTGAACTGATTTTGATGCAACTTATAAATGTTGTAGGTAATGTACCTGGACAACATAAGCTATAGAAACACAAAGTTTTGCGCGTGGTTTTATCTGCGACATAATAGAGGCAGGAGCGCGGTGATGCAACCGCCGCGCACTCTCCTGCAGCTGGTCGTCTGCGCACGGAGCCCACAGCTTCAGGCTGTCGTGCGGCTACACGGTTATAGCATAGGAGGACTAACGAGAAAACGGAACTAATTGATGAGTGGTTACTACCGACGTCCATAGATATTCGCGTTATCGTGTTGTGTGCTCTTCTCCTCCCCATCTTTAATGGGCCACCTGCTACTCACACCAAACGCGACAGAATAACTGTCACTACGGCGGTGTCATGTGCGCCAGAGGTACCTCCCAGTTCGGGCCGGCCAGGTTCGACTGCAAACAAGTACGGCATAAGCTATTAGAAATTGTCTTTATCTGAACTAATCTGCGGCACCTATAATTTAGTGTCAAAACAATTTGTCCTATCAGGAGCGTGAAGTTATATCGCCGGCACTGCGTCAGCATTATCAATATTACGATATTATAAATCCGCTCTGTTGACGTACTAGGTACGTAGGTAATCTCATTTCAATTCCACTGAAACTTCGCACAGATATCTAAATTTGTCCAAATTTTACAATTTTTTTCTATTTTTTCTATTTTGATTTCTATTTTTGACCGCCATATTTTTTATATTTATTATTTAGCTAGTATATATACTTTAGAGTATAAGGGTTAAGTGAGCAGTCGGGGTCGTTCACACGATACCCTGTTACGAGCTGTAGCTCTAGAGCTGGCAGAAAATCAAATATCTAACCGCCGCCAATTATGATGCTGTAGGAAATTCGGCGCTGTAATGACTGCGGACGTGAGTGCGTCAATTGATAGCGCAGACGGCAGTCGTATCTGATAGCGGACTGACAACTTATAATCCCATTATTTGGACTTGTCTTGAATTGCCCACGGGCGCCGCTGTACCGCGGACAGTCTCGGAAGCGTGGTTTGTAAAATGGATAGAGTTTTGATCTGTATCGTCGACCGCAGCATCTATCAGTTAAATGAATTTAGTTTTACAATATTACTTAACACTTTAATAATGATCCCCGGTCGTGTATGCTTACAAGGTGTAAACGTGTAACGTTAAAAATGCACTTTATTCCACATCACAGAAACAATATGGTTCAACAAGTTTATAAGGAACACTATGTTAGGTCATGTTACAATACTGCGTTTGATGTAGACATCATAACTATGATAAAATTAATCTTAAGTAGGCATCTGATCAAACAAATACGAACATAATAATGATTAACGCCGTTTTTTCTCAAACTAATGTAATAGATACAAATTATTTTTCGAAATTATTATATTGCAAATAAATTAATACCTGTTTAAATTTGAAAAGAAAAACCACAATAATTACATATGCAGACATATTTCAATGATAAAAGCTTACGGACGGATAAACGCTGTTGTTTGATTGTTATTAGGATTTTTCAATTAAAGAATGTAGTGAATCTCTGTTCCCTGAGAATGCACTTGTGTCTGCACAAACACTGGTGCACTATAACACGTCCTGTTAGATAGCACCTCTCGATTGACAATACCGGTGTAGCCGAATCCCGACTAACGGAAAAGTAAAGGCATAAAAATGAAAGTATCCTATAGATTCTGTGGCGTGTGGTCACCGCACACAGTGACAAATACTTGTCATCAGTTGCATCTCGCTGTATGACGCGTGTGACGAGGTCGCCTGTGGTCTCTGGAGGTGCGCGGGGTAGGGCGAATTCGAAAAACGACGGTAAAAAGCCTTCTTTTCTGGACAGTTTCTTAATCATAATGGTCTATTAACGAATAAATAACTTCAAAAAACGTAGCTATCTACTCGTGTCCGCACGTCACAAGTTGTACCTGCTGGTCGTAACATAACGACAGACAAACAGCACAGGCAGTACTTAGAGACACCTGTCGGTGCCGTAACAGAACTAAGTGCGTGAATAACTTCTGTAGCTACTGTGTAGCACGTTCAGATCGAAGTGCTAATGTGCGCTTGGTAAACAGCAGCAGCTATCATTTAAATTCTTATAAGATTTGACGTTCACGTTAAATGAGATTTTGTAATTAAAGAAACATTGTTAATTTTACAGGTGAGAGGAAGGAGCGCTCGCTGGGCGGTGGCGCGCTCGTGGTGACGTCGCTGCTGGCGGGCGCGTCCGCGGGCGCCATGGCCAAGTCCACCATCGCGCCGCTCGACCGCTGCAAGATCAACTTCCAGGTCTCGTGAGTATACCGTCACACACCACCGCACACCGCCTCCACACGCCATCATATGCCAACACACCTCATGACCGGCATCACACGCCCTCATACGCCGCCACACGCCACCCCACTCAATCACACGCCATCACACGTTACCACACACCAGCACTGCGCTAGACAACAGGTCCTACCTGTGTGGACGGCATAGACCTGAGGCCGTCCGCACAGGCAGGAGACTCGCTTGGCGCTTAGGGCCTAGTTTACTTGTATCTTTGCCATCGCTAACATAGGTACGACCTAGCATGACTTTGATGCTCGCCTGGTGCGATGGTGCGCTAGGCACCGAGCAAGACCTGCGCATTCGTAACGTTTTGGTCGCTCAAGTCGAACGTGGCACATTAACAAATATTTTTGCAGCATTACCGCTGAATTAGCCCGGCACTTCCGGGGAGGTACCTCTAGCTAACATGATACGGCAGCAAAGTGATAGCTAAGCTGTCGTGTGTTGTTACGTGCCGTTTGTGAGTCTCCGGTGGTGTTGCATGGGAGGAGCGAACTCTAAATAACAATTATGCAGATGTGCGTAGCTGTCAGGTTTAGGTTCCGACTGCTTGCTGGGCCCCTTATACACTTTCCTTGCTCGTGGCCGTGTCGTGACGGTGGGTTGTCGTGCGCAGCGACACGCCGTACTCGTGGCGCGCGGCACTGCGGTTCCTGGCAACGAGCGTGCGGCGCGAGGGCTGGCTGGCGCTATGGCGCGGCAACTCGGCCACCATGGCGCGCATCGTGCCGTACGCCGCCGTGCAGTTCGCCGCGCACGAGCAGTGGAAGAAGCTTCTGCGGGTACAAGGCCTGATTCTTTTAATTAATCTTATTGCACTTTAAGAGATTATATTAATTCAATATAAAATACAATATTCTCGTGTGTGTTTGCGTGTATGTATGTATGGATTTAAATCGAATAGCTCGTCTTCTTGAACCCACTCCTTTTGCATACGCTTCAGTATCACTTTGAATGAAACCCTTAGTGGGAGGCTTATATTTTATAATATATTATCAAAAGAACTCGTGTAACACCGCTAAAGTAGTTTTCACAAAACTCTTTCAGGTGGACACGCCCCAGGCGGCCCAAGCGGCGCCCCTGAATCTATTGCTGAGCGGCTCGCTCGCCGGCGTGACGTCACAGTCCGCCACGTACCCGCTTGACATGGCGCGCGCGCGCATGGCGGTGGCTGACTACCGCTCGCTGAGAGCCGTGTTCAGCCGCGTGGTGCGGGAGGAGGGGTTCCTCACCCTCTACAGGTTGTTTATAATATTGTTAAGTCTTTATTTTTCGCGACATCCTAAATAAATTTGACTAGCTTTGGGTTCGTAAGATGGACCCACTCCACAGGGAGAGATGTGTCCCGATACGAGAGTGTAGCAGCAAATTTAACTACATGACCATGTCCAGAGGGATCGAGAAGTCCCTCCTCCCCGACTGTGACGTCGGGGGCAGCTCGTGCGCGATAAAATGGCTTCGGCACTGGCGTGAACGTTTGGCTCAAGGAGAGGATCATGACAGAGGTCCCCTACCCCCTTTAAACTTCAGCCGGGTGAAAGAACTCGCGCGCGACAGCCTGACAGACTTTACCTAACCGGCACTGTGGTATTATTTGAGCTAGGCAAATCGCGAATCGTATTGGAATTAGTCCCTACTCGTGTTGTACTGACTGTTCGTAGTCGAACGTTTATGTTGAATGTCCTTTATTTAAACAAAATAAATTGGGACCTTAAATGTTGAACTATCAGATTGTTCCACGCTCCAGAAACTCATCAATTGCCTTTGGAATTTATGTACATAAACAACTTAACACAAATCAATAAAATTTAAAACACACATGACGCATCTTATTTAGCCTACCGTTTCTACAGGTTACAACACAAAAAGCTTTTACTCTAGTTTTCACTGACCCATTCGTCCTCCTCTTGATGTACATATTTTGTGCAGATCACCTCTAACTAGTAAACCCTCTAATGTATCTCCCAATTTCCTTAAAGCAGATTGTGACAGCTCATGTAAAACATTAAATGAAACTAATTGAATTGTTGAATTTTGAATGAAATGAATTGAGTTGTTGAAACGCTCACAGACGCTAATTTGATGTTTGAGCTATTTAATTCAAAATTTATCTGAGATGGATCTACAGTCACTAATCTAGTAGCGTTTACAGAATTCATGTCAAATACTATTGACTCGGGTCGAAAGTGTCACACTTTAGTGTCATTTGACAAAGTACCATAAGTATCATAAAGTATTGATTATCAAACTGCCTGTTTACGGAATAACTTTGTCACTTTTTATATAGAATAATGTTTGCATAACAGTTCTTTTTATTAAGTTTTAAATGGATTACGATCGTCAATATATAGCGCTACATCCGGCGTCCCACAAGGATCTCATTTCCTACAGGGACCTATTTCTTTTAATTTCTCTATAAACAATATAAATGATTTTTTTTGTTACTCCAAAGCATATTTGTACGATCTTAAAATAGTGAGGGTTATTAATTCCAGTGTTGACGCCTTACTTTTACAAGATGGTCTTATACAAATTAGACACCTGGTGTTATAATAGTTCCATGAACCTCAATACTAAAAAGTGTTATGTTATAAGCTATTCTTTACGTAGTTATTATAAGTATATAACTACTAATAATAACATGCATCTCCCTAAAATGTATTTATAACGCTTAACCATTGTAGATTGACCGAACAAACAAAAAACAAACACGCCGAGCGCATTGACGGCCCGCTGGAGGCGTGGGATACCCTGACTGACCTTAGACTCGTGCTAAGGGCGGTATCGATTGCGAACATCGCCACCTCTACCCTGGGATGGTGCGGGATATCTCTCGTGTATAGGTTATACAGGCTTGGGGATAATACAGTGCCCTGGGGAACTCCGGCTCCGACTCAGGAGGGGGCGCAAGGAGGATCGCGTGCACTCTACCCGGCATCTGAAGTGCTGGTTAGATATGTAGTCCCTAATGATAAGTACTAGTCTATACGACATAGTTTGCCAGTCACGCCTCCGTGCCGATTTTGTCATATGCTCTTGCCACGTCAAAGAAGACAGCGCGTGTGTGCTGTTTATTTTTACGGTTGAAACCGTTCGGTACATATTACGTGAGGCGGTATACTTGTAACGACCTGCTGTGAGCTTCGCAAAATGCGAATTGCTGGTTTATGAAGAGTTCTTGATCCCTCACTACATCTTTGATGCGTGCGACGAGAACTCTCTCTTAGAGCTTAGCTAACGAACTGATGAGACTTACTGGACGGTAGCTTGTGGGCACGTTTGTAATTGGCTTCCTTCTAATTGTCTGGGAACGTGCATGCCTCAATGACAGAGTTGAAAATGCACACTATGAGATTTAACAGAACGAGGGCAAGATTTTTAGCACTTCGTTTGTGGTGCAGCCTGGTCTAGGGACGAGATCTTTGATGAGGAGTTTCACCTCGCATATAGCGGTCAGACGTATAGGGTCGCGTTCTTGTGGTAGAGAAAGGCGGTGCTCAACTTCCCGATGTACCTTGGCCACGTGAGAAGGTATTTAGTTGCAAGGTACTCGGGGTGCATTGAGATTCTATCGGACATGCTACATCGTGTGAGCGAGAGACAACTAGTCGTGTCGACACAATTAGACAGAAAGCTATGCAATAATACCCTGTATATTGTTAAGAGTATGTCTTAGTAATAAGCGGAAACTTTGTTTCCCCATTAAATAATTAAATAAATAATAATAAATAGTTTTGTGTATTTCCAGAGGCTACGGCGCCACGGTGACGGGCGTCATACCGTACGCCGGCGTCTCCTTCTTCACCTACGACTCGCTCAAGCACTGGTACAAAGGTAGTCCCGCCTACTCTACTCACTAGATACTATTTATTGGTCTGCTGCGTGCTCTAAATAGATCTTAGAACTCTAGTTCTGTTGTTGGCAAAAGTGTTACTCGCAGTTTCAATTAGTATTGAGTTAATTTGACATCGCCAACTTCCCGACTCCAGACTGTAAATAATGATAATTGTCCGGAGTCACAAGGTTCCGGCGATCGGTCCTATCGACTGCGCTCGATCTCTACCCTCGTCGTCTTGTGTCAGACTACTGACCCGTCGGAATAGGAGATACGAGTGAACGTCGCGTTCTCGGGATAGGCCGATGCTGTCTCCTCAACCTCCCCACTCTACAACACAACGTGCGTGTTTCAGACTACACGGGTCAGAACCCCAGCGGCTTCACAAAGATGGCGTTTGGAGGCGCCGCTGGCGCGCTCGCTCAGACGGCGTCCTACCCGCTGGATATCGTGCGGCGCCGCATGCAGACTGCGCCGCGAAGGGCGGACCGCAGCTACCCCTACCCGACCATAGCGGCCACGCTACAGACCGTCTACAAGCGAGTCCCTTGAGTATTACTATATACTGATTTCGCTTCAGTGTGATGAGCCCGAGACTGACATTTTTAAACTGAGACTTGTAGTGGCAGTATTAACTGTATGTAATTTATTGATTATTTTGAAATGACATTTGCTTCAATCAGCAATCAATCGCTTATGGGCAGACGCTCCGTTGGGACGGAGCATATTAATTTTTTGTGTTAGCTTTACGCGCGCTACTGCTGTCGCGCGAGCGCTCTGCTCTACTCCAAGGGAACTATCGTTTACCGTGGTTCCGAGGCGCTCATGAGTAGACTCCTATGTATCACTTTACATTTGTGTTTTATTTTACGCTCACGCTGCTAAGTTCAACAACTGTATGGAGAAAACCTTTTTGAAATAATAGACAATAAAAAAGCGCAGGTAACAGCTAGTGTACTCTATGCAGGTCGGAGGGCTGGCACGGTTTCTTCAAGGGCATCAGCATGAACTGGGTGAAGGGGCCCATCGCCGTCGGCATCTCGTTCACCACCTACGACTACATCAAGACGATGCTCGCGGGCCTGGCGCTGAGGGTCGCCTGAGGAGCGCTCGATGACGGAGGTGTTGTCTCCCTCCCAGGAGCAGCGGAGTGGGGCAGAGAGGAGAGATAGAGAGAGTGTTTGTGTGTGAGAGAGAGAAGGACAGACTGCGTCTTGTAGCAAGGCTAAAAAAAAAAAGGCATGTTGATCGGGTGTCGAATCATACTCTTATAGAGAGAGTTGGAGTAACAAAGAAAGCGTGTTTATTTTAGTGGGGGTAAGGGAAAATCTCAGCTTGTTCTAGGGAGCCTCGTGTCAATGAGCCCGGACATCTCCTAGATATGGATACATAAGGGAAAAATCCAGCAAATGCGGCGTCTTGCTCGAGAGGCAGCAGCGGCTATCCATATATAGAGATCAGCGGGAGGCTCGTGTCGGCTGCCCGCCAGCCCGCGACGAGAGCGCGGGAGGTGTTACGTGCTCGATAAGACCAAAACGATTAGATTTTATCTTTTGATACTTAGGAATATGCAAACAGTTTTAATAAGAATATTTCTTCGGGCCAATGGCCGTGTATGTTGATCGCTTTGGTTCGATGTTCGCGGTGAGAGTCTGTCTAGACCCAGCTATACAACAGATAGCTGCTTGGATGGCGTCTGCCATAGCCAGGGTCTGTCACGACCGTCAGCCCGGCCCTGGGTAGGTCGGTCGCCGGCAGACTGCCCGCAGCAGGCGAGGCTCGATCCAGTTAGGAGAAGCTCAGCAGGCTCCGGGCGGGGTGGCTCCTACCGTCACTACTACTAGCTACCGCTCGGCTCGTGGTGTGAGCTGACAGAACTGAATGAAACGTTTGACAATAACAGTTGTTGTATCGCCACCGCCACTCGAGCACAGCGCACGCCGCGTCACGCGCGCACGTCGTGACGGAACCCCACTGTGTATTTTTCGCTGTGGGGTTTGTTGGCCAAACGCGCTACCGTCGCTTAGTACACCTGTGACGTCACGTGACATGGCGCCGCGCCGTGACGTCACGAGACCTGTGGCTGAACTTGTATTTTTTTACATGATCTTATTTTTAATTTCCTTCTTAGGAGGCTATTTAAGGTAAGTGTGCGTTCTTGCGCACGTTTCACTTCCGAATCTTGTTAACTTAAGTTTGCCGGAGCTCACGCACAGTGTTTATATATTTACGTTATAACGAAGGGGAAATCGTGCGAAACATTAATAGTTCAGCGCTCGCAATGTCGCGCGTAAAGTACGGCGCGTGTGGCGTACAACTTGTACGTGTCTGTACTGTGCAAGCTGAGCACCTGCTTTACAATATATTCTGCAATCCCGATGTTTCATTTGCCAAGATTACGGGAGCAGTTCTCCCGCCGGCGCCGCAGACTCCGGACAGTAACCGACTCGTGGGTATTCTGGTGTTAAGCATATCCATAGGCCCCGGACCTGCGTCTGCTGTTACGGCTCAGTAGCACGACCTTGGTAGTGTGGCGCAAGGACGGCTCGTCGGTGTTATTGCGGTGTTATACGACATATTGTACTCCGCGCGTTGCACGTCTCGAAGTCTTTAATGATATGCTTTTTGTACGAATGAGTTATTGTGTATGTTGCGCACACACGACACTCACACAAACACACACACACACACACACACACACACACACACACACACACACACACACACACACACACACACACACACACACACACACACACACACACACCTAACACCGTGTTGAAAGTGTTACGAGCTGCTGTTTCATTCACTCCCCGCCGCCCCCTGCGGCACTCCAGAGCGCCGCGCGCAGGGCGCTGATGATATCACTCGTCATGCGACTCTACTGTTAATATAGAAAGTGTTACGAGCTGCTGTTTCATTCACTCCCCGCCGCCCCCTGCGGCACTCCAGAGCGCCGCGCGCAGGGCGCTGATGATATCACTCGTCATGCGACTATACTGTTAATATAGAAAGTGTTACGAGCTGCTGTTTCATTCACTCCCCGCCGCCCACTGCGCCCCAGAGCGCCGCGCGCAGGGCGCTGATGATATCACTCGTCATGCGACTGTACTGTTAATATAGAAAGTGTTACGAGCTGCTGTTTCATTCACTCCCCGCCGCCCCCCCCCCTGCTGCCAGGCCGCATACGGTCTACGGAAGCAGTCTAAGCCTGACAACAATCCCGCAAACGAACCTAAATCATGCCGCCCTTTAACTTTTCTTCCTGGGTAAGCTGCTCGCAAGGCTCACTGTCGAATAATCCCAGGAGGGATCACATTTCATAAACAACAATACGGTTTCACCGCTGGGTGATTTACAGTAGATGCCGCGCTCTTGGTTAAGGAAACGGCCCACTCGTCAGACGCAAATTACGTGGTGGGTATAAATAAATATCTCGACATACCCGGTGGTAGCACTGGCTACTTCTGAATCTAAAAGACAGGCGATGTTACTCGAATATCTTATCCTTTAATTATTTATTTTACCGTATGTATTGGCATAGTTGGGTAAGTATTATAAGGGAGATAAGTTAAAGTCTATATGAATATTCTACATGAGGCAAGTGCACAAGTGGAGAGAATGCGGTATGTAGAACAACTGTCGACACCTTGGTCGCACGGTCAACTTGCTGATTCAGCAGTTTATGATTCTACGAAGTGTCCCCACATTTATTTATTTATTTAGGCAGCATGGAAAACTTATAGTTAAACAAAATAAATCAAGAACGTGTAGCATGGCAAGCTGACAGCCATTCACAAGTCTTCACATCTCGAAATTCACTCAATAAGACAAAGAAAGAACATCTACGAATACAATGAACAGGTTAACCTCATAAAATATTGGATACTAGAATAAGGCTTGAGGGCCTTCTAATTGCGTTTACATTAAAACTATACGAATCTACATCGCGCTGTTTACATAATTGATTGTAGTGCCTGCTTGCACGCACGATATAGGAATTTGCCTGTAGTTCGTCGAGGCAACTGGTACATCTATTGGTGTATTAAATCTCGTTTTCGATGGAACATGAAAGGAAAATTTGGATTGTTATCGAAATTGTTCAGGACAATCGAGTTCACCATTAAGGAACTTCATCAAGAAGACACTATCCGAGATGTCTCGCCTATTTGTAAGTGGCAACAAATTGTACTTATTACAAAGACTTAATCTTCTTATATATACTACTTTATGAATGGCACAGCTAATCTGCGGCTCGGCCACTTTCCGTATACGAAAAGTTTGACACGAGCCTTCTGTTCACGTAATTTATGGAATATCGGATTGGACGACTTGTATTCCTTGACACTCCTGGCGCTGTGTACGTTAGCAGGATACGCTAATGATGCACTTCTAATAGTTCTGGCTAATTCACGATCAGAAATAGAGATTAAATCAAAGCACTGTCTTAGTTCAATAACGTCCTGGGGAGTAAGAAACCGAGTAGAGTCCGCTCCGCATAAAACTTTCCAAATGTTATTAAAAGGATCATTGCAATCGAATCCACGTATTAAATATAACAACGTAACAGTCAAACGCAAAAAGCGCTTACATATTTGGGCTTAATAATCTAAAATTTATATTTTTAGAAGATATACAATCAGGAGAAAGAGCTAAATAAAACTTTTATGCCTTAACTAACTTATCGACACCAATTTGGGGTCTGTCATTCAAAAATTTAAAAATAATAAACAATGCAACGTATCAATCAATGAGTGGCGGGCGCGATGGACTAACACAAGTAAAGTTTTTCCCCTATGTGCGGTGTTATATAGTTATGTGCGTTGATGTGTTACGTCAGGATGACATGTGGAGGGGCGTGTGGCCACTCTATGAGATGGACAGGACAAGCCACAGCACATCTGTGTCGTACACACCCAAGGTGTGCTCAGCTCGTGGCCTGCGCGGCCGCACCGGACACTGCACGCGTCTCACGCACGCGACGGCTCCCAGCTGTGCAATCCCAGCAATACAGTCTATGTAAATATCTTCCCAAACATGCAACAGCTCACTTCCTATAATAAACAAACAACAACTGGCTGACATGGGCCCATGATGATGATGAGTCTAAATCGTAATTTGCACGATGCCACATCCAGGACAGGAGCCTATGCTCTTACATGTGATCGACCGTAGGACTACTGTGTCCTAACTATGTTTCCTTATATGAGACTGGTCTTCTGCTTCTTATTACGAAGACAACGAAGTCACCGCAATACGGGCTATGTAAGTATCTTCAGTCAGGTCAGGTAAATTTTTAACTGGTCACGACAACTTTAAAAGCAAACTTTTTAGTTCTAAATTAATATCGTCACCTCTCTGCGACTGCTGAATTAACAGCGGCGAATAGGAATAAACCGCACATCATATCCTGTGGGAGTCTAGTCTATGGCAAGATGCGCGAAGTATAATGCTTGTTCAAGTTCGTAGTGTCACTGTGGTGCCCTTGTGGACCCCGTGAAATTCTCGTGCCTTAAAAAAATCAAAAATATTACTGGCAGAAAATAAACATAATTCATCCTAATATTGGAAATATAAAAAGTAGTCAATATAATATATCACTAACTTGTACACATCTCCGTGGATCACAGCAGCTGGGCGTCACCTGGCTGCCCCCTCTTTTCTCGGCCTGTATAAGTCATTGTAATCTTGTACTGTCTCCGCTTCGGTTAGGGAGTGACTTTAGAATTACTTCCTACTCCTCCTACTTACTTCTGATTAAATTCGTCGCGGGCCCCAAGACAGTTTCAGCTTCTCCCTCGGAATCCCTGCGATTATATCTATAGGTCCATAGTGAATGCCGCTGTCGATCCTCGAGACACAGGAGTAGCAGTGGCGGGAAGTGGTGAGCCATCTGTTCGAATTGTACCTATGATGATGTATGGAACCAGCAGCCCATGAGGTCTGTGTCAGTGCTCTTGGCGTCCACAAGAGGGAAGTTTAACACAGCGGCCATGTCCAAGCGCTCGTGTCGCAGTCCGCCTGGCGCCTGCTGCCTCACACCTCTGTTGCAGAATGTAACGGATATGGGGGGTGCTAGGCTAGAATGAAACGATTGTATCTTAACATAATTTATTCACAAAGTTACTTACACCTAATATCATAAACTAAACGTAATATTGCACATGCTACACTACGAGTTAGGGCTACAGAGCCATAGCCGTCGCAGTCGATGATCCTGGCCGACAGGCAGGAGATAAACCGGAGAGGCCCAGGTAGCCCAGAAGCAACTACTTTGATATCTGTGTTGGCTTTGGACTACATATTACACATGAATGTATCTGACGTGAGCTGTTACAGTGTAGCGCGTACGGTTAGCCTCGACGGCGCACTAGTCTAGTAGTAGCGCAGCTCGCCAGGACTAGCACAGCTCGCCAGGACTAGCACAGCTCGCCAGGAACAACGTAGCTCGCCATTACTAGCACAGCTCACCAGGACCAGCGCAGCTCGCCAGGTCTAGCGAGGCTCGCTGGGACTAACACAGCTCGCTAGGTATAACGCAGCTCGCCGGGACTAGCGTAGCTCGCCATGATTAGCGCAGCTCGCCGGGAGTAGCGCAGCTCGCCGAGACTAGCGGAGCTCGCAAAGACTAGCGCAGCTCGCCGGGAATAGAGTAGCTGTCCTACGCATCGTAGTGATCTGGGTAGTACCTCCGCGGGTACTCCGCCGGCGGCACGGCAGGGGGGTGCGCGGGGGTCGCGGGCGGTAGGTAGGGTGGGTAGTACAGCTGCGACAGCACATCGTAGGCGGGCGCGGGCGCTCGCGCCATGTTGAACAACGCCTCGGGGTCGCAGACGAACTTGTATACGTAGCGCTCTCCTGCGTAAAGAACGTTTTTTATGTGTTAAAAAGCATAAACAAGCCTTCCCAAATAAATCACTTTCACTTTAGGGGAGAGAGGTCGAATAATTCAGCTGTATGCGATTACGTTAGGGAATCCCTTCCATGCGAGAGGCATGACCTCTCGCGAGCGTGCAGCCGTACTCGGATCCGGTGATACTTTTTAGGGTATTCTTATAGAATTATGGGCGTCGGTACACATCGAAAGTCACCTGCTGCTTGCTTGACCACAAGTAGTTACAAATGCACGTATGTACATTCTACGATCGCAAAGAAGGATGTATCTATCGCATTATGTATCTACGTACCGATACGTACTTATGTTTCGCTTTCGTTTTTGTTTGTAGTGGCCGACAAAGGAACCAACGGCGACCCATATCGTGAATATCAAAATATTTCTTTGAAAATAGGTTATATGCAAAGTTAGTTTGCTTTTCTATGCAAATGTAACAATTTGGTAGACCGCAGTCGGATAACATGCTACTCTGCCACAGTTATATCACTGATGTTCCAGACCACTCGTGCCGTGCGGAGCTAGCTATACCCACCTGCCACCTTCTGCATGATGCCCTTCTCGTAGTAGTAGCGCAGAGAGCGGGATAGCTTGTCGTAGTTCATGGCGGGTCGGTTCTTCTGAGCACCCCACCGCCGTGCTACCTGGTCACCAAAAAATAAAAAACTGGTCAGGGGTTCATGAAGATATTTTAGATAGCTCGTTTAGTTAACCCGCTGAAGCGGCGACTGCTGCTTTTGTGATGTGGACGAGAGGACTAAAGAGACGGATTGTCGCTCGTAAATGTTGTAACTACTAAGAGCTCACGTGAGGAGTCTAGTGCGCTAGGGCTCAACATGCGACGCCTTTTAACTACACCGTGAAGCAAAAATTGGTAAATCAAAACTTCCCTTTGTGTCCTGTTGTTGATTTTTCAAGTGCACGTTGAGGTTTGAGGAACAGACTTCAAACAAATATCCCTTACATCTGTGGATGTGCAAGTTTATCCATGTATCTACTTGTTCAGCGGTAAAACATATTTTGCTCCCAACGAGGTACCATCGAACATCCCTACATATGCATACAGAGCTGGTAGTCTGGCACAGAGTAGGTGCGCCTTACCTCCTCCGGCTCGTGCAGCTTGAACTCCAGGCCGCGGCCGGTCCAGGCCACGCAGCGCGCGCCCTCGGCCAGCAGCGAGACCAGGAACTGCCACAGCTGCAGCGCGCCGCGCCGCCCGCCGCCTGCACATTGCGATACCACTTTCTTAGCTGAGAGTCTGCGTGGACATACAGCGCACGAATTTGTGCGCAGATACAAGTGTACTCCTTGTTAGAAACCTTCGCAGTCAGCAAGTGTACATGTGTACCTACGATAGCTGTAGCACGACACAGCCCAGGCGCAGTCGCATGAGCGAGGTCTGCTGCCTCGTCTTTGTTGGTCCGTAAGAAGTCTGACGCAGTCAGTGCCACGGGCTTGACGTGATGTTTACCTTCGATCTTCTATCTTTCATAGGCAATTATTATACTCATAGTAGATACACATCCAGTGTGTGGTCCTGGCCGTGCATTACCTGCGTCTCTACTACTGGCGGCACATTACCTGCGTGTGTGGTAATGGCCGTGCAATACCTGCGTGTGTAATACTGGCCGTGCATTACCTGCGTGTCTACTACTGGCGGTGCATTACCCGCGTGTGTGGTAATGGCCGTGCAATACCTGCGTGTGTAATACTGGCCGTGCATTACCTGCGTGTCTACTACTGGCGGTGCGTTACCTGCGTGTGTTGTGGTAACAGCGTGCGTCGGTGACGGCGCCTCGGCGCGGCTGGGGGAGCACATCGAGCTGCTCACTGAAACAGTCACACGATCTTCAATGTTTAGTCGTTTTCGGCGCTGATCCAAAGTTTATGTAGATGCGATATTCCCCTAGCCCGCACGAAGCGTGATAAAAGCTCACGAAATGGAGTTATTAGATTTTTAGAAAGAAAAACCAGTATATTTTTCATATTAATTAGATTAGTGGCGCCCGTAATTATAATAATTCAACTGTATTTGAAGTGTAATAAATCACCATCATCGGTAAACTACTGGACACAGGCCTCTTTCAATGAACGCCAAGAGAGTTCGGCCGATCTCCTGCTACACGCATCCATCCCGGACCAGCTACTGTCTTCCCGCCTGGTGAACGATCGACCAACACATCGTTTTCCTAAACGCGGCCTTACTGGGCCATCTGCCATCCTTTCTTCTGAGTGTGTGACCAGCCCAATGTCACTTTAGCGAGCCTATACGTCGTAGCTTCCGGAATGCAGCCCAACCCAACTGAATCCTTGTATCGGCTTCCCTCTCGAAGTTATATCTACCTAATTGCAATAGTTGCCCGAGGTAGACGTATTCGTCTACGACTTCAACAATAGCACCGTCGACGTTGACCGGCCTATGGAGAACTTGTTCGTTGAACATAACATTTTTTTTTTCAAGTTCATCCTAAGGCCAATACGTCGAGAGGATTCATTTAGGCTGTGCAACGTTTCTTTTAAATTCGTTTATTCAGTATTTAACAAAACTTAATCTAACACATAGTCTCACAAAACTGCTGATGCAGTTTGACTAAAAGATCTTCAGTCTCAAGTTATGCAATAACAACAAACAAGCTATGAAACGTTGAGTTCTATAAAGAACTAAAACTTCAAGTGACATAAGCAACCAGTACAGAGAAAACTGTATATGTAGGTGCGAACCTCAATCACTTTCGCTTATTATGGAAACATTTGAAAGAAAATTTAAACATTAACCAAGAAATATGCCTGACACTACCACAACACCTACGAGGTGCTGACACATTAAATAGTCATTTTTGAACGTGCCGGGTAGTGACCATGTCTCATGTAACACCATAAATTTCTTTAACACCAATTACTTTGGCGCTCGTACGTTCTCTCTGAGTATTATGACCGCAGCGGTGGAACTCTACTGGGATAGATGGTGTCAGCTTAGACATGCTCCTGCCAATTTCTCAGTTTCCCCCGCGCATAAGTGCGATCACTTATATCATCAACAAATCAATAACTAGTGCCACCTTCCCTGATTGTTGGAGTATGGCAATCGTTAAACCTCTCCCGAAAAACGATAGTGTGACGGAATTAAAGGAACTGCGACCCATTAGCATATTGCCATGTGTGTCAAAGATTTTGTAAGGGGTAGTCTGCGAGCAGTGGAGTGCATTCGCTGAACTATACAATATTCTTTCGTAGGCGTCATAGTACGACTACAGCACTGATTGACGTTGTAGACAATAGTCTGTGCGCTCAGGATAGGGGGGAAGCTACAGCTTTATTACTGCTCGACTACTCTCGCGCTTTCGATAATTTAAATATACCATTACTACTATCGATAATGAAATTTTATGGCTTCAGTGTAAATATAGTCTCTTGGTTTATTATAGTTATCTGAGCAATCGAAGTCAAATAGTGCAGCTGGGTGATGAGGTTGGTACGCTGTCACGTTCTAATGCGGAAACTGTGACGAGAGGCGTCCCTCAGAGGTCAGTATTAGGGCCAATAATCTTCTGACGCTGTACGCTGCTGACGTCATCCGACAGATAAAATATTACCAGTATCATATCTATGCAGACAATATCCAAATACACTTGTCTTTTAACCGTAACAACGTAACAGTCCTTAGATAAGCTCAATGACGATTTGGCGCGCATATCTAAGTGGTCAGATGCTAATGCTCTCGTGCTGATTCCCGGTGAGACGAATTATATGATCATGGGCACTAAAGCACAGATCTAGAAAACAGTACAAACTACGCCTACTACACGTACAGGAGGTAACATTACAAACTACGCCTACTACACGTACAGGAGGTAACATTTAGAAAGAGTCGACGAAATTCGTAATTCAGGACTACTGATGGATGAAGGCTTGCGGTTTGACAGACACTTTATAAAAACTGCAAGCGGCTGTTTCTACCGATTAAAAATATTATATAAAATCAGAAGTTTTATAAGCACCGATATTCGCATTAAACTATGCGATCTCTCGTTCTCTACAAGTTAAACTACGCAGATGTAATTGGCCCTGCTTACTAGCACAATCCAAAAATCTAGTACAGCGGGTACAAAATGCCTGTACTCGTTACTGTTCTGACGTCCCTCTTCGCGCTCATGTGACACGCTACATAAACAATGCACGTATGCTTAAAATGGAAAGTCGTAGGCACCTTCACCTCGCCACCCTTCTATTCGGTATAGTCAAGTACGAATCACCACCGTACCTTTTCAGTAAAAAGCAATGGGCAAGAGATAAACAGCTGAGTCAGCTGTCCAGAGGATCCTCATATCTGCTCCTTACACAATTACACCATACCGCAGCATTCCGAGGCAGTTTTGGAAATGCACCAAATGCTGGAATGACCTGCCGCTACAGCCAAGCACACTAAAATCAATTTACAACTTTAAACTGAAATTTAAGAATGATTTACTTGAGCAGCAATTAGATAATCAGTAATTGTAGGTACGAAAAAAAAGGAATTAATGCTATATATCTAATACTAAACAAAATGAAATTCCTAAACAGTTTGTTAATTTAGGAGTTAATTTAGAGTAACTGAGTGGTTTCCATTTTAAGAGTTGTGTTACCCTCTTGTGCATCTTTCTCTATAATCTCACTCAAACTGACGTTCGGCAGATCGCCTCAAAAGTGTCGTGTTAGGCTAGCACGCGGATCATTGCTTAAGATATCGTAATGAGGAGCGTGCGGCGTCTGCAACGTGCTGTAGAAAGCTGCGATCTCAGATAAGATCCCTGACTCAGAAGAAACGGTAACCTCAAAATCAGTCCTAACCTTTGTCAAAAGACGTCTTCCAAGCTTCACAAAAACCTTTGACCCTATATTCTGCTTAATCACTTCGGTAACCCTTTCCGTATTTGAATTTGCGGATTCGCTTTGAAAGAAGCTTGACATCGGCAGACGTAACGTCTTCTCTGCGTTCCTTCATAAGTCCAAGCATCTCATCGGAGATTCGTCAATTGCCATTGGTAGGGCAGCCTGTTTTTAATGATTTTTTTTTTGTAACGTACCATGGTTCGTCATAAGTTAGGTTGGAGCGTGACTGTACTAGTCGGACACAAGCCCCCCTCCCCCACACAGCCAATAAGTAGTTAATGTAAAATGTTAAAATACAACTGATATCACATGCGTATGGAGGAGGGGTCTGCAATTGTCGATAGCGGGTACACAGGCTCCAACAGAGGGTACGCAAGTTTTAATAAGGAGCCGGTGCGTAAATTTAAGGTCATTATGGTAGTCCTGGTGAGCCAGCTTGCTGCCTACAGTAGATTGTATCTTGGTGCCCGTGTGGTATGTACTGAGCTGAAGACTCACCACTCCTGTCGCCCCAGGGAGGCTCGGCGCTGCTGGAGACCTCCTCATGCGGCTCCGCCTCCGTCACTTTGGAGCACTTGCTGTACGGGCCGCATCTGCAATCGCCACAGACTACCTGTTTACCAATACTCAAGCTTTCTGTACACAGAATAGTACATAGGTACCTACCAGAATTTAGGTACATTGTGGTATCAGGTGGAAAGTGCTCGGTACTTTTCCTTTCTACAACAACACGAAATACAACAAAAAGTATAGTAAGAGTTTAAAAACGGGGCTAAAGGTTGATGTCTAATGAGTCACCTTTCGCTGGTGACATGACTTTGTGTAACGGAACTGCTGACGCGTGGTCTGTGCCTACCACAGCTGGCGTAAGAGCAATGATCGCAAGGACAGACACAACCAACTCGCTATAACTAGACACTATCACAGACATGTTCTGCAAGAAGGAGTGTTTTTTGCACGAATACGTAGGTAAGTAGACACCTAATTAAATATTTGATTTCACTAAAGCCTGGTTTTACTTGATGCTTGGCCTAGCTCGACTCGATGTAATCAGATTTATTCCCGAGATAAATATCTTTAGGAGGTGCGGAATCATTTATTGCAAGTTATAACTATAAATACGAAAAAACAGTGTGGCTAAGCGAGCAACAATTAATATAAGTATTAATTTTTGCTTTTAAATGTTACTTCAGTGGTCTGAGAGATCCCTGGTGTGCTAAACATCCACTTTAAATGTTACTTCAGTGGTCTGAGAGATCCCTGGTGTGCTAAACATCCACTTTAAATGTTACTTCAGTGGTCTGAGAGATCCCTGGTTGCTAAACATCCACTTTAAATGTTACTTCAGTGGTCTGAGAGATCCCTGATGTGTGCTAAACATCCACCTTAAATGTTACTTCAGTGGCCTGAGAGATCCCTGTTGTGCTAAACATTCACTTTAAATGTTACTTCAGTGGTCTGAGAGATCCCTGGTGTGCTAAACATCCACTTTAAATGTCACTTCAGTGGTCTGAGAGATCCCTGGTGTGCTAAGCATCCACTTTAAATGTTACTTCAGTTGTCTGAGAGATCCCTGGTGTGCTAAACATCCACTTTAAATGTTACTTCAGTGGTCTGGGAGATCCCTGGTGTGCTAAACATAGGACTTACTTAGGCGTAGTAAAAGACGAAGTGAAGGGGCAGCACAACGCCGAGGCCTCGCCGCAGCTGCACCGACGAGAAAACAACGCCAAACCGCAACCCTCGCTTTTCACGACAGCTAACACAATTATAACGACTAGTCCTTCGCCGGATCATAGGCACCATAGCTGGACCCGGCCACTAGAACAAGCATTTCCTTACCAGAGGTGTTACGGGCAGTCCTCTGTGCAGAGCCTGCTTAGAGGAAGAAGAAACAGCAGCTCATGAGCTGCTAGAGTGCCCAGGAGTAGCAATGCAACGAGCGTCCTGCCTGGGAAACCCGGGGACGTTCCCAGGGGCTGTGCTAACATAAAGGCCCTGCTTGCACCTGCGGGATATGAATTAGCAATGAAAAGCAGCAGCCACCCGCACGAGCAACAGGCGCGACCGTCGAGCCGTGGAGGACGGTACGAGCTCCGATCAACCAAGAGGTAAGTATGTTTACGAGGGGTGAAGAGGGCGGGGGGGCAGCGTTTGGGGAATCTTTTGTAAGACTTCTGGTCTTTAGCTGTATACTCAGATAAAATTGCTTAGCTCTAAACATAGCGCTGTCGGATGGTCCGTTTCTGATAAACACGCTGCTTTTAATATAACCTAACAAATTTCATCTGCGCATGTTATTTAACACTTTTAAAACTACTTAGTTTTGAAGATTCATCTGAAGTAAGTTTTTGATTTACTTAATAAAGTGTTGGTTTATTCGACATTTTTTGAACAAGTGTATTAATATAACAAGCGAGTCAAACGGTAAACAAACAGCTTGGAAACACGTTATCTATGCGAAAACGCTGTAAAACACATTTGAACGATCTCTACGAGGTCGTAAGTGGGTCATTAGTAGCCACAAGCCTCCTGCTCGTGGGCGCGCGTGCTGTAATAAGTAGTTACCTGTGCGAGTACTGCGCGCCGCACTCCCGCCCGTCGCCTTCGCCCTTGCACCTGCAACACGCCGTCGTCAGCGGTGAGACAGAGGCAGAATGTTATCGCGAGTGTTCCTCCCACGTATAGAACGGCATTCGTAGCCACGAGCTGACGGAATCGCTGGTTGGTTGCCGGGACATCCATAAACATGCGCACATTTAGAGGTGAGCACGCGAAGAGGCGATGGGATGATGGAAGTGTTGGCACGTGGCGTGTGCGCTCATGTAACGTTCGTACATGTGCAATATATTGAGGTGCTACTGAGCGAGCAGGGAATGGCGTCCCTTGATGATGAGCACGTGACCACCCGCCCGTTTACTGTATACTCTATGCAGCTGTGTGCAGCGTTGATCCCCACTAGAGACCATTGCGTGCCATGAGCCATTGCTGAGTAGAGACCTGGTTCACGAAATTCGAATGTAAATCGTTTGGCCGTCACAAAACAAAACGGCCCTGATTTGGAACAAGGCTAGCCGTAATCTAATGCGGCGATTTAGATAATCCTACTACAACGTATTCACAAGAATAACACTTAAGCTATAGAAATACCAAATTTTACACGTGGTTTTGTCATCAGTCTACGCGGACGAAGTCGCGGGCAACAGCTAGTATTGTATGTAGTAACTTTCATCTTTCTCTCAAGCTTTGTGGTGTTGGACGAATTACGGAGTTTACCTCCGCAATCAACGGCTATAAGTGTGAAACAGTAACTGCCCGTGCTAACACTGGAGAAACTTAATGCTTACGTCTCTGCGTACATTTCACTTCTGAAAGTATCCGTTCTTAAGGAGTAAACTGCAGCCGCTTGTCGATAACATCTGCGATTGATTTCGACCACCCAGTAACCATGCCATAGTGGCCGGCGGCCAAACCTGATAAATGGTGACCGCAGCCAAAACTGGGCTAACATATAAGTATACTTACTGTATGTGTGTGTCGACATGCGTGTGTGCGTGGGTGTGCCTGTGCGGGTACAGCTGCGAGGGGTGCGGCGGCGGGACGGGATCGTAGGGCTGCCGGCGCGCCACGGACTCTCTGGGACCACGTGATAATATTACGTCTCTAATTTATATGTTTTATATATTCTAGTAAGTTTAGTCAGATCCTTATTCAAATGTGACTAACTACTTCAATCTGTAAATTCAGTAAACAAAGATTAACACAATTGTAACTATTTCTAATCTATATAACTGACTTAGTTAGCTTGAAACTTCATGGTCGCCTAACTTTGTATGCTGATGGTACATGTCTTTTTTTATTTTGGAACTAGTTAGATGATATTATTCGGAAAGCTCAGCAAGACTTAGAAATGTTTTTTAAATGGTTGCAATATAACTAATTGACAATTAATGTCGCCAAAACATGCTATATAATCTTTAAAGTGGAAAATAAAAATATTCCACTTCACATTCCCCTTATATTAGTAAAACTCCTATTGAAATGAAAACTTGTGAAAAATATATTGGACTAAGAATAGACAATCATCTATCACTTTCCCAACGTTTTCGATGGAGTGCAACTTTACAATAACTTACCAGCATCTGTAAAAAGTGTAAGCTCATTAAGTTATTTAAAGATAAATAAATTATTACAACATACCAACCACATTTGAAAGACGGTCATTTTAATGAAATGTAATGAAAAAGTTATTTTTTATTCGAAATAGAATTTAAAAAAATACTTTTTGAACGTCAACAGTCAGAACAGTCAGAATTACAACTATCACCGGTTTCTACTCCCAGCCCTAATTACTATTGTAATAGTTTATCAAAAGTCAATTATTATTGTAATTAGACATGTTGTATTATTAATTTATTTTTTCACTTGTAACTTCCAAGGCTGTTTATTCAGGCCTCTGTTAAGGTGTTTCTGGTTATGTGCTTTGTTTATAGTGTTGTTGTTCTCATGTAAGTGATATATTTGTATCTTAATGGGAGTAAATACTTTCTTTAAACTTAACTATTGCACGCCTCCGACTGTGCTCTACTTTCGACGTTTCCTAATTTATTGAATCAATTATTTTTGCCTACTGTTCGGTGTAAAATTCATTTAAGGATGATCCCACAACAGAATTGATATAGGATCCGTGCGCTTTTGTATTTTACAGTATACTTTTATTATAACAACGTAATGTTCTTGCAACTAAAGTTGTAGCCCCAGTGTCTCCGTACTCTAACGGGTACTTACCTAATATAAGTAGAATAAACGACGAAAGATCTATTGTATGTTGCCAACGTTAGAAAAATATAATTATAACACAGAAGTAGTATAGACATTTTACAATTAACAGTTTTATCTATTTAACTTGAGTACATTGAAATTTCTTTTAGATTTAAAAATAATTTTTTGTTTGTGTAGACTCGAAATAGTTATAAGGTTCTCTTGTCACAGCGTAGATCTCTACAACGCTTGTGGCGCGCTCTGTGGGCGCGCGGCCAGGAGGCTCCTGCCGCAACACACCGCGCCGCGGCCGTCGTCTGCAGTACTCACTTGTGCTGGCAGGGCAGGCCCCACGGTAGGAAGGGCGGCTGCGACATCCTTCACATGCTCAGCCACGGACCCGCCTCATCCCGCGCCCCTACGGACATCACAGAGCACGTCACCATAGGATTAGGACTGCAGTGGCACGACAAACGACAGCTGCTAGGTTTTCTAAGAGCCAGTGCCATCAGTTGCGTAACTATCGCATGCCATGCTCTATCAGGGAATGTAAGCATCCTACGCTCACTCCTCTGTAGCCGTGGCGGCGGTCAGGTGTGTAGCGCCGTCGGTGACGCTGCTGATCGATCTGGCGCCGAGCTAGGCGCGCCGAGCTACGTGGTGCTATATCAATAACCGACGTGATATAATGGTTATGTTTTAGTTAGTTTACACGTAGTTAGTTATATCACAAGGGGCAAACGAGCAGCATTTTCGGTGCGATGGTCACCCTCGTATAAAGCTGAACAGCGGGAAGTTACGCCGGTAAATTCTTCGCCCCTTCGCCCCCATGACGCCACGTGGACTCAGTGGTACCTCTCCGGTCGGCTGCCGACAGTGACTCGGTGCCGCTGGCCGGGCCCCCTGAAGGGGGACCGCGGTGTGTCTACTGCACCGCCAGTTCCATTAGCTGTGGAAATAGCTAAAACCGAAGAATGATCTGATTTGTCAGCTGTCTGATATTGTTGGGGGGAAACGAGCAGTCTGAGTTTCCCAGCGAGAACCAACGTTGAACATCTCTGATTAGAAGTATCTTTGAGTGTAATTCTGTGATTTGGGCTCCATACGAGACCAATAACATTCCGGGAAAGGTTACAAAATTAGTATGGAAGGTTGTTGTACTTGAACCGTTACGGAGTTGATCCTCTGTATCCGTTGATGTACCCAACTTTATTTGTGTTAGGAATGGTTAGCTACAGCGAATTAAGAGTAAGGGCGGGATACACAGTAGTAATTCATGGATGTGTGTTGGCCAGCGGGTGCCTGACAAGTGTGTGGAGGCGGCGACGGCCTCAATTACTAGCGGTGCCACGTGCGCGTACTAATCTCCTTAAGAAAGTCAACATTGTTTGAACCAAAGTTGATGTATTTGTATGTTCTCTGAGTGAATTCACAAAGATCCGCCATGTTAATTCGCCATGACAATTTCGTATCACAGAATAATATTATAGAATTTTAAAATTGTAAATGTATTTGTAGTTAATACGTTACACTACTGAATTAGGTTACCCTGTAATAGTAGTTTTAAGTAAGGAATTAAATAAATATCTACACCTACATAAGCTATTTGCCATCCCGATTCTGAATAAGCGCACAACTTGATTTAGTTTCATGGTGAAAAGAAGAAAGGAGGTAATGAATTTCTTCTTCTAGCACGTGGAAAAAACGAGGTGAAATCTAATTCTAGATATTCGTAATACTAAAATAATTATCTATACTTGTTTGTGTGTTGTAGAAACATATTGCACATTACAACTAAGAAGCACAAAAGAGTACGAGTTTGGCGTGATGAGTATGACTATGTACTAAAAATAGTCTGTAGTCATAAAAGACAACTATTTTCGTTTGTCCCCATTACTTATAAAAAAAAGTTTAATTTAAAAACGCACTTGGAGATATAGCGGCGTATCGATTCGCTACGGTTTATGCAACTATCAGTTGACGAGGAAATACAGACTCACAGAAACAAAGTGTTTTTTTTGTATAACTCAATGCCAAGGCAATACCGGCGAGGAAATGAGGCGGCGCCGCCTTCCGCCGCCCTCCGCCGCCTCCAGATGGATTCCTGATTGCGACTTATTGGATTTTAAAATAAATCCTGACATTCATCTACTGTTCCTGCGAGTTGCGGAACAAACTCCGCGATCCCGCTCTGAAAATAGTTTCACAGACTCGGAAAAAGCAAGAACTACACACGAAAAAACTCAAATCAAAGAGACGTAGTGCCCTAAATAAACAAATAATGTTTATTTGCAAGAACATCAACAGGTTGAGGTGTCACTAATTATAAATTATACCTCATTTTATTCGTGTGGAAGCCCAGTTGGATACCATCTCAGCAGGGCTATTCCGGGAATGTCGGACTCGAACCGGCTGTGGCCAGTGGTAAGGTGTCATACGAAGGGATGAGCCCTGGGAATTGTAACAGCCCAAACAGTTGGTGTTACACAAATGTTGTACACACTTGTGTAACACAACTTTCGCAATTTTTCAGTGGCATGTCAGTTTTTCCGTTTTAAACTTAGCAATGCGACCGCAGGGAGTCTCCTCGCGGGCTGTAGCATCGACCTGTCGCATGTTATTTAGAACGACAACAACAACGCAGCAATCCGCTTACTTTATTAGATTGAGCAAATTTAAATACGAGGCGCGCGCTCATCGGCATTCTACGGCCCTCCGCCGCCAATCATCGCCGCATTATCTGCTACACGCACCCGGCGCCGCGGCCAAGAGCGAGCCGGGTTCACGTGCCGGGTGCCGCACTGCTGCCTTATCTAAATAATTTCGATATACAAATCAATGTGTGTATCTGAGTTTTTTGGACTCTGAAATAGTAGGAGATGGATACACAAACACATGCATGTCAAAATCCCATCACAATGAGTCACAGCGTGTAGCCAGCAGGCAGCAGGCAGCAGGCAGCGAGTAATAACGTCATGTTTGTGGATCATA
>JAFELO010000115.1:39270-66423 GCA_017140195.1 Eumaeus atala
CCAGGCGATACGACACTCCTACTCCCCGTAAATATTTAATATCAACACAACACAATACATGTGCTGTGGACCAGTCGATACGACACTCCTGCTCCCCTTAAATATTTAATATCAACACAACACAATACATGTGCTGTGGACCAGTCGATACGACACTCCTGCTCCCCTTAAATATTTAATATCAATACAACACAATACATGTGCTGTGGACCAGTCGATACGACACTCCTGCTCCCCTTAAATATTTAATATCAACACAACACAATACATGTGCTGTGGACCAGGCGATACGACACTCCTGCTCCCCTTAAATTGCTTTTACTATGAAGAGGAATTCGAATGTGGATATCGACTGCTCGTCTGGCCTAATTAAGAAAACGATAATGCTAATGATGAGAATGGACGACAATTGATCGAACAAAGAGCCGCACACAATGGCGACGAGGCTGCCGTAATGTTATTGAGCCGCGGCTAGTGGATTAGCCCTAATGTAATGGGTGAGTCGGAGGTTCCACCCTCGCGGCGCGCGGCCCTCGGTCTTCTACAGAACGGCGACAACTTTACTAAACTTCTTTTTGCTCTATAAACTTTAGATACAAGTAAAATTTACAGAACCCACAGCAGGGCGTTTTTTGATGTGTGAAGTATCTATATGTAAAACAAACCATCATGTAGGTCTTATTTAATTATTCATTTTTGAAATATCACATAACGTCAGCAAAATGTCAAATGTTAGGTCCTTACATATGAAATTGGCATTTACCGTACTAGCCACTTTAATCACGAGTTTTTCCTCTTCGGAATTCCAAATTCCAATTTGTACAACCATTTACTAATGTATTTGTGCTTCGAGGCCCTTCATTTCTTTGGTTCCTTTCCCTGATGTTTTTTTTCTGCTTGCGTTATTCATTTAAGAAAATAGTAAACTTAAAATATCGCATTATTTACAAGTATGATTTCCGCCGTGGCACAAATGCTGCGGAAACGACTTTATGGTGAATGATGTGTATGGCGGTCGTGTTGCAAAAGAAAACAGTTCGTTTTCCGTTTCAATGTTTTCGTTCTGAAAATTTCGACCTGTAGAACAAAGCCCGTGGACGGCCTGAGACCCAAGTTGATAATGAAGAGTTGTGGAAGCCAATCCATCGCAAACCACGTCCGATTTAGCTACAGGCTGCGACGTTCGTGGTAAAACTGTTTTAATTTATTTGAAGGAAATTGGAAAAACCTCACGAATTGACTGAAGCAAACCAGCAAACGCGCGTCAACAACGCGTTACATGACTAAACCTGCACAATAATGAAGGTATTTTAAACCTGTGATGATAAATGAATTACTTACGATAGTCGGACCCTGGTCAGCCAGCGAAATCCTGCTTGCTCCAAGCGAAAATTAACCCCTAAAAAGTTACTTGTAAGCGTTTGGTGGACTAGTGCCGGTATTGTTTTCTTAAGTCTAGTCAGACTACTACGGCTGATGTCTATTGTCTGTAATTGTAAACCATGACGGAAAAGCTAGCGGCTTAACCTAGGCTTGTCAATCGCTCCACGCTACTGCTGCTTCACGACAACGCTAGACACACACTGCGCTACAGACGGCTAGCAAATTACAAGAGCTTCAATTGGAAAGTGTAAGTAACATCCTCCGGACCTTGCTCCAACAGATAACCACTTTTTTACAAATTTGGCTAACTTCTTGCAAGGGAAAAATTCAACTCCGATCGGGTAGTCCAAATCGCCTGCACAGATTTTATTGATTCGCTACCGACTGGTCTTTTTAGTAAAGGGATCAGTGAACTACCTATGAGATGGCAAAAGTGCATAGAGGACAATGTTTCATACTTTGATTAATTAAATATATTATATTAAAAAATATTCGATTTTTTGTTCCTCCTGTACAAAACGCTGATTTCATATGTAAGGACCTAACAGAAATTATATTTTATTTGAAGAAGCTTGCCTGCAGAAATAAGTACAGAGACACTAGAGTAAGGCTTTATGTGGTGTTTCTCTTATTTACAGGTAAGTGAATATTTTGTTTATAAGCTAATGTTAGTAGGAAACAATTATTGTAAAAACTTTAGTGACGAATAAAAATATTATTTACAGAAAAGCAACTGAATCTTTATTTCTAGAAATACACAGTCAATATAGCATTATATGTATAAAAACATTTCAAATATTTTACATTATATTACATTGATTTATTGCAAAGATATCAGCAAGAAATTTAACGTCCTATCGATAGCTAAGTTTATTAGAAGTAGACGTTTCTACATTTATCTTTTTAAGTGTCAACTAACGCGGTGCAAAGTTGGTAGGGGTGTTTCGTAACACATCAATTAACTTACAACTGCGAATGAAATAGCCTCGTCCTGAGGTAAATATTTTCTAAGTCTTTAGTAACCACACCCAACGTCCAGTAATCGTCTTTGACGTCTAGTGCCTGTCAAGGTTTATACAATATGCTACAAAGCAGGCGTGGAATAAAAGATACTTACGTACAAGAGAACACATAAAATTTAAATGTGTTAGTATTTTTTTTTTATATTTAAGATACGGGCACATCTGGGCCAGCAATGAAACGTCCTCTTGATAAAAATATGAATGACAGCCTCGATCAATCGCCATTCGATATGTTTTGAAGTTAAAACATCCCTGATGTGAACCTGCGACGGAGCGCTCGCGCCGCTGACCCACTGAGTCCCGCTCGTTATTGCGCCTCAATCAGATTTGTTTGTGTGGTCCGAGGCGGGGCGCGGCGGGGGCCTGGCGGGGGGCCGCGGCGGGGCTCCAATTATCTAATGACAGAACTACTTACGTGACGGCGTCAAACTATTGTCTGACTGTACGGGAGCAGTCAGGTGTGTTGTGTGTCCACACCTTCGACTGGCGGAGGACCGGAATAATTTTATATTGAGATTCAATTGTTAATTAAATTTTACAGTGTTGAATAAAAACTCACAAATTGAACTTGTCTATAGTTGTAACCTTATACACAATATGTGACAACAGCGCTGTTGCTCCTGCCAAGGGCATGATCAGAAACGATATTCGATTCTAGAAATGCAACTCACTTAGTAACTTTAACTTTGAAATACAAAATAAATAATAATCACTAAATATTATTATAATTGGTAAATTATAATAAGGTCTGGTAGACCAACCACCGCATTGGAAATGCTCATGACCCCCAGTGTACCAGAGGTCATGAATTCGTCACGTGACAATCAGGTGTGTTTCAATGGGCATCTGAACGTAATTGTAAACATTTTTTAATATCTATTTAATTATTATTGCAAACGGCCAATATTTGATCTATAATTTTAGGTAACTGTATACTTATTGGTATATGTTTACACGTTTAAAAGGAACAACAGAACTTTTTCTATGAGATAGGGGGCAAACAAGCAGTTAGTGACTACCGCCATCCATGGACACCTGCAAGACTAGGCGTCTTGCAGACGCGTTGCCGGCTTTTTCTCAAGACCTCTAAGTCGTATCGGATCGGAAATACCGAGGGAGGCAGCTAGTTCCACAGTACAGTTGTGCGCGGTAAAAAGTGGCGTTTAAACTGCACTGTTGTGGATTTACGGACATGAAGGTGATGGTCGTGAAACTTAGAGTTCTGTCGCGATGTCCGAAGATGGAATTCTGCTGCTGCTTTTAAGCCGAACAATTCCTCGGAATGCTCGCCATAGAAAATACGGTACAAGACGCACTACGAATCGACAGCTCCTCGTAGGACTCAAGAATAGAGCTTTTTGTTACATACGGTATAATTATAGTCGGTTGTCGATGGACAATAAATCGGATAATATGTAATGTAAATAGTAACAAATATAATGTGTATTGTAAATAATCACAAATATAATGTGTAATGTAAATAATAACACATATAATGTGTAATGTAAATAAAAACAAATATAATGCGTAATATAAGTGATAATAAATATAATGTGTAATGTAAATAATAACAAATATAATGTGTAATGTAAATAATAACAAATATAATGTGTAATGTAAACAATAATAAATATAATGTGTAATGTAAATAATAACAAATATAATGCGTAATGTAAATAATAACAAATATAATGTGTAATGTAAATAATAACAAATATAATGCGTAGTGTAAATAATAACAAATATAATGTGTAATTCAAATAATAACAAATATAATGTGTAATGTAAATAATAATAAATATAAATTAAAATAATAACTAAAATAAGTTACACGATATTTAATGAATATATTTAATTTAATCTTAACGTAATAATTATGTTACTTAAATGAATAATAATTACGAAACATGTCAATAACATTAATAAATCACGATAATATGAGGGTGGATCTAAAAGTTGTAAGCCCGACCAAGAAAATGAAAGAAAAGTGGATTTAAATTTATTTTTATTTTTCGACATAGTCTCCATCTAGTTCAAAACACTTCTTCCACCTGACCTGCAACTTGTTTATCCCCTCGAAGAAAAAAGATTCCGGAAGGTCGGCGAAATAATCGTTTACTGCGACTATCACCTCATCTTTGGTCGAAAATTTCGAGCCACCCAAATGTTTCTTAAATTTGGAAATAAATGATAATTCGAGGGGGCTAAATCCGGCGAATAAGGTGGGTGGGGCAGCAATTCGTAGCCACAATCATGGATTACACACATTGTTTCAACCGAAGTGTGAACACGTGCATTGCCTTTATGGAACATGACTTTCTTACGCAACATTCCCGGCCTTTTTTTATTTCTTCCCGGAGTCTTCGTAAAAGGTTACAATAATAACTAGAATTTCTAGTTTGACCGGTAAATAATCTACAAAAATAATGCCCTTCGCATCCCAAAAAACAGAAGCCCCAAAAAAAAAGAAGAAGAAGTAGAGTCTGATCTTTTCCACTGTTTGGATTATTGCTTTGATTCAGGAGTATGGTGGTGAACCCAGCTTTCATCCATGGTAACAAATCTAGACAACAAGTCCTCGGGATCAGTCTCAAAAACTTACAAACAATCTCGCGAAATTGTGTATCGAACTCGCTTTTGTTCAGCTGAAAGCAACCTCGGGACCCGAAAGCGAGCAGAAACCTTATGGAACCCCAACTCTTCCGTTATTATGTGTTGCACCCGGCCATAACTAATATTTGTTATCTCAGCTATCTTACCAATGGTCAAACGTCGGTCACCTAGTACGAGATCACAAATATTATCGATGTTTTCTTTCGTGGTAGAGGATGTAGGCCTTCCACTCCTGGGATCATCTTTAATGCTCCCACGACCGCGCTGAAACTCAGCTACCCACTTCTTGACACTGGAATACGATGGAGCAGACTCCCCCAAAGTGCTCACCATATCTTGATGGATGTCTTTTTGTGATAGGCCTTTTTTATTGAGGTACTTAATGACTGCACGGTGTTCAATTTTCTCCATTATTGAAAATTGCGTCAGATTGCCTCAAAAAATAAATACAGAAAATTTATATTGTGCAGTATGGGAATGAGACTGCGCACAATAAATCAATATAACACATTCTAACAAATGACGGTAGATTTAAAAAGATGTCATAGCTCCAAGTAGGTTAGGCCACGAACTTTTTGATCCACCCTCGTACAATAAAACCGCTGTCACGGAACTTATCGCTTCACAAAATCTACGCGGACGAAGCTGCGGGCACCAGCCAGTCTAAACTTATATTATAAAAAGAAAACATTTGATTATTTGTTTGTTTATTTACATTGAATAGGTTCCGAAACTACTGAACACATTTGAAAATTGATTTTACCATTAGAATCCTACATATATCTGATGATCATAGGCTGTATGCCATTTTCTGAAACGTTATAGATCATTGTGAAAACTTCGATAACGTAACCAAATGTGTGAAAAAATATCAAATGGATACTTTTGTCTTAGTGGTACATTACGTCGCGGTACTGATGTGTGTGTACTGAATACTGCTGTCCCAACGCAGACGCTGTTGTCATAAGTTGAATTATTCGGCACGTGGTATCGTGTAACGTTTATGAAGGCGAAACTAAAATTTATAATTTTAGTACTTACTGCTTATTAAAATATTTTGAAATGAAAGTCTCGGGCCAGTGGACAGGCGACAGTAGAGATCTAATGTGAATGAAGACACATGTACTAACTTAACACAGACTCTGAGTAGAGGTTCTATTCGCATTGCTTATGTAAATACTATACATGTACTTTACACTATTTTCAGCAGCTACTCTTTCATTCACTTCAGGTGTGTGTTTTTTGTAGATGAAAAATAATTTAATGATATATTTTTCATATTTTTACTTGATGCTATTTTCAATTAGAGAATAAGAACAATCTGTTGAGTGGTTACCATTAGTCACGTTTAAATTATGATCGAACAAAGGAGATGCGACGCTCATCGGAGGGCCCGAAAATCCGCGACTCCGTTACAGGTCGCACCGGAGCGCCTGAGCACCGGGGCCGGTCCCCTGGGACATTAATATTAACCCGCGCATTAGCAGCCGTCCCACGGGACCTACGCCCCGGGGACCTCTCGCAGGAGGGCAACACTCATACAGGCACTAATGTAACCGGTGCAGTTGTGTTGCGGCCTGGACAGGCCGGGCACCTGTCCCTCCCACATCGACGCGAGCTGATGACTGTGCTGCCCGCCACACTCAGTACCCGCGTGAAGCGGAGGCTGTACGCGTCAGTGAAGTCGGAGCGGCTTGTGAGGGCCCCGTGGCCCATTGGGAGAGATAGGCATGCGTCAGCACAACTTAGGGTTTTGCAGGTGCGAAAAATAAAGAACAATGAAGCCACTCGTTATAATGATACCGAGTGGCTTCATTGTTCCTTGATAGAATTGTGTGGTCTTAATAGAAGTCTACTGACTTGCTTTTATCAAACATCAAGACATCTGTCATCTCAGTCCGCCCGCGACCATGGTTGCTGTAAAGCTTCTGAGACGTCGAGCTAGGTAAATAATTAAATAAACCCTGATAAAATTCGTAAAAGTAGTTTTTATTTTAATGACTAACATTCGCGTAAACTAAGACATCGACGTGGCTTTTAAATTGTAGCAATTATGTTTTTGCTACGTAAATATTTTATAAGAAGCGTGTATCTGCCATCTTTGACTGTACGGCTAAAATAAACGTGTGCTCTGGGTTGAACAAATGTCACTCTTTTTTATCTTTGCGATGTGGGGGATGGATATGTCTGGGATGGCTGAAGAAATGATAATTAAATAGGTTTTATTTTCCGCCAGGAACCTATATATCCGTGAAAATATGCACGAAATATTTTACATAAAATGTTGAGTTCATGATTTCTTTCCGACGCCATGTTTCATATCTTATGTTTCGAAAAGTCTTTGTTAATGTAAAAATGTCTTAATTCTCTTGTGTGTGCATTTTGATATGGTTGTTTTCATGATCTGTGTGGCTGTTACTTTCATAGACCGTATCATTAATGTCTTAGTTTTAATAGTATAGGCCACGTCTGAAAGTTGGATGTTAAATTATATTTTATTGTAAGCGAGTTTATTTATTATATTATATTGCCTGTTTTTAGTTGGCTCATGAAGCCAAGAGAATAGGACGGGATCTTATTAGTTGTGTGTTCCTTTTCAAAGCTCTACTCCTTTTAGTTTTTTTATTACATTGAGATTTAATGTGAAGGTGTCATCATAATCTTTCTCTATTTAGGTTGATGATTGAAGAACAATCAATCTGCTGTTTAGATGATTTATAATAAGACATAAAGAAAGGAGAAAACCCGGATGGTTGCAGCAGTGAGTCTCGCCCAGCTGCCAGATAAGCCCTCACTTTTTACTAACCCTTACTAAAAATATATTAATTCCATTGCCTTTGTTCTGTATTACTTTAGGTATGTTCTTGATTGAATAAATGTATTTGAAAGTCTAACTAAACCTCTAATAGCCCCTTACCCCCATTTGTTAATCCTTTTATAGAATTAAACATAAATTATAATTATTTGATGCCCAAATCCTTATGGAAATAAATAGGACTAAATTGAAACAATGTACGTGACGACGACTAGATTCCGGGGCGAACCGGAGGGTGGCCACGAGAACTCCGCATTAACACGTGGCTACCACGCGTGTGTGGGCTCGTTTAATTTGCCTCAGCAAGGACTTTCAGCCTAAACTACATTTAGAGTAACAATGAAGATTTTTTACAGAATAGAGGGGGCTAACGAGCAATTGGAGTCTTTTTTACGAGTACCGACGCCCATGAATACTCACATAATTATTGTGCCGATGCGTTGAAAATGGCTACTCACAAACCGCATGAAACGCGACACTCAAGATGTCACTTTATGGTAGTATGTGAGCGAGAGATACCTCCCCGGTCGTGCCGGCCCAATACCGTTGCATGGGAGGCATGTAGCGTCATACACAGCACTACCGCTTACTAAAAAAAGTAAAAGGTGATCAAGGGAAGTGTCTAGTGTACGATGGTATTGACCGTCGTGTTTGGCTCATTGTGTTATATTGGACAATCTCACTGGGATGAGAGGATCTCGAGGTACGGGTGAGAGCGGGCGGTTCTGATGGATGGAAGAAAATTACATTTATAATTATTCCCGATAGCAACTAAATATATCACGGTGGTATAGAAGCTTGTTTTTTCAAGCTTTTATTGAATTGCCCTAAAAAGAAGAAAATAAAAATAAAAAGAAGAAAATCAAATAAAAATAAGAAATTGAATATTAGTCAAGGACACAGCGGCTTGTTGCGTGACTCGCCCGACGAACTGGTCCAGCGTCACATTTGTTGCAAGAGGTGTGGCGTTTTTTATAGAATAGTAGGGCAAACCACCAAACGGAGCCTTTTTACGACTACCGACGCCCATGAACATCCACATAATGCCAATGCGTTGCCCTGATGGCATGAAACCGCCGTGCATACTGTCACCTCCACTTTCTGAGCAACTTATGTCGGTTTTCATTCCGATGCGTCATGGTGATACTCGCGCGAAACTCAGCGGGCCGCTGGCTGCTGATGACGCGGCGATAAACACGATACTTAACCCTTTGCTCATTTGAACAAATTAAAAAGTCAAAAGTGCGCCCCTCTCACTACACGCTATCAGACAAAATGGATTAGCCGCTAAGTAGACAAACAGAAGGGCTGGAGCTGCGCCCCGCCCTGGGGAATATTAACAACAATTATTAATTAATACACAATATCAACAGAAGAGTTAAGCGCTGTACATATTTGATGAGCCGGCGGATGAGCCGTCGGCCGCGCGACGGGGCAAAAGTGCAGTCCGCTTTAGGGGTAGCGTCAATGTTGTATTCCTTCAATTGTAATTAAGTTCATGTGATGTTTTATTTGAGCTGAGATATTTAGTTACTACAGATACTGCGCACGACGCACTCTGTATGACAATTGCCCACAGCCGGCCTCACAACATCGACAATGTACCACAAACATATTCGGTCCGCACCGGCCTCTCGCTCACGCTGCTGGAGTTTCTATTCTAGTCCAGGACGCAAACGAGCAGTCGAGCCCTGCAATGACTAACAACGCGCAGAGACTTCCCCAACACATAAATTTGTGATGCACTGGTATTTATATAAAATACTTCAAAGCGCGGTGTGCCTCATTCGCTTACCAAAAAAAAGGTTCTATTTTGTTTTACGGGCGTCAGAGAAACACTCGAAAAGGAAATCTGTTTAAGCTAGCTTCGTTTAATCGTGTCAGACTTGTCTACTGTCTACTAGATATAGCAAGTGTCCCGGTACGAGGATGGATTGAAAAGTGCTCGGCCTAACACAGATAGACACAGATTATTCAATTTTAAAAATCAAATCTCCCCACATTACTTAGTTCAACTCATACTAGTGAGTTGTGTGAAGTCGAAATGTATGCGACAATTAGTCGTGATTTTATATGATTGAACATAGTTTCTGCCAATGGAGCAAATCGAGCAGCGCACCGTCATTAAGTACCTCTATAAGAAGGGGCTATCACCAGAATCCATCCATGATGATATGGCCAGCACTTTAGGAGATTCTACTTTGGCTTCTTCATCCATCAAAAAATGGATAAAGGAAATCAAGCCAAGTATAGAGATGAACACCGTTCTGGCAGGCCTTCGACGTCCACTACTGACAAAAGTATTAAAAAGTACTTGATTTAATTATGGGAGACCGCAGATTAGAAATTATAGAGATAGCTGAGATTATAAGCATCTCTTACGAACGAACTCCAAAAGTCATAGTCAACGAATTGGGTTTCCACAAGGTGTCTGCGAGGTGGGTTCCACGACTTTCTTTCCACGCTTTCAGTGGAGCACAAAAGGACGCGATTTGCTATTCCACATGACTGTTTGGAGTTATTAGAAGCCGATGCAGATGATTTTTTGAATCTTTTTGTTACAATGGGTTCATTGCAGTACGCTAGAAACAAAACAAAAATCAAAACAGCGAAGAAGACCTGGTTGACCACACCCTAAAAAACTAAGGCGATTTTGTCGGCAAATAAAGGCTTCACCCTTCCAGGGTGTGATTATGATTGATTATCTTGAAGGGGGTCGAACTATAAGCTCTGATTACTACTGTGTCTTACTACGTCACCTACGTGAGGAAATAAAAGAGAAGCGTCCAGGAATGTTCACACGTCGGTGCAGTCGATGGCTGAATTCCACAATGTGGCTTTGAACTGTTACCGCATCCGCCTCATTCACCTGATCCGGCACCGTCAGACTTCTTTCTGTTCGAAGCCTAAATAAGCTCTTGTGACAAACGACGAGGTCAAAGCAACAGTAAATGCATACTTTTTTTTGAACGGTCCAAATGGTTTAAATGGGAAATGGTAAAGTGCATCAAACGTGATAGTGATTATGTTGAAAAGAGGTATATTTTCGGTTTTATTTCCATTAAAACGTTATGTGGTATTCCGTAAATCTAGGATTTTTTTTTTTTTATTATCTTAACTCGATTGTGGTCAGGTTTGGTGCAGTTTGTGTAAGGATAGATCTTCCTGTTGTGTAGATACATACGGCATTCGCTTGCTTGAGAGATTAGGTATCTGCCCTCAGGTTACTTCTATTGTTACGAAACTAGCTGCGTCCTGGGATTTCGACGCAAATATAGCAATAGACTTTACTCGCTATTTCCTACCAAAATCCCACTACAATTTCATTAAGGTCGATCGAACCGTGTCGGAGGATTTCAGCTACAAACATCCGTGACGCCATTTATAAATTCTATAATTATATCTACGTTATGAGCCTGCCTGAGGGGCTACTCGCTAGATGAGAGTCGCCTGCTGCTGACGCTATCCCAGACTTGTGCCGGTACAACGTCGTAAGCAGTAAATATAACTTGATGTAAACACCAATAAGTTGTCTATCTGTCGGAGCTATTAGATCAAAGACGTCACGCGCACGCCGCGGGCGACCACATTGCGCGCTGCACCGGGACACGCGCTATTGTACACGCACACGTATTGGCGGCATGTTAGCACTGACATGACGAAGATGATAGAATGATAATAATATGACTGTTGTAGGTTTCGGATTACTTCAAATATAAATAATTTGTTGCTTAACGCTATGCTTGTCTGGTTGAATTTGCAAAAAATAAATGTTCGGTACAATCAAGGCTTTAGAAAGACTGTTCAGTATGAGATTGTGTATGTAGTATTTTTGTAAAGCAATGATTAAAGCATATCTTTTTGGAGTAGTACTTAGGGTTTTTAATGCTTAAACAATCCTTACGTAAGCATTATTAAAAGTTACTTAGGTATCTAACAATATTTATTGGTCCTAATACTAGTATTTTGTTAAACAACCGTTTTTAGTGCAAACGAGGGCAACTCAGCAGCCTTTTGATAACTACCAACGCCCATAGACATCAGCATTATTGCTATACTCCCATCCAACACCAGATCAGACCGGCAACTCGAAAACCGTTCAGAACGCTACGACGTAGCTCTCAGATTCCGGAGATACCACCCCGCTAGGGCCGGCCCTAATCGGTTGCAATGCAGCATGCTACTACCTCTAAAAAATTATATTTTAATTAACTGGGCAATCTATTTCAAATTCTATTTCATAAGACAGAGCAGATGCCTGTAGGTTCTTAGGACTGTCCCGGAGTTCGCCACCGCGAGGACACCCGCTGGCGTCCCGCGGTGCGAATCAAAAATGTAATCTTTGCTCACCTGACAACGTGACGTGCGGAGGCCGGGCGCAAACCCGACCTTACCGCAGCTCAATAAGAGCGAGCCATATCGCGCAGCCGCAGACAAACCTTGCCGCCGGCTTTACAACATTATTAAATGACAAAAGTTGAATTTGTGGATCTGTGGGGAGAGTGAACCCTGCGCGAGGAGTTGGCGCCGAGCGGCGGGCGGCCGCCTGCTGCTGACAGCGCCGACAGCCGAGATCACGGCGGGTTTGATGACCGAGAGCTGATGCGACGTTGCAACCGAATGGGGCGAGCGCGACGGAGCGAGCGCCTCGTGGCTCTCGTTTGTGTTATATTGGCCACTCTGGTGAGTTTCGTACGGCTTGAGAGTCTGGTACTCCATTAGAGGACGACAGTGTGAAGGATTATGTTGTGCGGATGTTAGCGGTTTCTGTCCTAACTTAATGATTGATTTGACCTATATGCCAGGTGTCCAGGTGCCCTGAGCGGGACACGGCAGTAGGACGTACGAGGGACAGACGCAGACACGCACACACGCACGCGGGTGCAGGGGCTCGGCGCCCGACACAACTCAATAGGTGTTCGTACACGTCGACGTCTACCCTCGCTCTGTACTCGTACGTAGTGAACCACAAATATAAAATTGCATTTGCAAATTATGTTAAATACTCCTGCAGCCTGTAGGAGGGACGTACGGTCCCGAGCTAATAGATTGCTTTTCTCAATACCCAAATGTTTTGTAAGAAGTGAAGTTCGAAGTTTTTATTGGCTACTACCGAATCCGACCCAATTTCAAATTACAAATTCAAATGAGAGAAAATTTTAGATGACAGTCCAAAACAATTATGACATAGATATATATGACCTGATGATGGAGATTGGAGAATGAAGATATCCGGGAACTGGGTAATCTCTCGCCAAGGCACTGGCTTATCCACAAGACTCGTGACTGCATGGTCACTCGTTCCTCTTAACACTTGACAGCCGTTCCTAAATAACAAATACGTGCCAAGTTTGTACTACTCCCGCACATCATCATCACCAGCCGTTTCTTGTGGTTCGTAAATTTTGGTGGTAAGAAACTGTGACTGAACAACGTCTGGTCGGGACGGCTGTTCATAAATTCTGCCGCTAGATAAGAATTTTCTTCGATATTTTTTTTTACACCTATATCACATCACCGAAATTTTCAAAATCATCTACATTTATCGTTTTAAAAAATATTATACAGCCCACGTTCTTCAAAGATTATTTAGGAGTCCAATAGTAAAAGATTTCCTCAATTCGCTACAGCAGTTGCGGATGCTATTCAATGCAAACAAACAAAGAAACAATCAATCAAACGTCCTTATGATAGTAATATAGAAGTATTTTCGCCACTATAAGCTTTGTCTGGACAGGGAATGGGTTAGTCTGCTCATAAAAGTACATTCCTGTTTAGCACAATAAGGTCTGTGGTCTATATACATACAACTTCTTCCTTCCGTTACTAAGTTACTGAGTGACAGACAACCCACAGCCGATACTACTATACCTAGAAACTGGGCATTTGGTACGGAGGTTCTGCTCATGATTTAAGAGAGAACTAAGCAAGGATTTCTAGAATTTCAACCCCTAACGGGGTTTAGGTGGCACGTCAATGCTAAGTCCAGTATTTATCCCAGTACCTTCTCTGATGGAAACTCTGAGTCATTTACGGGCACATATTTGCGAAATGTTTGCTTCATATCAGTTATCTGTATTTGACGCTCATAATAAGTACGATTTAAACAACTGTACTAAAGTCTCAAATTCCTTGGAAGACTATAGTCATAAATTAGTTTTACCGCCAATAACAGTTAAGGCTGTCTATGAGAATCGATTCATTTAAATAGGTCAAAGAGCGCAGGATCCGATGAGATATCACCATACTTTATAGTAAATTGCACATCTTCACTTGTTATTCCCTTTTGGCATATTTTTTGTCACTTAGTTCAAGTGTTTTTACTGATAAATGAAAAACAACAAATATATATATATATATATATATATATATATATATATATATCTCAAAGTCATCAGTGATTGTCAACAAGGAATTTTATCCTAGATCTACCCCGATAAACTTGGCAACGCTTACGGATTTTCTTATGGGAACTATTGACACGGGAAAGCAATGTGACGTGACTTACACCGATTTTTCTAAAGCTTACAATAAAGTTTGTCTATATAGATACGGCATAACTGACTCTTTTGAACTTAATATCATCATATTTAGACAACCTTCCTTTTCATGTAGCTTCCTTTTTATGTAGTTTTGAACGGTTATCAATCGTCACCACACATCAGGCGTCCCACAAGAGAAACACTTAAGCCAAATTCAATTTAATTTCTACATAAATAACTTAAGAGACTGCTTTCTTCCTCCAAAGCTTACATGTACGCTAAGGATTTAAAATTTTTAAGAATAATCAACCCGCATGAAGATGCTTTATTACTACGAAACGATCTTCTAAAATTAAACACGTGGTGTAGTAATAACTACATGAAGCTAAATATCAAAAATGATTTTCCTGTTAGTTATTGCCGTAAACACAGTTTAATTGAATATGATTAACGCACTTGAAATGAAATAATTAAAAAAGTTGATAGCATAAAAGATTTGGGAGTTATATTTGATAGTAAACTTACATTTACTCCTCATATTGAGAAAACTGTAACTCAGGCTTCATAAATTCTCGATTTCGTTATAAGAAACTATAAAGTATTTCATAACCCTAAAACAAAATAATCCTATACAATAGTCTATTGTGGAGTGTAATGGAGCGCTGCAGTCTGTCTGCAGCAGCAGACTCTCCGGTTGCAGCGAATGTACAAAAGTTTTCTTTGTGACACCTAACATTTCCCATTGGAAAGGCTAAGCTCCTTATATCATATATGGAGCGACTTTAATATTTCTCACGTTTTATCTAGTTTTCAATCTTTTAACACCCGGTCAAAACTCACTTGTGCCGTTTGTTACGCTTTTGTTTAAAATTATCAGAAATAAAACATCAGGTCCTCAGATTCTAGAAATAAATAGTCTTAGAATTCCTAACTGATATCCAATAACACCTATATGTCCCTATACAGCCCACCTAAAAGAACCAACCTGGGCGCCAACTCTCCTTTATCTTAGATGATTAGAATTATTAACGCCTGCGGCAAAGTCGAGGCTTTACACTTCGATTCCCTTACGTTGTTTCGCAAGAACACATTGGGTTTCTTAAAATCGGAAAAAGGTGTCTAACGCAACGTCCATTACAAAATTCTTATATATCGCCTGAAACATAACACCCTTGTGATTTACAATTAATCGTTACCGCATTCAGATTGTCTGATTAATTTAATAATGTAGTATTTAAATAATGTGTTTCTACTAATTATTAAGTTGCATGTTTTTCTCTGTATTGTACTCATTTTTAATATTAATTTATGTTTTGACTTTTTGGAGATTTATTTGACGTTCATTGACATTCTTCTCTTTGTCATTGTTATTATTTTGTATTCAATTGTTTTTGTTTTACTGATGAACATTAATATTCTGACTAATTTTGATGTCTTAAGTTTACGCGAATGTTAGACATTACAATAAAACTACTTTTACGGATTTTATCGCGGTTTATTAAATTCTGACTAATAGATGTGTTTGACGAAATGTCATTAAATGAGTCTCTTTTCTTTATTTTCCGTATTATTTTTTCATTAATAAAATTTGCACACTGAGTTTATCTGTAGGTGGTTATTATATGATTAACTTGCTTTTACTGTATGTTTTAAATAGAATTGTACTACGTGTAATAAATGTTAATGAGCCTTATAAATAAAAGAAAATAAAAAAATGTGAGTGGAGTTTATAATATGGAATTTTGACATGGTACGCGGGTGAAGTCGTGGGACACTCCTAGTCCCTGTATAGAGCCCAGAAAATATTACAGTTCTAAGTCGGCGCAATCGACAGATATCATCACGGGCAGTTGGTCCATGGTGCCTAGTTTCGACATAAAGACTCAGTCAAAATGCAAAGAAATGACGTTTTTCGACCAAAAGACAAAAGCAAAATTATTCAGCTGTACACCTAACTTTTGTAACTAACGTTTGAATCAAACGGCAAAACATAACAATCAGTTTCGGACTGTGCTTGCTGTCTCGATTCTATGTCATTTGGTTTCGTCCTTCGACCGTCCAAATTAGTCTACTCCGGGATTAACGACATCAGTTTGGACTTTGAGTAAGTCTTTGTGTCAGGCGGAGCTGCGACGTCAGTTAGCACAAAATTGTATGGGACCGATAACACTAAACCTATACAACCTATACAATGGGTAATTCTTGTTGACTCAGACTCTTGAAATTTGGCAAGAAGTATGGAAAACTTAAAATATCGAATTATTTGCTAGTTCCGCCGTGGCACAAGTGTTGCGGAAACGCCTTGAAGGTGAATGATGTGTACGGCTGTCGAGTTGCAAAAGAAAACACTGTACCTTTTAGATGCCAACTTTTTTGTTCTGGAAATTTCGACCTGCAGAACAAACCCCGTGTACGGCCTGAGACCCAAGTTGATAATAAAGAGTTGAAGGCTATTGTGGAAGAGAGTCCACCGCAAACCACGTCTGAGTGCAGCTGCAGATTACGATGTTAGTGATAAAACTGTTTTAATTCACTTGTTCACACCTCACAAATTGACTGAAGCAATCCGGCAAACGCGCGTCGACTGCTGCGTTACATTACTAAACCGGCACATGAAGGTATTTATAAACTAATCATTGCGAGTGTTGAACATGGATTCTATACGATAATCGGAAGCGCGGGGGGATCCTGGCCAGCCAGTTAAATCCTGTCCCAAGCGAAAGTTGACGCGTAAAAAGTTACTTATAAACGTTTGTTGGACTAGTGCCGGTATTGTTCATTACAGTTTTCTCATGTCTGGCCAGACTATTACGGCTGATGTCTATTGTCATTAATTGCTAACCATTATGGAAAAGCTAGCGGCTAAACAACCTAGGCTGGTCAATCGCTCCACGCCACTGCTGCTTCACGCCAACGCTAGACCCCACACTGAGCAACAGACGGCAACCAAATTAGAAGAGCTTCAATTGGAAAGTCTAAGACATCCTCCGTACTCCCCGGACCTTGCTCCAACAGATTACCGTTTTTTTTTTTCGAAATTTAGATAACTTCTTGCAAGCGAAAAAATGCAACTCTGATGGGGCAGTAAAATCTGTGTAGTCGATTTGGCAAAGATTTTATTGATTCCCGTCCGACTGGTTTCTTTAGTAAAGGTTCTTTTTTTATAAATAAATAAACTACTTATGAGATGGCAAAAAATTCATAGAAAACAATGGTTTACACTTTAATTAATTAGATATATTATACTAAAAATATTCGACTGTTTATAGAATCTATAAAAGAAAAAACATTTTTCTAATTCCAATGATTCCGAGGCAAAGCTACTTTGTCGCATTTTGTTCGGTTTGAGCATCTGCATAACATTTATGTGCATGTCGTTGGGCGTCTTCTGACGTCTTGTTGCCCTCATTGGTGCAGATTTCTGCAGTCGGAATGAGTCTACCATCTGCCCCGACTACGCTTGTGTCACTAGGTCGCACGGAGACGGAGGCGGCCAGCCGTCTCTATTGAAATTTGTATTATTTTCACATAACATTGCCACGCGAATCACCTTCGGACGGAATTATTATTTCCGAATTGTGTTTTATCAAATGTAACACAATGTCGGTACAAATTGTACTTTTTCTCTTATTTAAAGATTAAGTCAGCCTGACATCTACTGAAAAAAATAATTATAAACTTAACTATAAATATAACGAATGGATAATAAAAGTTAAAAATCTATCACTGTATTCTAATTTAAATATAGAACTAAGAATATTATGTATAAAGAAGAAAAGTGTAGCTTACATTTAGTGTAAATCTTAAATTCGACAAGAATTTATGATTTACACTAAATAATAATGTCAATGAATAAATTTAAAAAGTTGTTATGGAACGTTCGTGTTCTTTTCAGGACCTGAACTCATGCTGTAGAGACGAAGAGCAGCCCTACACAGCTTCATCGTAACGTCTGTGTGGTAAAGGATTGTAAGTCAACAGAGTCTGTGACAGATGACTCGCCGGGGGAGCAAGACGCAAGACACTCCTTCCGAGATATTTCGGTGCAATTTTATAGATTAAGTAGTGTAAATGTAATTGTACTATATATATTTATAGATTGAGTCGCTGAGTTTGTTTCGTCAATTGTTCACCGGCCAGTGCCTAGGGTTGAACCGGTGGTGGATCTAATATTTGACGTTCAAAAAGTAGTTTTTTTTAAATTCAATTTTAAATAAAAACAATTTCATATCATTTAAAATTGTGAAAATTTGTATGTAGCTAGCTATACTTGTTATTCTTGCAATTTCTCTACTAATAGGATGAAATTTAGCTGGGGCGATATCTCAAAATACAGATGGAATTACGGAAAATACTTTATGTCCTGAAGAATTTTTCTCTGGAATATATTTTACGTAGTGAATATACAAAGCTCCTGCCTAAGTGCATGTGTCCTGTGTAGCCAGCAGGTACCAAGAAGTAGTGAGTCACTAGAGCAGGCGGGTGGCTACACAACTGGTAGAGAAGTTGCCCAACTAAGGCAGACGGTCGGGACACTTACAAACCGCATTAAACTGACTCACGCCGGCAGCCGACCACGAGGTCCGCCACGCCTCCGGGAAGTAGCCGGACGTTTCGGCGTGTTGTACCTCGTCTCGTGGAAACTAGCGGATGAACCGAATAAACATTAAAATCCTGCGGGCGCCGGCGACCGGGTCCGAGCACCAGGAGGCCTGGTGCTGCCTGCATCTAGCCGCTGGCTGTGCTTCACCAGTTAACGGATCAAACGATCCACCAGACTGTTATTTTGATTTAACAATGGGAACTTGGATATTACTTTTATAGCTCCGGGAGCAGCGGGTACAGAGCGCTTCGGAGCACTACCACCAGTAGACCACCACACAGAGCCCCTCTCTTGGGTTGCACGTGTTGCAGCTGTAGGCAGGCGCATGAACGTGGGCTGAACCGGCTGGTGCTGACGCACTTAGAATTGACATCTATGATCCGACTGCTTGTTTGCCCTGCATGAGCTGCGTCTACATTGAACCCTTAGCGCTGCCTGTAGCGAGCGTGGGAACCCTCTAACACATAACAGACAAGATCAAAGTTCACAGACGGGAAATGACGTAGACGTACGATTAAATGTAAAACGACTCACCGTTGTGTTCGCTCCGCTGCACTGCTTCGCGCCGTAGCCGCCGCGCTACTGAGAGCCGGGGGGCCCCGCCTTCTCGGCGGGCAGGGCCGAGTGGGCGGGCCACGCTGGACCACGCCCACTGCGGTCGCGAGGCCGCGCCGCCGGGGTCTCGTTGTTTATTCAACAAGGGCGGCGCTTCCGGTTTAAATTTCTAATAACATTTCAAGGCTCGAAATGGAGCCTACTGCCACCTACTGCGCAGTGCACACGGACGCAACCCGCACCAGCAGCCAGGTGCCAGCCAGGCTTACACATTTTATCTGTTTTCTTTCATCGTTATGTGTTATCTTTTAGTAACGAGGGGTGGCATTGGCACATAGTAGTGGTGAGCATGGCCGGGCAGGGGAGGGGGGAGGTGGCTTGTACAGGACACAAAGTATCGAAAGAGAGAATTCAAATTACCAGTAAGCTATAAATCCTGCGACCCGCGACCGAGCGCCGGACAAATTGAATGTCGATTTTTTTGTTTTGCTCAACTACGCCTCGCCTCGGTCGTTCTTCGCATACAGTCTGGACGCTCGCGCATATCTACACAACACTAAAATATAGAATGAACAAAAATGATCTGGGACTGCTGCGCTCGGCTGCCACGCGGTGGATATTTTAGCTGAACATACTTTATGTAAGTAGTGAATATTAACAGTGCTGACGAAAAAGGAATGACTTTAGTATTTGGTTTCAATAGTCATACGACGGAGGCTTAGGTAACATACAGCTCCAACCTGTTGAAATATTTTCTCACTCATATCAAGAGTGCTACCTCTCACCCACCTGCGCTCGCTCAGACGATGCGGCCCAATGGGTGTGCTGGCGTGTTTCGTGCGGTCCATGAGTGTGAGTGGTCCTGGGCAACCTCTACACTGAGGCGCTTGTGGGTCACACACAGCTGATGTGGCTTATTACTTGTCATAGGCGATGGTCGCATCCAGTTAAACAACGAGTTCAATGTTTATTGTACCATTTATTAACCATCAAGAAGTACTTACATATCTAACTCCACGCGATAAGTTATAAGAATATGCACCTCAGCTCCGTCACACGGCTCGAGTTTATTCCATAAGAACGAACATGATTCTGAAGTGAAAAGTGCGGGGGTAGTAAACGACGCGATATGCGTTACGCTGAGCGTGAAATGTTTCACATGATTTTACTCCCCAAATATACATCATCGCGCATTTTATAAGTGTTAGGTCCAAAAAAAGCACGAATAGTGCTGCATCGGTTTGACAGGAATACAAGTGGAACCTTTGGAATGCGCAGCAGCAACACATTTCCGATCTGCGAGAAGGCGCGTTACGCCGCACGCGGCACGCCGCGCGTCACGCCACACGCCGCGCCTCATGCCGCATGCAGCGCATGTCCTATTTCCCACCACCACGCTATTGAGCAATTATTGACCCTATGGCTATGTCTATAAGGTCTCCACTCCCGTCACCACACTAGCCTAGACTCCGTAGCCGTAGGGCCCGCGCCCCCGCCCTGGACCCTAACCTGCAGCAGGACATCAGAAGGGCGTGACGATGTTTTCAATGCGGTCGAACAGCGTGCCGTCGGGGTCGTACTTGGCGCGGAACTGCTGGTAGTCCTCCGGCAGGGTCTTCTTCAGGAGCTGCAGGAACGTCTTGATGTTGTGCTTCAGTTTCACGTCGCACTCCGCGCAACTGTTGAGGATCTCCTCGCGAATGTGCGCTGCAATTACAACCCGTATTCACTTAATATATCGAGGCGTCACGCTCTATCCGTCTTCCCCACAATGAGCCATCTTAATCTAAAGCAGCGCCAGAGACGCGACAGCATACCTGTCGCTAAGCGGCGGTATCAATAATGTGGGCGAGTGGTCTCTTTATAACGAGCTGTTGTTACGGTCACATATCTGATACTTGCTTAGTACAACGGTTCGACGTAATAACAGGATCCCCTCTGCTTGTGTGGATGTCTCTGAGCGTCAATAGTCGTGTTGTCACGGGTATGCACGACAGTTTAACGTTACGTCGGGAAGAAGCGAATCCAGAGGCTCGGTGTATGAGTCAAAATTAGTCGTGGTGGCAGGGTTTCGTAGACCAATGGGAAAACAATTTTCAAGGGCGAAGCCAATTCGAACGCTGATATAGCACACGTGACAAGGGGCGAGGAAGGCCGTCGCTTCCTAGCCGTCGAAGACCTGCTCACCCTTGTAGTGCTGTGGGATGTCGTCGCAGGGCGCGCGGTCGAGGTAGCAGTCCACTTGCCGCTTCAGCGCCGCGGGATCCTTCGCCAGGTTCTCGAACTTGAAGTCCTCGTTGATGTCCTGGTAGGCGTAGCCGGCCGCACACCACTGCGTCTGGTGTAGCACCGCCAACACCACGGCGAAGCACTTCAGCATCATGGCGTAAGGTCTGGATCAACACTAAGTATGTATTATTACAACAGCAACAGAATAGTTTCATATGCATCTATCGATACTTACAGTCACGGTGACCAAGGAGTCCTTTACCAAAGTGTGACATATTCTCACGTGGTTTTAAAGATCACACCAATTTTACACAACCATAGGGGTGTCTCCTTCGCAATTGAAACTTTTTGGTGGCCTTCGACGCCCTTAAACATCCGCACATCCAGAGGTAATGAGATTCGTTGGCCTCCTGCCCTCGGTCCCCCATAAGGAGCTGCGGAAAACTTACAAACCGGACGAAACACGATTATCACTTTACGCTAACATGAGGCAGGCGCCGCCGGGTGGTGCTGGCCGTTCAGGTGCCATTAGCAACTGCTCAGCTGTTAGGTTATTACTCACGTGAGTGTGTTTGTGTGTATGTGTGTGCAGCTGGCGTGAGCGGTGGGAGGCGGCGGCTGTCACAGCTGGATGTGCTCCCCGTCTGCGGCAGGCCGCTCTTATACTCCTCGCCCCGTTAATTTATTCCTCTTCAATAGAAAACGCAATTTGTATGTATTAACTCGACGAGGTTTCCTTATCTCACAATCTAAAGTACTCGCACATAACATATGAACTCATACATACATTACGTGAGGTGTAAAAAAACGTAACATATTTTGGCAATGAATAAAGATTAAACCGTCGTATTCACAGCGTGTGCGCTAACACGCGAACTGTAAAAGATAGAACATGTTTTAGGAAAAGGTAGTTAATGGTCCAGTGCAAGCAATGGAACTAAGGGTCAATTCATACTAGCGCAGAGTCGAAGCGCATCGAAGCGTCAATTCGAAACTTAATATAGCAAATTCACCCTTATTTCCACATTGTAATGCACATATTTCTTCCAAGGAAAAAAAAGACGAGTCCCTCGAATGCGCGAGAATTCGCGCGCCTGCGCGCGAGCAACTCTGATTGGTTCGCGCGCATTCGCGCGAAGCCAAGTGGCTATTAGGCGAACTACCTGCCGTCTGGTCAGTCGGCAATCGGAATCGGACGGAAACTGTCTTTTGTCGAAGTAAATCACAATGGAAAACGACGAGAAATTAATTTATTTGGTCCAAAAATTCAACTGGCAACTGGTGTCCATCACTAATGCCACGAAAAAGCGCGCATTCTCGCGCTAATTCACGCGAATATGCGCGCATTCGTGCGACTTCGCTTTGATTGTGAGGAATTTGACGCTTCGATGCGCTTCGACTCTGCGCTAGTAAGAATTGACCCTAAATATTGCTTATGTACAGTAAACTTCACCGAATTGTGCACACGCTGTGAATACGAAGGTTTAATCTTTATTCATTGCACGGCCCCAGTATGTCCGTGTGTCCTGACTATGGGTACGCGTACCCGGTACTTTTACTCGTTCTGGCGTGGAGATATGTTGTTGTTATAATTATTACTAATTCAGTATTACTATATATAGCACGTACCTATGTGTTGCAAATTTCATTCTTTCAACACCATCTGTATCCCCAGGTAGGGCACTAAGAAGAGTAAATTTAATTGTTATAAGTGAATCATGAAATTAACATAATGTAGACAAAGAAAGATTGATGGTTATTAATATTTTAATGAATTTTTACACATAAATGTTAATTAGTTCCATAAGTAGGTATAAGAGATAGTGCTGTGCTGCAGATGGATTGGGTCGGCGCGACTGGTGTGGTGCCTGCTGGTGCTCGCCGCTGACACTTATATTGAACGAATTAATTATATCTACAAACGAATATTCATGTCACGATAATATTTTACTTCGTTATTCGAGGCAATATAACCATTTCATCTATTGGGGAGTAAGGGGATATCGGAACTAACATCCTATCCGGCCCAAATGTCAACCTCACCTGCACGCGTTGGCGGTTCGCACGAATAGCCAACGGCGATGTCTATAGCAGTCATATCTGGCGGTAAACTAGACAACACTTTACGCAGGATGAAACACCAGCGCCACTGGATCCCAGCGTCTCATGCACGGGTTTCCCGACCGGAGCCGGTCGGTTTTGGTTGGTCAGATGACTCCGGACTAATAAACCTAACCTACAGCCACTTATTTACAGAAATCAGACCCCAGAATCAGGTGGGAGTAGTACCTATGAGAGAAGAAACCATTGCGCAATCAAATTTATTGATTAATGTTAGGTAAATGAGTAATAAATTTTTATGCACTCCCTAAATTTTGATGTTATCATATTTTTTTATTAAATATTTTGTTAGCGTCTTCGTTATATATGACAATTATTGAACTTCACGAAATATAAACCTCCACGTCATTAATTTCTAAATGTCGGCAGTTTATACTCGGCTATTATAAACCTTTAATAAAAATTCCTCCTACCTGAATAACCGACCTCAAGCTGTAGTTGTTAATAACTACATTTCTAGTTGGGTTCCTATCCCGAGTGGTTGTCCTCCGGGTTCATTGCTTGGTCCTTTATTATTCACGATTTACATTAATGATATCGAAGCGTGTCTCGAGTCACCTCAAATACTATGCTCTGCTGACAATATGCAGATTTATACCACCATATCGTCACCTGATGATAGTACTGCACTCCAGACCGACCTACGACGATTGGAGGAATATTGCCGACTAAGAAACCTTGAACTCAATCCCGTAAAATGCTCGGTGGTGACGTACTCACGCAAGAGGTCACCTAACATTATCACATATACTCTTGGCAACCAAATGCTTCCTAGATGCAACTGCATTCGTGACTTAGGGGTTTGTCATGATTCAAACTTATCATTTGAAAATCACGTTGATGCAATAGTTAAGGCGTCTAGAGCATTGGGGTTTTCATGAGACCCTCTAAAATTTTCACGAAACCTAAAACACTAAAAATTCTATGTTGCATTATGTCAGAACCCACTTAAAGTATACGTCACGGGTATGGAATCCATATTATAAAAAATATGTTGACCAGATAAAAAATGTTCAGAGAAGGTTCATAAAATATCGCTGTTTCCATCAAAGGATACCATATCAGTCAGAAGCTTACCTGGAACTTTGTAAGAAGTACCATTTGTTTCCACTCATAAATAGGCGAGAGATCTCGGATAGTGTCTTCTTAATGAAAATACATAATAATAAAATCGATTGCCCTGAACTGTTATCCAAATTCTCCTTTAATGACGGTGTCCAGTGTAAGAAGCATCTGGACTTTGGATGTGCAAGCATCACGGAAGCTGGATGGAGAAATTTGAGAGTCGATAGGAGGGCTCAACGGAGATGTCCGACATGCAGGATCTCGTCACCAGCTGTTCGTACCCCAGAACCAGCAACCTTGGAAAATATACTGGAGGAACTTAGGCAGCTGTTGCGTCAACTAGCTTACTTGCCGGCTTCGAAGGAGGAGGTTTGAGTCAGTAAGGATGAATTATTGCAAGTAAAGGTAACATGTGAAGGTGCATGCCTCAAACTCGAAGAGTACGGCTCTAGACTGAGCGTAGCAGAAATTAAAATTGTCGAGCCTGAGGAGTTGCACGATGTAATAATTTGTCTACGAACTGACCTGGCAAGGGTGAACTTTGACCTTGAATGGCAAGAACAACGATCCCGCTTAAACAATGTGAAGCTCAAGGGAGTCCCCACCTAAAGGTGAGAACTTGTTCTCTATGCTGGACCATATTGGCAAGAAATTTAATTACAGATGTTAGAAATGCGTCATCAACTACATCTCCAGGGTTCCAATATTTACGTGGCAGCGTGACCGGGAATGCTACCAGGCAGAGTCGCGGTGGAGGTGTGTTAAGTGCTACGCCCGCTACACCTCAAGCTATATTCTGCTCTACAGCAGAGAATCTGTGGGTAACCTTACGTCTAAGTCGACCGAACTGTCGCACCTACATAAACTTGCATTTGTGTGTCTCTTACTTGTGTGAGCAAAGTCTCGGTCTTTCGTTTCCTTCTCAGTTGTCTAATTTTCTTACAAACTTAACCACACTGTAGTCAATAATATGTCAGATATATTTCTCGTAGTGGGAGACTTAAACCTCAGTGGTATTGAATGGATACAATCCAACAATCTACTCTTTTCCCTAAGTTCTCGCACTACGCACGACGAAGACTTGTTAACTGATGAGCCACGTACCCTAAACATAAACCGATTTAATGGTGTAGTTATTACATTTGGTCAAACTCTTGATCTAGTCCCCTCCACCAGTTCTGTGAAGGTGGTTGACTGCCTTGATCCGTTACTCCCTAGAGACGCCTACCATCCGGCACTATTAATTGACATGGCACTTGTTGAATGTCCTATATTGGATAATGCGCATCGAGTGCGATATTTGTATGACAAAGGTGACTATTAGTCCATTAATGAAATTATTAATAATACCCACTGGTATCATTTCCAATTTATTTCCAATTCGTACATGAGTTTACACATTATTTACTAAAGTACACCTCTTTGACATACAAGAAACATTTTAGACTTAAAAGAAATAAACTTAGTATAACACATAAGACTAAAGTATGACAAAATATTACCTTAAAGTTACATTAGTAACATCCACATATACATATGTATACATACATACACACACATACACTCATCTTGCATCACTAACAGTACCGACCGCTAGTAGTTTACAATATGAGCACGGCCTAAACACATTCATCATTTTTAATATCACCAATATCACATCGACATTAATGTCCGTTTAAAGATGTAAGTACCTACTCAATACTGCACACACTAGGCACTCAAAGATGTAAGTACCTACTCAATACTGCACAAACTAGGCACTCAAAGCATATCAATATCCAATTATATTAACCCTGTCATTTACAACAATTACTATTTGGTTATTTCCTATCTGCTGGAACAAGTAAACAAAACAATAAGTGTAAAAAGGTAGTGCTTAGTAAGAATTCATTACCTCCCGTGCTAAGTAGCATGTAAGCAGACTGTTACAGCGAGGTCAGATGCTCACCACAATTCATTTTGTATTTTAAAATATAGTTGCGAAGGTTCATAATGTATAATGATTCTGGTGGATATATAGTGTTTACAATTAGGTGCGTTGGATTTAGAATTATAGTAAACGCAAAGATCGAAGAATTAGCAGATATAATTATTAGTATGAATAAACCCTAATGCATTTATCCCAACTTCCAGACATTTGTAACCGTGTTCATTATATTTAGATGAAACATGCTCACACGCACAGACTAGATGAAATATACACACATGCACACACATACACTATATTTATGCACCTGCATATTATTATTCAATATTGTCGTGTCC
>JAFELO010000115.1:66498-114100 GCA_017140195.1 Eumaeus atala
GGTCATATCTTTGATAGGGCCTATCCTACTAATCCGATTAGATATGAACGGAGCCAAATAAAAAGAGAAGTATTTTGCATAACCGGTTTTACATGAAGGAACTTCATAGACCTGGTGTCTTCTCCTATGGGACAAATTCACTGATTGGATTTGGCAATGTTGTCGGAGAACGATTGTTTTAATATGTAGTTGTCTTATAGTGAGGACCTTAAAATATCTATAAAGTTTTGACGTAGGATACCTAAAATACTTAAAATTGATTACTTTTGAAATACAACGTTGTGCTCTTTCTATCGTGAGCAGGTTACTCTTTCCTGCATCATGTGTTTTGAGATTTGCAATATGATGTTTATAATTTAAGTCTCTGTCAGTATCAACGTCAAGATATTTGACTGCACAAGCCGACGATAGTATAAAACAATCACATTTTCCAGTACCTATGCATTAACGGTCACGCGCTTTTAATTTAATATAATTGTGAGGTTGTAAGTTATTTTGTATGCTATCTGGGGACTTGTATTCGGTAAGCTCCTAATAATGTGATCGACTGTACTGCGGTCAGGAGCGTCTGAATCAATGTCGAAAGTTGAGCTTGCAGCCGCAACTCGCACTTGTCCATGATAGCTGTTGTCGGTTTCTGCTGTATTATCTGGGCATAGCGAGTACAGGAGCTGATGCATACCAGTCTTGATGTAGTCAAAATAAGCTTCTAGGAGTTTTCCGTCGTGAATGACATTCTTTGGAGGGCGAGATCTACCAGTCGCGGATCGGTATACCAAACCCCAAGGATTTTCATTTCCCGTCTCGGGAATATCTCTAAAGTGCTTAATTTCCGCGTCCTTCATGACCACTTTGTATTCTTGTCTGGCTACAGGTAGGGCTTCCTGCAGTGAGATATCGCCTGTGGGATTTCCTCGTCTCGAGTTTTGCCAACATCGCCGTGCGGCCTTGACTTTACGGCGCTTTCTACGACGGTTCAGAGTCGGACTCCACCATTCGTAGCCCCTGAACTCCCCATCCTTGCGATATCCGAGGTTTATCTTGGCAGTTTGCGTAAGGATTTCACTAAACTGCTTGGCAAGTTCATTTGCTGGTTTCTTGGAGTGTAGTTTACCCATTCGCAAACATAGCATGGAACGAAAGTAGGCCCAATCTACACCTCTCTCGCGAAAGGCTAGTAACTAGCTAAAGGATGGTTCTTCTGTTGACATCGGTCGTGATACGCTGCTACACACATGATATGTAATTAGCTGACGGTCGCTTAAGCTAACACCTTCGTGTACGCGCCACTCTGATATCGGTACTCCTCTTGTTGTGTCAGATCCTCGTTAGAATAACCATTTGGTACGTTGCACGTTGGGGGCTGACCTTGCTTGTTGTGAACGAATAGATCGCTGCTCAATATGAAGCCCTCCATTTGTGCCTTCCTATACTCTGTATCTCGCCCTTCGCCCCGAGTTTCTACGACGTTCACAAAACCACAGCGGTGAATGCGCATTGTTGTCTACGCCAATCAGTATCGGCTTTACAGTTAGGTGATCCAGAACATAACTTAAGTGTTCGAGAGGTCGCACTATGTCATGTCCGTAATCTTGATAATCGATATGCATGACAGCGCAATATCCAGAATTCAGATGGTGTAACAACGTAAACCGAATCTTGTCGATTGCTTGATCGGTTTAGCTCCACACTGAATCAGTCCTGTTATGCCCGAAGTTGCATACTGTTCTTGAACAAGAACGAAATCAAGTTCATTTCACTGGCAATAACAAGCAGCTCAGATGTGACAGCCTCCGATCCCTGAAGATTGAGCTGTCCTATCGAAATAATATTTCCCTCCTTATCCATATTGAGTCATGTTGACTGCCTGTTGTTCCGCATACGAGCTGGGCAAGTCGCAGAGTTGGTCATATGAGTGCTTGCCTTTTTGAGCTTAAAGTACTTTCAAGTAGCGCAGCACTCACTTTGTGACTGACATATTGCTCTACGATGTCCTGTACCTCCTCATTCACCGCATACCATTTCGGTTGCCCTACAGTATTTCTCTGGGTGCCCATATTGTTGGCATTTGTTGCAGCAAGTGATACGTAGGTAGTCGCATATATCAGCTTCGCCCCAGCCATTATAGACACGACCAAGGCCACCAATTTATCACGAAGCCAACCAACTTACCACGAAATCCACCACAGTTGGGATTATCCCGCACTAAAAGATAACCCCACTAAAATTGGGACAGTGACATCGGGTTAGATTTCCATCCTCACCCCTTGAACCGTGCGTAGAGATGCCTCCTCTTATTGCCCCTTTTGTCCTCGCCTCTCATAAGAGGGGTACAAAGAGCGATCCACCCGCTCTTTAGCTCCCTTTTCTGATAAGAGGGGTGCAAAGGACATCCCCATCGGTTCAATTGTCTTCGACTAAGTCAATCCAGGCTACGGAGCCCCACCGCCACGACAGGGCTCGTACCATGGTGGAGACGATTTTTGTGCAAACCTACGTGATTTACATTAGCGTAGATTATCAAACACATGCATATGTAATATTCAAAGTCACGTCGGGTTATGGGGGGCGCCGGATTAGACAGGGCCCGTATTATCGGGTGTCCACTGTACGGCAATTTAGACAATCCGACTGCGAAATGTGTGCTCGGTCTGGACAAGAATATTGCCACAATTAAAATAGAAAAATATTACACTTGCATTTAGATTATGTCATTTTTATACTGTTTTTTAGTTGGAGAGTGGGATGATGAAGAGAACAGAATCATTGTGTTTATATTACACAAAGTGCGTATGGAGACAATTTCAATTTTTAAAACTCTATACACATTAGTTAAGTGTTTGTGTACCGCGCTATTAATAGGTACAACGATGCTGCTCTGTTTGTGACAGGGAAAGAACTGGCCGTCCACGTAGTTTTCGTACAAAACAAGGAGACCATATCGCGTATTTTAAGAGATGACTTAGCAGCCTATAAGTTACCAGTCATTTCTTAATGGAAAAAATAAAGCTGAATAGGGTGGCAAAATTGAAAAACTACTGAAACGGTACGCAAATGGGTCCTCCATTTGTGTACAGGAACATTTTGTTTACCGATGAATTTTTTTTTACAATTGAGCAACATTTTAACAAACAAAATGACCGCATTTATGCTCAAAGGTCTAAGGAAGCTTCCGAATTAGCTGACAGAGTGAAACGTGGGCTTTATCCGGCTTCAGTGGTGGTTTGGTGGGGTGTTAGCTATGAATGAGTGACTGAATCATATTTTTGTGAAAACTGTATCAAAACATCGGCTACTCTCAAGAATGGTACCTTGAAACATAAGTGCATCAAGATACCATTCTAGAGAAGATAGTTAAGCTCCTTACTAACGTGTTCACTAACCGGGTCATAAAGGTCGGTCCACGGTTCTTGGTTGGAAGCAAACGTCTCGGACTCATCAGAGCTGAAGACTGGGCGTCGTCTAGTCCCGATCTTAATCCGCTGAATTGTGATAAAGTAACCATATTCCTTAACCATCTAAACAGTATAAACTCCAAAATACAATTACAATGGAGTTAGAGGCAAATAATTCTTTAGCTTTCTTGGATGTTCTTATCATCCGTAATCCCAACAACACGTTCAGTCCTACAGTGTATAGAAAACATATACTGATCGGTATCCAAACGGTAATTCTCATCACCATCCAACACAGTTGTCTACCGCGGGTAAATCTTTGTTTCAGAGAGCACGAGGCATCTGTGACAAGCAACACCTGGATACCGAACTTCAACATGTCAAGCGAGTTCTGCGAGGCAACAAGCTTCGGGTTCCCCGTCTGCTCCACAGAAGCCGAGTGAAACCAGCCATTGTCGTGCGCTTACCTGAAATATTACCATATTTAAAAGGGGTGACTGATAAAATTGGCTATATTCTCAAGCGAGATTCAATAAAAAGTTATTTAAAACCACCAAAGAAGGTTAGTCAGGTCTTACCATCAGTGAAATGCCATATCCCTCAGCAAGATTCAGGAGTGTACAAGCTTGATTGTGACTCTCCTATATAGGGCAAACTAAAAGATCTATAAAAACCCGCGTTAAAGAACATATAACCGATATTATACACCGACGTGTTACAAAATCTGCGGTCTGTGAGCATGCTGAAGTTGGCCCCTGCCATTACATTAGATTTGATAAAGCGCAAATCCTCACCAGGGAACACCGATTCCTTCCAAGGATGATCCGTGAGGCTATTAAAATAAAAAATATCCAAATTTCAATATAGGAGATGGCTGGGTACTTCCCTCTGCTTGGGACCCAGTGGTGAACATAATCAAATCAAAAAGTCAACACCTCAAGACAGCAAGATAAAATAAAGTATTGTTTGCGTAAATCGGAAGAACTAAAAATATAATTCTTCGGGTACTTCTAAAAATTTGGTACATCAGGACAACTATCATCTCAGTCCACCCGTGATAATGGTTGCAGTAAAGCTTCTGAAACGTCGGGCTATATAAATAATTTAATAAACCGCAATAAAATCCGTCAAAGTAGTTTTATTGTAAAAAACGACATTGTGATGACGTTTATACTATGGAACCGTTTATATACGTCAGTATATAACGGAGAGTTGTAAAAATAATTGTAAAATGAAATATGAAAAATGTGTGTGTGTGTGCATGTGTATACATGGGGGTGTGTGGGCGTATGTGTGTGTGTGTATGTGCGTGTGTTATCTAAAGATGAATACCTCCGTATCTTCATATTTTAGATCATTCAAAAAAAATTATAATGCTTGATTTAACTTTGGATCGTGTCATATATTCTGAGTCTACTATTCATTTTATTGTACATGTAAGATGACTGAAATACAAATTGTTTTGTCCAAACTTTGTTTTGCATTTAGGGATTGGACATGTTTTGGCATTTCTTCTGTACGTTCTTTGATCTGGATGGGTCACAGTTCTATGCTTTCTTGGAATAAAATTTAGTATATAAATTTGGCGGATAGTCAAAAGTTCACAAGATTTGTATAAATCGAGGGTTAAGTGGCGCAGTTTTTTTATTGAACATCTTTAAAAGAGATCTTTGGGTTCTCTCAGGCAGAAACATTTGTGTTTTTGGAGCACCACCCCATACGGATATACAGTAGCTTATGACTGATTGCGCTAGTGCTTTATAAGTATCAACTAGGATTTCTTTTTCGGCACCATGTCTCTGTCTTCTGGACACCCATATAAGTTTCCGAATCCGCTCCGAAACACTCTGTAAGTGATGCGTCCACCTCAGATGATGGTCTATCACAACACCGAGATACTTTATATGTGTCGATATATTGATGTAAGCTCAGGAACATGCTTAGTGACTGCAGTTGTGTACTTTAAGATTAAAATTTGAATTGGGTTGTGAACTTTAATGGAAAAAGATATATACTTAGTTTTCTCAACATTTAAGGTAAGCAAATTTGTTTTTAAATAATTATCAACTTGAGAAATGCACATGTCTGTTAGTTCTTTAAGATTACCCCTAGTTTTAGCATGGAATATGAGGGCAGTGTGAATATTTTAAAATTTTGAATTTTATAGTCACCAATATCACCAATCTTGGTTCGATTCTAACGACCAGTGAGACAGTGTGTGTGTGAGTGAGTGTGCACCCCCTACACCATTGTCGTATAACTTTTTCAGTAAGTTAGGAACAGACGCCGATCCAACAAAACGCCGACACATTTATTACCACAATCAAGACGAGTAGAAATTTCTTCCGTCGGTGCCAGAACTGCATCCTCTGTAGAAAAACCGTTCCTAAAGCCATACTGGTTATTAGATAAAATTTTGTTGTCATTTAAATATTTGTTGAGACGATTGTTAACAAGCTTTTCCAATATTTTGGATAGCACTGACAGAACTGAGGTCGGCCTGTAGTTATTGACATCGTTTCTGCTCCCGCTCTTGTCTATAGGTGTTGCAATGGCTTTTTTAAAATTGTCGGGAATACACCTCTTTCAGAACAAAGGTTATATATATGGCAAAGTGTCGGCGTGAGGTAGTCTTTTCCAAATTTAACAAATGATGTGGGTATATTATCCCATCCAAACGCTGAGTCAATAGACAGATTATTTATTATTAGATTTACTTCAGTGGTTTCGGTATTCTACAGAACAAAAGAATTGACTGGGTGTGATGTGTTGTTTACGTTTCCTGAATGGGGAGAATTATTATTATTATAAATATTAATATTAACTTGCAGAAAGTGCAAGGTTTTTCCTGTGTTGGTAAAGTAATTGATGAAGTTGGCTGATTATGTGGGTGAAGTCGAGAGTTCTGTAGGAATTTGTAAGTCATTACATTTATTTTTATTTACATGACATAGCGATTTAATAGTTTTCCATAGAGCTTTAGAGTTTTTTATATTATCATTTAACTGAGCTCTCTCATAGTTATTTTTAAGTTTTCGTATTATTTTGTGGCAATAGTTTCTATATCTGGTGTACGTTATTTTTTAATATGAAGTTATCGGGATTATTTTTAGATTTGCAGTATAATTTGTCGCGATTATGAAGGCATCGTAGCATTCCTGGTATTATCCAGGGCCGCGTACAACGTTTTCTACCAGGAATGTTCTTAATCGTTTTGTTATTGTTCAGGGCAATATTTACACTGTTGACCAGTGTCTCAGTAGCTTGGTTTAGACCTTCATATCTAGTATATCTATAAGTGTTGACTTCACCTCATCAAGACTTGCATCATAATCGTAGGAAATCTTTGTCTTTAGAGGTAATGGCGGTTTGCATTGTTTGTAAGGTTAAAGAGAGCAGTAGAATGGTCAGTCGGTGCGTCAGTAAGTACCAGGAGTTCAGCTGGAAGCTGGAAGTTGTGTTCTTATCGTCATGTGATCGTAGAACATTTTATCACTCGTAGGAAGTCTATGTCCCGGGAGTAGTCCGTAATATGCTAGCGATACAAGATATTATGTGAATTAGACTCTGAAGAAATAGGTGTTATGTCTATGTTTATATCTCATCTTATTAATTAGAAGCGATGAATTCATCAGCATTTCTTATTGATGGTGTCCGGCAAATACCAATTAAAACAGTATCTGGTAAAGTAAGTACTAGACAGGAGGCATTTTTAATGGATCGTCCAGATATATCATATTTCAGGGTCTTATTCACGTAGAATAAAACGCCGCCACATTTATGTATTGTGTTTTATAAAGTGTCGGCATGGGTTTATTTACATTAAGGTGACATTCGGTCATTACCAGTATGTCACAATCTGGTTGACATAAGGCAACATTAAACTGATCCAAGTTTTCATATATGCTCCTTATGTTCTGTGTTAAAAGAATTAAGCTACTAGCACATATATGAGCCGAACAATCTTCCGGATGACAGGTAATTGATTGAGCTACCTAAATATTATCTATTTTATTTTGAAGCTGATTATCCTTTAATGAATAAAATATAATCAAACATTTATATAATAGTTATATAAATGTTAGCACTTTTCCTACACAAAGGGCAAGAACGGGACCCTATTACCATGTTGTCCATCTGTCTGTCATCAGGCTTCATCTCACGACCGGTGTTAGCTAGACACTAGGATGCATTGCACTGTCCCAAAGTCGTTGGGGTTGTGCTGTAGTGCTGGGCTGTCCCCATCTGTGGAGGTGGAGTTGGTCCCTTAGGGGGCTGACTAGCCGTCGAGGTGCCCTGATGATTGTTGTTCCGGGGCACTGATGCCACTGGCGGTGGTTTTTGTGGGTATTCGGCACAATCGTGTGGCACACCACTGGACCCCACCCAGGGCCGGTGAAGGCGCTTAAATGCGTTTTCCCGCGTCAAAAAAAAAGATTGGTAGAAGGAACAATAGTAAGAGCTTATTTTTAAATGCACTATGAAGTTGCGACGTTATTAGTAGCTACCGTGGTGGGTAGGCGTGGACAACTGTTACCTGTGTGGCGAGCGCACGGAACACTTGTGCACAAGATCTGCTCAGGCACTGTAAGACCTCCGTAATTCTGGAAATGACAAGGTACTCGACTCTTCTGGTGGGACCCGGCCGAGGCCTCCTGCAGCGTGCTCTAGCAACAAGAGATCAGTGGACCTTCATTTTGTTACATGAGGCAAATGATTTCCTGACGATGGGTACGCATACCCGGTACTCTTACCACAAAAAGGATGACATTATTAAATTAACTTCATTATAAAACCGTGCCTACTCAGTTTCCTTTCATCAGTTCTGGCGTGGAGATATGTTCTTGTTATAATTATTACTAATTCAGTATTACTATATATAGCACGTACCTATGTGTTGCAAATTTCATTCTTTCAACACCACCTGTATCCTCAGGTAGGGCACTAAGAAGAGTAAATTTAAATATTATAATTGAATCATGAAATTAACATAATGTAGACAAAGAAAGATTGATGGTTATTAATATTTTAATGAATTTTTACACATAAATGTTAATTAGTCCCATAAGTAGGTATAAGAGATAGTGCTGTGCTACAGATGGATTGGGTCGGCGCGACTGGTGTGGTGCCTGCTGGTGCTCGCCGCTGACATTTATATTGAACGAATTAATTATATCTACAAACGAATATTCATGTCACGATAATATTTTACTTCGTTATTCGAGGCGATATAACCATTTCATCAACTGGAAACTATTGCGCAATCAAATTTGTTAATTAATGTTAGGTTAATTTGTAACTAAATTTTATACGCTCTTAAAATTTTTATGTTATCATCTTTTTTCTAAGCGTTTTGTTAGATATGGTAATTATAGGACTTCACGAAATATAAACCTCCACCTTCATTTCAAAATAACGGCAGTTTATACTAGGCTATTGTAAACCTTTAATATAAATATTAATTAAAACCTTTAATATAAATAGCAGTCGTATTAACATGTTGTCGACAACAAATAGCAGTCGTATTAACATGTTGTCGACAACAAATAGTAGACGTATTAACATGTTGTTGACAGCAAATAGCAGTCGTATTAACATTTTGTCGACAACAAATAGCAGATGTATTAACACGTTGTGACAACATATAGTAGTCGTATTAACATGTTGTCGACAACAAATAGTAGATGTATTAACATGTTGTAGACAACATATAGTAGTCGTATTAACATGTTGTCGACAACAAAAGCAGTCGTATTAACATGTTGTCGACAACAAATAGTAGACGTATTAACATGTTGTTGACAGCAAATAGCAGTCGTATTAACATTTTGTCGACAACAAATAGCAGATGTATTAACACGTTGTAGACAACATATAGTAGTCGTATTAACATGTTGTCGACAACAAATAGTAGATGTATTAACATGTTGTAGACAACATATAGTAGTCGTATTAACATGTTGTCGACAACAAATAGCAGATGTATTAACATGTTGTAGACAACATATAGCAGTCGTATTAACATTTTGTCGACAACAAATAGCAGATGTATTAACACGTTGTAGACAACATATAGTAGTCGTATTAACATGTTGTCGACAACAAATAGTAGATGTATTAACATGTTGTAGACAACATATAGTAGTCGTATTAACATGTTGTCGACAACAAAAGCAGACGTATTAATATGTTGGAGACATTTCAGGAGAAAATAACCTTCGGACCGATATGGGCATAGTTCGTTTTATTTCTCTGTGTTTAACACTCGAAGCCGTTCCTGTTGTCATGGTAATGATCCACTCTACTTTGATGAGGCGAGTTTTGTTGTATCACATAATCCGGTAAATGGCGTAAAAGAAAAGGGTTTTTTTTTTAATGGCTAGCTGTAATGAAATACAGTGGTCCGACAAACATTACGCCCAGTGCCGCACAGTGTCGGGACCATCAAATTTGTCGGATTATAATTATAGAGCACTGCCTAAGACTTTGAAAATCAAATTTTTCAAATCAAATCAAATTTATATCAAATAACATGAAAAAAACTACAAAATTTACTAATGGCTCCCAAACAAGCTAAGCTTGTATCTTGGGACGCCATAATATACATTTAAAATTCAGCGTACAGTACCTAGATACAGTTACTATATACTATACTATACAGTACCTAGATAATGTGAAATTAACAAAAATATATTAAGTTTATCATATAAAATTTACAATAATAACATAATTGTGAACTGGATTATTTGAAAACTAATAAATTAGAAAAGTATCTATTTGACTAAGCGATTTATACAAACACTATGGTACTAACAAATTCCATATCCAGCGATTACTCACTCTTTTTTTTTGTTGACGTGGGAAAATGCATTTACGCGCTTTGGGGATTGATTGATGATGTGGGACTCGCGGCACATGATAGTGCCGAATACTCACAGAAACCACCGCGAGTGCTATCAGTGCCACCCTTGGTGAGGTGCCCCGGAACAAAAATCATCAGGGCATCTCGACGGCTAGTGCGCCCCCTAAGGGACTAACTCCACCTCCACGGTTGGGGTTGCCCGCACTACAGGACAACCCCACCGACTTTGGGACAGTGCAATTATATATCTTCTTATAAGATCCCTTCTTATAAGAAGGGTGCAAAGATCCCCCTCGGTTCAATTGGCTTCGCCTGGGTTCACCCCAGGCTACTAAACCCCACCGCGACGACAAGGCTTGAACCATGGTGGGGAGCTATTAAATACTCTGTCTCAATGTAGGCCAAGCCTAAGTGAAAGATGGTAAGTTTCGTTTTAGCTGCGTACGTGGTGCAGTCTGTAAAGAGAACATTTAGGGGTAACGTTATTGTATGTCAGTGAGATGAAACTTCACTTGCAAAAGGATTTGCTTCTAGCAAATCTTTTTGTAAGGTTTTCATGGGTGGCAAGGGAAGCTTAAAAGTGCGTTTCAATTTAAGAACTTTATAGAGGGGGGAGTTCATAATTGAGCTATGAGTGAAAAAAACATGCATGAATAACAAATAATTGCCTAACTCGCAGAACACCTGATCGTGTATATAGATCATTGTTGGAGTATCTGCTCGTTGAGCCTCTTCCAGGATGAAATGGAGGTCCTGGCCGCGAAGCCCCATATTCCAATGCAGGAGCCGATGATTGATTGACACAATGCAAAATAAACTGCTCTTAGCGTCATCAGGTTAGCAGATTTTCTTAGTAGTCGCATTATACCAATCAGTTTTCTTACCCTAGCGGCCGTGTGGCTAATGTGATAAAATAAAGAGATCAGGCGTTCGTCCAACACGATTCCGAGATATTTAATGTCGTCATTGCGTTTGAGGACTACACAATTACATGGTGATGTAGTGATCGGATGTGAGTGGAGGTGAACATGAGTGAGTGTTTTAGGTCGGGAAGCCGCAGTTTTATAGAAACAAATGTAATTAGTCTTATCAACAATTAATGTCAGTAATTTTTTTCCAGACAAACCTTTATGTGAAACATTCCCGTTTTCCGTGCACCTGGTAACTCTCTCCCAATTTCGATGATAAAATACGAGATCAGTGTCATCAGCATAGCAGAGGACTTCCGCTTATGATGTGCATAGGTTTGTAAGTCGTCCATTTGACGACCGCCTGGCTCAGTTGGTAACGTGGCGGTCAGTCCGCGTGTTACCAACTCATGGATATGTGTATTATATTTATTTCTATAATAAGAATCTTAAATATATAAAATTTCTTAAATTTATAAAACATATTAAATATATTTCCCTTGTCTAGTACCTGTTACACAAGTCCTTATAAGTCCACGGATAATATACGAGGGTGGATCTAAAAGTTCTAAGCCCGACCAAGAAAATGAAAAAAAAATTGGATTTAAATTTATTTTTATTTTTCGACATAGTCTCCATCTAGTTCAACACACTTCTTCCACCTGACCTGCAACTTGTTTATTCCCCCGAAAAAAAAATCCGGAAGGTCGGCGAAATAATCGTTTACTGCGACTATCAACTCATCTTTAGTCGAAAATTTCGAGCCACCCAAATGTTTCTTAATTTTGGAAATAAGTGATAATCCGAGGGGGCTAAATCCGGCAAATAAGGTGGGTGGGGCAGCAATTCGTAGCCACAATCATGGATTACAGACATTGTTTCAACCGAAGTGTGAACACGTGCATTGTCTTGATGAAACAAAATTTTCTTACACAACATTCCCGGCCTTTTTTCTTTTATTTCTTCCCGGAGTCTTCGTAAAAGGTTACAATAATAACTAGAATTTATAGTTTGATCTTTCGGTAAATAATCAAAAATAATGCCCTTCGCATCCCAAAAAACAGAAGCCACCACTTTGTTAGTCGAAAAAACGACCTTAGCCCTTTTCGGTGAAGGAGAATCTGATCTTTTCCACTGTTTGGATTGTTGCTTTGATTCAGGAGTATGGTGGTGAACCCAGCTTTCATCCATGGTAACAAATCTAGACAAAAAGTCCTCGGGATCAGTCTCACAAAGTTCCAAACAGTCTCGCGAAATTGTGTATCGAACTCGTTTTTGTTCAGCTGAAAGCAACCTCGGGACCCAGCGAGCAGACACCTTATGGAACCATAACTCTTCCCTTATTATGTGTTGCACCCGGCCATAACTAATGTTTGCTATCTCAGCTATCTTACCAATGGTCAAACGTCGGTCACCCAGTACGAGATCACAAGTTTTATCGATGTTTTCTTTCGTGGTAGAGGATGTAGGCCTTCCACTCCTGGGATCATCTTTAATGCTCCCACGACCGCGCTTAAACTCAGCTACCCACTTCTAGACACTGGAATACGATGGAGCAGACTCCCCCAAAGTGCTCACCACATTTTGATGGAAGTCTTTTGGTGATAGGCCCTTTTTTATTGAGGTACTTAATGACTGCACGGTGTTCAATTTTCTCCATTATTGTAAATTGCGTCAGATTGCTTCAAACAAATAATCACAGAAAATTAATATTGTGCAGTATGGGAATGAAACTGCGCACAATAAATCAATATGACACATTCTAACAAATGACGGTAGATTTAAAAAGATGTCATAGCTCCAAGTAGGTTAGGCCACGAACTTTTTGATCCACCCTCGTACAATAAAACCGCTGTCACGGAACTTATCGCTTCACAAAATCTACGCGGACGAAGCTGCGGGCACCAGCTTGTCTAAACTTATATTATAAAAAGAAAAAGGTTCCGAAACTACTGAACACATTTGAAAATTGATTTTACCATTAGAATCCTACATATATCTGATGATCATAGGTTGTATGCCATTTTCTGAAACGTTATAGATCATTGTGAAAACTTCGATAACGTAACCAAATGTGTGAAAAAATATCAAATAGATACTTTTGTCTTAGTGGTACATTACGTCGCGGTACTGATGTGTGTGTACTGAATACTGTTGTCCCAACGCAGACGCTGTTGTCATAAGTCGAATTATTCGGCACATGGTATCGTGTAACGTTTACGAAGGCGAAACTAAAATTTATAATTTTAGTACTTACTGCTTATTAAAATATTTTGAAATGAAAGTCTCGGGCCAGTGGACAGGCGACAGTCGAGATCTAATGTGAATGAAGACACATGTACTAACTTAACACAGACTCTGAGTGGAGGTTCTATTCGCATCGCTTATGTAAATATTATACATGTACTTTACACTATTTTCAGCAGCTACTCTTTCATTCACTTCAGGTGTGTGTTTTTTGTAGATGAAAAAAGGTCGGTTACCCAGTGCGAGATCACAAATTTTATCGATGTTTTCTTTCGTGGTAGAGGATGTAGGCCTTCCCCTTCTAGGATCATCTTTAATGCTCTCACGACCGCGCTTAAATTCAGCTACTCACTTCTTGACACTGGAATACGATGGAGCAGACTCCCCCAAAGTGCTCACCATATCTTGATGGATGTCTTTTGGTGATAGGCCTTTTTATTGAGGTACTTAATGACTGCACGGTATACAATTTTCTTCATTATTGAAAATTGTGTCAGATTGCCTCAAACAAATAATCACAGAAAATTTATATTGTGCAGTATCGGAATGAAACTGCGCACAGTAAAACAATATGACACATACTAACAGATGACGGTAGATTTAAAAAGATGTCATATCTCCATGTAGGTTAGGCCACGAACTTTTAGAACTACCCTTGTATTATATATATTAATCATTTGGGGTTGGGCCTAATATACTTCCTTGAGGTACACCAAAATTTTTTGTCCTTGAATTTAAACGACTTGATGCCGACCGGAGAGATTGTTTTAGGACCAGCCTGTAGCTTCGCCACGTATCCCTATGTTCTCATGTTTTTTACAGGAAACTCGGTACGGAAACACTGTTGAAAGCTTTTGCTTGGTCAAGAAAGACTGCCATAAAGCTAAATCAATTATCAGGATAGGAAGAAATGGTGTTTGTAACTAATTTAACAGCATCATCGTTACATTTTTGCTTCCTAAAACCAAATTGCCTATCTGATATCAGATTGTACGATTTCAGATAGTTCACCAATCTCTTATTTACATTTTTTTCTAAAATTTTGGTGAGCGTAGACAATAAAGATGAGTCTTTAATTTTTAGGCCATCTGATGTACCAGATTTATGAATTGGTGTAACAGCGGCAGCTTTCCATATTGATGGGAAAACACCAGACTACAAACTTAAGTTAAAAATATGAGCGTGGGAGGGGGGTGTGACAATATATTATCTAATGTGTGTTTGTTATTTTATCCAGGCCTAATGCACTAAAAGTGTTGGGCTGTCTTATTATAATATCTACTTTAACGGCGTCTGTTGGTGTGAAGAAGAATGAGTTTGGAGAAGTTTGTTTAAAGGCAATTTAGAGGTGGACTGGGTAGCTAAAATTCTTTTTGCGGTTTTCGAGTTGTTCACAATTACTTTAGCTAGTTTGGATTCTACTGTTGAAAAATATTCATTACAAAGACTAATGGAATCGGTTGGATTACATTTAATTTTTAATAAGTCGGAGTTACCTGTTTTGGGTTTGTTAAGGTGACAAACTGATTTTAATGTTTTCCATAATTCATTAGTACTGGCGTTAGTCTCTTCGAATTTATTTGCATCATATTTCATTTTACCCTTTCTGTAGTAGAATAGTAGAAATGTTTGTACCTTTTTTACATTAATTGAGTCATTTCGTCATTGGGTATTTAAGGGCGATTGAATGAAGTCTGTTTCGATGGCGAGTACATCGCAACAAACCAGGAGTGCACCATGGCGTTAATGTGTATTTGGATCTAGTGACACGTATTTGTTTTGTGTTTTCCTCGATGGCACACTGTAGGCGATTTGACAAAAGATTCCATAACATTGTCGTCATTTTGCCCTAATATTGATGTCCATTCTTCTTTTCCCAGAGTGTTACGTAAGCCGGAGTAATCGATTACAGTTTTATAACGATTTGGTTTGGAGTGATTTTGAGTGATCTGAGTTAAGCCAAGAATAACAGGGTAGTGGTCGGTTATGTGTGCGTCTCAGACGATACCCAGCGCTGTTGATGATCATGACCATACGAAAGTATGATCCGAGCAGGTGTACAGTCTGTACAGACTGTACAGTCTGGTGGGTTTGTCGATGACAGGCACTAGGCACTAGGCACTAGGCCGTGGTGGCTCAAAAGATCGAGATATGCAGTTGGGTGTCTATATTAAGGTCGCCTGTAATAATGAGAGAAGATTTGGTTGACGAATTTGTTAATACTGTGTCTAATGAAAGCATGAAGCCAGATTTGTAGTTGAAAGAAAGAGATCTGTAGATTACAACAATGGAGAAGGATTTCGAAATGTTTATTAAAAGTCCTATGGCTTCGGACATATCTAGCTCGGAGGCGGTTGCATACAAGCTTTCTTTTACCTTAATATGTCCTAAAGTGTTTGTGGTCTTTCTGTATTTACCAAAAAATAATTAATCATTGATAATCCACACGCCATAATAGTTGAGGGAAGTTCTTTGCATTAGCTGACGTCGCTAAGTGTTGCAAATGCAGTACCATACAGCATAAGCTATGCGTGAATTTAAGCCCCAACTCCCAAATGGCCCAAAATGGCATTGTAAACCTTGCAAGCGTAAGCCTACATATGTTGATAGCGGGGAAACACCGGTTATGGCTGACTCTCAGCTGGCAGACCCGATCTCTCCGATAATATCTTTAGTTCTTCATTTAACTACGCCTAACTAACTACTAATGAGCTAATACTAAGGGCTGACGCTCTCCACTGATATTGACAATCATAACAAGAATTAAAGGAACAAAATATACTTTATTGTGCACTGACAACTGTCCCTGGCTCAACTTACGCCGCGAGCTGTGCAGTTGTAAATATACGGAAACTTGTGCCTCCTAAACCCTCTTCTACAATACCGGAGCTGTGACTGTTAGGCTCAGTTATTACTCCCACTACTACTCCTTGAGCCAATGCTGTGACAATACAACAACGATAAAGGAGCGGCAGGCCACCTAGTGAGAAGTGCTTGCAGGCGCCCCACGTTGAATATTCTGGTGCGCCGCTTCGCTGCCGGCCGCCGTCTCCGTGTGAGTTGAGCCTGAGTCGTGTCGGCTCGATATACATGTGTGTGTAGCAGTATATACAGCCGCGCCACTGCCTTGAAGTGACGTCATAGCTGCTGCACAGCTGCCACCCTGTAACGATGTGACCCACTTCCCTATGTCTATAAGGTCTCAACTTCCGTCACCACACTAGCCTAGACTCTGTAGCTGTAGGGCCCGCGCCCCCGCCCTGGAGCCAGCAACCTGCAGCAGGACATCAAAAGGGCGTGACGATGTTCTCTATGCGGTCGAACAGCGTGCCGTCGGGGTCGTACTTGGCGCGGAACTGCTGGTAGTCCTCTGGCAGGGTCTTCTTCAGGAGCTGCAGGAACGTCTTGATGTTGTGCTTCAGTTTCACGTCGCACTCCGCGCAACTGTTGAGGATCTCCTCGCGAATGTGCGCTGCAATTACAACCCGTATTCACTTAATATATCGAGGCGTCACGCTCTATCCGTCTTCCCCACAATGAGCCATCTTAATCTAAAGCAGCGCCAGAGACGCGACAGCATACCTGTCGCTAAGCGGCGGTATCAATAATGTGGGCGAGTGGTCTCTTTATAACGAGCTGTTGTTACGGTCACATATCTGATACTTGCTTAGTACAACGGTTCGACGTAATAACAGGATCCCCTCTGCTTGTGTGGATGTCTCTGAGCGTCAATAGTCGTGTTGTCACGGGTATGCACGACAGTTTAACGTTACGTCGGGAAGAAGCGAATCCAGAGGCTCGGTGTATGAGTCAAAATTAGTCGTGGTGGCAGGGTTTCGTAGACCAATGGGAAAACAATTTTCAAGGGCGAAGCCAATTCGAACGCTGATATAGCACACGTGACAAGGGGCGAGGAAGGCCGTCGCTTCCTAGCCGTCGAAGACCTGCTCACCCTTGTAGTGCTGTGGGATGTCGTCGCAGGGCGCGCGGTCGAGGTAGCAGTCCACTTGCCGCTTCAGCGCCGCGGGATCCTTCGCCAGGTTCTCGAACTTGAAGTCCTCGTTGATGTCCTGGTAGGCGTAGCCGGCCGCACACCACTGCGTCTGGTGTAGCACCGCCAACACCACGGCGAAGCACTTCAGCATCATGGCGTAAGGTCTGGATCAACACTAAGTATGTATTATTACAACAGCAACAGAATAGTTTCATATGCATCTATCGATACTTACAGTCACGGTGACCAAGGAGTCCTTTACCAAAGTGTGACATATTCTCACGTGGTTTTAAAGATCACACCAATTTTACACAACCATAGGGGTGTCTCCTTCGCAATTGAAACTTTTTGGTGGCCCTCGACGCCCTTAAACATCCGCACATCCAGAGGTAATGAGATTCGTTGGCCTCCTGCCCTCGGTCCCTGCGTCTGGTCGAGCTGCGGAAAACTTACAAACCGGACGAAACACGATTATCACTTTACGCTAACATGAGGCAGGCGCCGCCGGGTGGTGCTGGCCGTTCAGGTGCCATTAGCAACTGCTCAGCTGTTAGGTTATTACTCACGTGAGTGTGTTTGTGTGTATGTGTGTGCAGCTGGCGTGAGCGGTGGGAGGCGGCGGCTGTCACAGCTGGATGTGCTCCCCGTCTGCGGCAGGCCGCTCTTATACTCCTCGCCCCGTTAATTTATTCCTCTTCAATAGAAAACGCAATTTGTATGTATTAACTCGACGAGGTTTCCTTATCTCACAATCTAAAGTACTCGCACATAACATATGAACTCATACATACATTACGTGAGGTGTAAAAAAACGTAACACATTTTGGCAATGAATAAAGATTAAACCGTCGTATTCACAGCGTGTGCGCTAACACGCGAACTGTAAAAGATAGAACATGTTTTAGGAAAAGGTAGTTAATGGTCCAGTGCAAGCAATAGAACTAAATATTGCTTATGTACAGTAAACTTCACCGAATTGTGCACATATCTTCGGAAAATATGTGCACCGCATGATATCGATAGTACTTTCGCACGTTCGGCCGCTCTTTGACACGTTCGGAATCAGAATGGACTACTGAATAAGCGTAGTGATGTCGTAGTGGCTTACTTGTGATAACATTTACAGTAAAGTAAAATCGGCCGTTTTTGATGAAACAAAAGTGTAGGATGTCACAATTCGGTAAAACTCGCCGCTTAGTCCCGACTTGTACACGCAGCTCAGTCGAAACTACACGAACGCGGCGCTAAATTGACACCATGACAACTACAACTAAAAAGGTTTTGTAGCCACTCTGTACAATAACTTGTAGAGAAGGCTATCTTTTACACGATACCTCATTTTAATACTAAGATGATGCTATTTAGTGAAATGGTAGTCCGTATTCTATTAGCTTAGGATTACAAAATCAAGTCTTGTCTGTTGATATTGTTTTGACCCGAAAAGTGCACTATTTGGCGGGACGTCTACACGCACGACGCCAATATATCCGTGTGTCCTTACTATGGGTACGCGTACCCGGCACTCTTACCACAAAAAGGATGGCATTGTTAAATTAACTTCATTATAGAACCGTGCCTACTCAGTTTCCTTTCATCAGTTCTGGCGTGGAGATATGTTGTTGTTATAATTATTACTAATTCAGTATTACTATATATAGCACGTACCTATGTGTTGCAAATTTCATTCTTTCAACACCACCTGTATCCTCAGGTAGGGCACTAAGAAGAGTAAATTTAAATGTTATAATTGAATCATGAAATTAACATAATGCAGACAAAGAAAGATTGATGGTTATTAATATTTTAATTAATTTTAACAGATAAATGTTAATTTGTCTCATAAATAGGTATACTTACATTTCCTTGCGCTGTATCTATTCAGTAGCATGCGCCTTACTGATGGGACAGAGTACTGCGCGCGAGTAGGCAATAAGAACCAGGTCTGACGCTGAACCGCACGAAATACGAGAGCCGGCCCAATTCGGTTACAATGTAGCATGGCACTACCTCTTACTAAAACTATCCTCTCAATGGTCCAGGTCAGCGGGCCGCGCCGCCGGTCCGGTAGCGCCGGCCCGGTCGGTGTGCCGCTGCGGCGCTGCCTGTTGCTGTATGTCTTATTGTCCTTGGCATTTCTCTCCTTCGTGAAACCAGAACAAAGCGTGTATTTACTAACATTTACCGTGTTGGTTATGTCCTAATGTAGACACACGGGACATCACTCAGCTCCAGCCTGCCATGGAGCCGAGACCGCTGGGTTTAACGGCCACTCGTTTGATTGATGGGCGTAAAATGCAGCGGTGCCGATGTACCTACGGAAGTATTCAATAGACCGCTTCTTCGCAGTGCAACTCTAACCCGCTGCTATAGGCTAGTGGGTGTGCCGGAGTCTGCTGTAGAGGTCACCAGTTCACCGCGTGCGTCGTACAGCACAGGTCCTGTCACTGCTGCATTGCGTCACCTACGATGTTGGGTTCACGGTTGCTCGATTCAGGACACTCAGTTGCGGCGCGGGGCGAACAATCCGCCATTCCAAAATTATAAAACTGCAGATGTATGGGGTCGGCGCGACTGGTGTCGTGCCTGCTAGTGGTCGGCGCTGCCCTACGAGCTGGCGGCGGTGGTACATCCTGTACGGGCAGACCAAGTGACTGCCTCAAAATTGTGTTGCTGTCGTTTAAAGATGATGCTTATATTGAACGAAATCATTCTATTTACTACCGTGAACGTAACATACGAATTACTTCTATGTACATGTCACGATAATATTTTACATCGTTATTCGAGGCAATATAGCCATTTCATCAACTGGAAACCATTGAGCAATCAAATTTTTTTATTAATATTAGGTAAATAAATAAATAAATGTGTAACAAATTTTAAATTATTATATAACCTATAAATTTAAATATAACCTTCGTACCGATCTGGGCATATTTTGTTTTATTTCACGGCATTCGAAGCCATTCCTGTTGTCATGTCAAGCGACGACGCGAGTGTTAAAATTAAGAATGAAAATACGTTGGAGGTGGATAATGATCCACTTAAGTTTGATAAGGCTAAGTGTATTATATAACGTAATCCGGCAAATGGTTGGCCCACCACAAAACAAAACGGTCATTCTGAAGATGGCTAGCTGTAATGGAATACGGTCATTGACACAATCCGACTGCGACATATATGCTTAGTCTGGCCAAGAATACTAAAAGTAAAAAAATATTACATTTGAATTTCGATTCTGTCGTTTTTATGGTGTTTTCTCTTTTTGGTATGGTACAATATTTTGCGATGTTAGAATGGAGTGGGGTGATAAAGTGAACAGAATCGCTGTGATTGCATTACGCAGAATGGGTATGGAGCCATATGCAATTTTTGTACACTTGTTATTAGTCAAAAGTTTGTGTACCGGGTTATTAATAGGTACACAAACATTTGACTAAATTAAACCAAAACACGTACACGGCTCTATAGAGAGACAATGACGTCTCGTATGTTCCCCTCCGTAAGCGCGGAATCATTCCTGCGACGGGCCGTGGTGTACGGAAACCCGGACGCAGGATGTCTATGTGTGTTTGGCGTTATTTAAGTCCAGTCCCTAGGGTGCACTAGTTGACACTAAGACTCCGAACTATTTTCCAGGCCTAAGACTGTCCCGAAAAGACAAGTTGAAACAAGTGAACGGGGCCGAGGTTTGGCTCGCTTGTTAGCCGCAGTGGACTGTATCTTCTGTTGCAGGAATCCACGACCGCGGGTTGACGTCGAAGGTCGTTGGTTCAGTTGCGACAGGACGGGACTGTTTTTCTGCTACTAAGCGTGAGCTGAAGATTGGGACTATAGTGTCAATGGCGGCAACCGAAAGGCATGAAGGCATGAAGGGTCATGAACTGTTTAGACGAACAGCCTGCGGAGGGAGAAGATGTAAAAAAGGAAAAATCACCACCGAACGCGCCGAGGAGCGTCGATAACTAGCGCCGCAATCACAACAAACGCAGCAATCAGCGCCGCAGTCACAGCAACTGAACAGAATAGACCTCACGGAACTATCCACGGCAATAGCGGCGGAGGCTAAGTCAGGCTCGCACAGTAAATATGTTGCCGTGCCAGGATAAGCTGTCATTTAGGGCAGTATTCGTCGAGACGGAGAGCCAGTTTAGCCCCGTCGGAAACACAGCAAGACTGGGAAGTAGCACAAAAGGAAAATCAAGACAAGCAGTCAGCGGGCTAATGATACCGAACGTCCGCCCCGCAGATATCATGAAGACTCTAGAAAACTGGTTCTAGCGAGCGGACGCGCATCGGAGAAGTATATCATCGCTACACTCCGGATGAGAACAAGAATACTCCATTACACAAAGGATTTCCGGATGAGATTTTTCTACAATTGAGCCACATTTTAACACATGACCGTATTTATGTTTCATGCTCTAAGAAAGCTTCCCCGTTAGCCGACAGAGTGTAACGTGGGCATTATCCACTTCGGGATGGTTTGGTGGGGTGTTAGCTATGAAGGAGTGACTGAACCATGCTTTTGCATTTTGCATTTTTAATTATGATTTGTGGTAAGTTTTAGAGTACATTCGTTCGTCACATTCTCACGTCACCTATACCGCAGAGCTTGAAGACAAAAGTCTTCAACCAATGCGTTCTCACCGTAATCACGTGTCGAAACATGGCCTCTTCATTTACTGGACTGGTCTGCAAGTTTGCGGTCGCTCAACGGGCCATTGAATGTGCTATGTTGGGTGTTTCTATATCCAACAGAATTCGTAACGAAATCATAAGGCAGAAAACGAAGGTATCCGATGTCACGCGACGAATAAGCTCGCTGAAGTGGCAATGGGCTGATGAGACACTCAGAAGAACAGATGGAAGATGGGCCAGTAATGTTCTAGAGAGGAGGCCGACTTTAGGAGAAAGAAGTATTCACTGACATACCTACTTCCACTACAAAATCTTTGAACTACTCCTCAACTGCGGCCTCGATTTATCTCCTTAAGCGCAGTGTCTCGGAATGTGTAATGATCTTTACATTCAATCATGTTAATGCGTCTGACATTATTAAAACCTTAATATTATTTTAATAAAAAAAAAATTACCTGTGGGGCATTTCTATTTCAGTTGTTAAATACTTAATAGATTTAATGGCAACATACTGAGCATGATATTTAACAATTGCATAGATAGCGGTGTGTTTCCTGACCTAATGAAACAGAGCAAAATAATTCCATTATTCAAATCAGATAACAAATTGGATCCCACAAACTTTAGACCGATTTCTATTTTACAGCAAAATTGTTGAAAAACTTATTTTAAACCAACTAATGTATCATTTTTACAGCAATAAACTATCACACAACGAACAGTTCGGATTCACACGCGGTCGTTCTACAACTGATGCGGGTGTAAAACTTATACGAAATATTTTTGAGGCCTGGGAAGGGTCACGTGATGCCATAGGCGTTTTCTGTGACCTATCGTAAGGTATTTGAGTGCGTGCAGCATGAAACATTGGTCAGGAAGCTACATCACTACGGAATTGCACTTGATTTAATCAAATCATATTTTAGTTGTTGAATTCAAAGGTAGATGTGAATTGAAAATGATCTGCGGGATCAATTCTTAAAACGGGGGTCCCACAAGGATCTATTTTACGACCATTCCTATTCATTATACATATCAATGACTTATCTTGTTAAAGATAAGCATGGGATAGTATTGTTTGCAGATGACACATCAATTATTTTCAAAAGAAATGGGCGTCAACATGCCATTGATAATGTAAACAGTGCTCTCTCTGGAATAGTAGAACGGTTTAATGCCAATAATTTATTATTAAATGAAATAAGACGAAATGTATTAAGTTCACTTTGCCAAATGTGAAATGTTATACTTCTGTACGTCTTAATAGTGAAAAAAATAATACTACTGTTAGTCTTAATAGTGAAGAAATAGAGCTAGAAAATACAACAGTATCTCTAGGAATAACTTTAGGTGATAAATTACAATGGGGGCCCCACATAGATAGTTTATCGAACAGACTTTTATCTGCAGCATTCGCAGTTAAAAAAATTCGACAGATAAGAGACGTAGGAACTGCCTGATTAGTTTATTTCAGTTACATCCATAGCATTATGTCATATGGAATTCTATTATGGGGTAATGCTGCTGATATTGACTCAAATTTTGTTCTGCCAAAAAGGGCTGTTCGTGCAATATATAATATGATAATATGAATCCAACGGAGACACTTAAGGATAAATTTAAAACTGAAAAAACTATGACATTTCATGGCCTATACATATTTGAAAATCCTATGGACATACCATAAAAATATAGAAAAATTTAAGAATAAATGTGATCTATATAATATCAATACTAGAAACAAGTATAAACTCGCTGTGCTCTTCTCAAGGCTTCAGAAAATTAATAATTTATTTACGGGTAATTTACGTTTACGTATACGTTTTTTATAATAAAATTCCCAGTATTTTTAGATTAATAGATTCAAAGCTATCGTTAAAGAGAAACTCATATCAAAATCCTATTATAATATAAAGCATTTTATAAATGACAAAAATGTAATGAAATGAATTACTCTAAATTTAAGTACCTTTGTGAAATAATAATCACAACCAAAAGAAAGATAGGTGCCCAGCATATTTTATTGTGGGTATCTTCTCTGACATGGGCGCATTGCGAACACTCAATTTAAACTCAGCCGCTAAGACAAGCATGAGTGATCATTATACAGATCCAATATGTGAAAATAAACAATAAACGATTATTTCGAGTATAGCTGACTCTAAGCGCTATGACAATTTGGACCCCATAACACCATCCATCCGATTGGTAGTAAAGAATTTCCCATTGGAACGAATGCGTGCTTCTATTGATGAGTGGATGTTTAAAGGACAGTACTGGAGCCAACAGAGACCACTTCGAAAAGCTTTTTGTGTTTGTGTATTAATTGTGTAAAGTGTAATATTTTTCTTTGTTTGTTATATATTATAGCCATTTTTATTATACGATTGTCAATACGTCTATCACTGTTTAATGGTTCATGTAGTGACAAACGGGTGACGGGTGCCGACAACCGAGTGCTGATAATATCGTATACCATTATTTGTATACACTAATGCACTGGATCTCTTTCCTCAAAGATCTATAAGTTGGTCCAGAAATAGAGAGCGGGCGACTGAATCCACGATAAAGTGGCGTGCTGGAGAAAATTACGCGCAAAATGCTCGATAGTAGACTTAGAGCACCAATAGTGTGGAAGTTTGAACCTTGGCGCGAATTTCGATAAGGAAATTCATCGGCAGGTGTTTTGTTATTTATACTATAGGGAGGCAAACAAGCAATTGGAGCCTTTTTACAACTACCGACGCTCGTGAGCATCCACATAATTGCTATGTAGATGCGCACTGCTCCGCCAAAACGAGCACATCTACCTGGGAGGCTAATGCCTACACTTCAAGTGACTAGTGCCATCATGCGCACAACAATAACATTACGAGTGCAGTATGTCATTGCTACAGGAAGTCATGTGGATCATCAGCATTGGCAGCTTTAGGCACGCATCTTAGAGAACGGACTTAATCCTTGTCTGTTGATCCAGTAGCATTCCACGGGATCCCAGAAGCAGGAAGCTTGGAAAAAAAGTATTTTATGTAATCAATCAAGACTTTTGCTAAGTCTACACTATCCGCTAGTGCTAATAAATTGTGCATGTCATGTTTATGATGTGTTACTAAAATCGATATAGTCTACCTAGTCTAGCCATAAATATACCACAGAAAAAAAATGTTTCAATTGCGGATTATATTTATTACTTTTACAGTGTGTTAGTTTAACACACAAGTGTAAAACAATTGAAAATATATCAATGAGACGTATCATCAATAGAAACACGCATTCTTTTCATGAGGAAATTCTTCACTGCCGATTGTATGGATTGTTTTAGGGACACCAAATTATCATCGTGTTTGGAGCGAGTCATACTCTCGAAAACTGGCTATAAAATATAATCCAGCGGATTAAGGTCGGGACTTGATGAAGGGTAATCTTCGGCTACGACCAAGTCCGGAACGTTCGTTTTCACCAAGATTGGGTGGATCGAGTTTAAGATCTTTTATATAGCATAAGGGGACATTTACCCACCTCCACCCAAGCTCCTACCCACCTCTCGATATGCGAAGCGAATCATGGGAGGTGCACGAGGGTTTGCTCACCGGCTCTGTTCCCCGATGTGCAATTCTTAAGTCCCTACACATTATTTAAGTGCCTTCTCGTTATTTCAGTCACCCCTTTCTGGGGCCTAGCCACAAAGATAGAAGTTGTCACCGGCCTCGTCAGTCCTGATTATATCGATACAGCTATGTCGTTACGTATCCTTCCTCTTCGCGTACCATGTATGCGCAAATGTCTCCAATTGCCTAAAGCTCTGTTCTGTTCCGACCAAATCCTGATGATAGACCTGGCCCACTGTCTACCGTTTGATGCCGTCCAACATGATATTTTGCTCGTTTTTGTACAAGTCACATTCCCACAGTACATAGTCTCTGGTTTCAGCTTCATGACCGCAAGGACACGATGGCAGGTCACATACCGCCATCCTGTGCAGGCGACCTCTAAAGCACCCGTGCCCTATTGGTATCTGTGAAATAACGTACTCAAGTTCCACCCATCTATATGCCAGACGCAATGTAACTTCTGGGAAGAAGCAGTACAGCTCCCTCCCGTCGGCACACGCAGCCCAGCGAGACTGCCAAATGGAGATGACGTCGTCCGCGATGGCGCTTTTTTTTTCCTACGCTTGAGCCCCACGCACTCCTCCTGCTCGCGTACCACTCGAAGAACCTCCAGATCGGCAGGCAGAACGCCGGCCAATACTGGTAGCGCCGCATTGCTGCATGACAGGTCATCAGGCCTTCGTTAATAAAATTAAAGCTGGTATTTGGGTACGTAACAATGCACTACGTACAACATACAAGTGAGAGCGTCGACACCAAAGCGCTGCAGCATATGTCAGGATTGCAACATAGATTCCGTGGAACCTAAGTGCCCGGTACTTCACACGAGGAGGTAGAGACACGTGAGACCTTCCCGAAAGAGCTGGCGACCTTCTCGCCCATCAAAACCGTATGCAGCGCAAAGGATCTAGCATTGTCTATGTGTACCCCAAGCACCTTGGTCTCAGATACACTCGCTATCGAGGCACCATTCAATCTAATGGTTGGTCCGCTTTTAAAACGACGCTTAACTGTCATCGTCTGGGACTTGGCTGCGGAAAATGTTAGCCTACTACGGGTCCCCCAATCTGATAGACTGTTCAAGATCGTGGGACATTTATCTCGATCGCAAGAGTCAAATCGTCTGCGTATGCCACAAAGCTAACACCCTCTGGTCTCAGCAATTTAAGAATGTAGTCCAGGAGGAGTTTCCATATTGTGGGGCCTAATACTGAACCCTGGGCACATCCCATTGTTGAAACCTTCCAAAGCGTGCGTTGGCCAATTGTGAAGCCAACATAACGAATATAGAAATAACTTACCATGATGGCCACCAAAGGACGACGAGCCTTGGGCTCCAAAGCCTTCAGAGTTGGCGAGGCAGCCGCTTTAAGTTTCTCGGCGGCTGCAGGTGTAGCGGCCCTGACTGCTATGCCAGAATTGCCTATTCGGTGTATGGTCTGCACTGGAATGCCCCAACTACCAGGTTTTACTGCCTTCTGCAGCTCGGATTTGGTGCCCTCTGAAGTCTTTCTGTCCTCTGTGTTTGGGTAAAACAGTACAGCTTGACCCTGTTTAGCAGGTTCGACGACCGTTGGCTGGCCCTGCGCTTCAAAAGCGATGCGTATGTGGGCGCGGCTAGAGTAACCGACAGAAATGAGTAGATGTTGCCTGGCTACCGGAGCACATGGTCAGTTCTAGTTGCGCGTATTTTAGCTTTGTCAATGTTACTAGGGGTTCTCGGCAAGCTTTAGTTCTAAAATGCAGATAAAACAATTCGCTAGTCTGGTTTACTGCGTTCCGTTCTGCAGCATTCATTTTAAATGCGTTTAATGCTTGATGCGCCGCAAAGAATACTGCACGGTATCCAGTATATGAATTTTGCTCATACCCATCAATCCAGATTCGGCTGCTGCGACTGCCGCTGTTGCCGCACTAGGGCTCGGTTCTGGTGTAGTACCTGCCGTTGGTGCAGTAAGGATCCTCGCAACTGGAGGAACGAAAGCGGGTCGCGAGATTGTGCGGCGCTCCTCACACCTCCTGCTCCGTTCCTGCTCTTTCTCAGGCGGCGTAATTGATATCTTATGAGGCCGCGCGCTTTCCGTGCTTAAGTTTGATGAGCTGAATCCGTGCCAGCGATGTCCTAGGAGCGAATCCCGCCTCTCTACCGATCTATCACCGCCTACTCCCAACTGTCCTACTGCTATCAAGTTTTAAAAGATGATCAAATTTTAAAGGATGTAGTATAAGGGGACGAACGAGCAACCGGAGCCCATTTACTACTACCGTCGCCCACAAACTTCAACTTAATTACTATGCCGATGCGTTGCCCTCCTTTCCCCCCTCCACCATGGGCCCATGATCTAGTCCCAAGCCTTGCTGGAAGGACCATTCTTGGTTACTGAACTGGGTGTTATTAAGGGGCTTCACTACCTTCTCAATAATGGTATCGTGATACAATTGTGCCGACGTATTGATACCTTTTTCACAAAAATATTTCTCCGTGACTCCTTCACATATAAGGCCCCACCAAACTATGATTAGGATAATGCTCATGTTGCATTCTGTCGTCAAATTGGAAAGCTTCCTTAGAGCTTTAAGCATAAATTCAGTCATTTTGTTGGTTAAAACGTTGCTCAATTGTAAAGTTTTTCTGATCCCTAAATAAGTATTTTCTGTAACCTCCCTTTACGTTCCGTCTCTGTAGTTTCTACCACCCTATTCATCTTTAAGATATCAGTCAAGAAATGACCAGGGACGCCCTCATAGGCTGCAAGTCCTATTTCATCTCTTAAAATATCCGACATGATTCTAGGTACTATCTTCATTTGCCGGGATAAAATCTTTCGCTTTCAGACAGGATTTTTTCGAACTGTTTCCACTACTGTTTCGACCACCTCTTTTGTTAGAACACTACGTAGACGACCAGATCTTACTCAGTCACAAACAGAGGAAGTCTCTATGTACCTATTAATAGCCGGGTACACAAACATTTGACTGATACCAAGTGTATGGAGGGTACTAGTACACTCCAGGGCATTTGTTCTTCACTGGACTTCAATAACGCCAAACACACATAGACATCCTGCGTCCGGGTTTCCGTACACCACGGCCCGTCGCAGGAGTTGTTCCGCGCTTACAGAGGGGAACATACGAGACGTCAATGTCTCTCTATAGAGTCGTGTACGTGTTTTGGTTCAATTAGTCAAATGTTTGTGTACCTATTAATAACCCGGTACACAAACATTTCACTAATACCAAGTGTATGGATAGTTTTAAAAATTGCATTGGGCTCCGTACCTACTTTGTGTAATGCAATCACAGCGATTCTGTTGTCTTCATAGCCCCAGTCCAGACGCCCACGAACATCCACATAATTACACCGGCTACTCACAAACCGCACGAAACGCGACACTGAAGATGTCACTTTACGACGCTGTTGTGAGTGAGAGGTACCTCTCCGGTCGTGCCGGCCCAATTCCGTTGCATAGGAGGATGTAGTGTCATGCGCTATGCATGGCACTACAGCCTCCTATGCAGCATGGCACTACCTCTTTCTAAAATAACTGCCGAATACCCACAAACAATGCCGCCTTTTGTGAGGTGCCCCGGAACAACAAATCATCAGTGCATATAGATGGTTAGTCAGTCCCCTAAGGGACTGACGCCTCTCCAACAGCAGGGTTCCCCGTACCACAGGACAATTTTGAGACAGAGCAATGGAGTGAGATCCCCATACTCGCCCCTTTGCCCCGTGCCCAAAAGCGCAACAGGAGGAGGCTGTTTCTCTTTTGTCCCCTCTTCTTATAAGAGGGGTACAAAGAGCGTCTCCTCCTCTTGTTCCTCAGTGCCCCCTTCTTAAAAGAAGGGCCCAATGAGCATGTCCCTCGGGTCCACCCCAGGCTATTGAGCCCACCGTCAGGACAAGGCTTCAACCATGATGGGTACACATACACGTCTCCATATAGTCACAAAGACGATGTTCATAGGCTATAATTCCAGTACCTTGCACGATTTGCCAACGAGCTCAAATGAAGCCACTGCTGAGCTGTCACAACGGGGCCCGGCTCCCGGTACTAAATGTAAATTGAAAAATAAATTATTTGCGGAAAAGTTTATTTATTTATTCAAGTGTACCTATCAGAATTGTCAATCGAGTACTGACACCCTCCCTCAGTACGTGGGGTGTCAATTCTCTCGGTATATAAAACTCCTCAGATATTTAATTGTTTTATTTGTTAGTGTTGAGGTCTACCGCTCCTCAGCTCTGTGGCCCCCGGCGACGCTGAGTTAGTGTTACGTGCCAGGGCGGGCGCTGGACCCCCTCCCGCGAAACCCTCCTTCCTAGTTATGTCCGGACCCATCTTCGGTTTGATCTAAAATAACAATAAAAAAACAGTCCACAGTGAAATTGTTGACTTTACAAATACTAATTAAACATTTAAAAAAATTTAAAGCGGGACTAATGATTTTATTTCGCAAGCAACGTTTACTTTTTATTCCGTGACACTTAAAACATTTCCAGAGGCGCGATCACACAGAGCAAGTCAGCTCCGCGAGGCAACAGCCGCGCCACAGAGCCATCGACTGTGGCCCTTCTGTTTAGCTCTGGCGCCTCGGTCGTTTGGCGCGCGCATTCTTAACATATTTATCGGTCTTTTTACGCGTGCGTGTTCGTGTGTGTTTGTGCGTAATAATGCGTGTGTATACCTTGCCCTTGCGGCCGATCTTCAGATGCACGAGCTTAACGTGCGTGCACATGGCGGCGTGCTGCGCGAATCTGCGCCCGCATGTAAGACACTCGAACGGCTTTTCGCCTGTGTGCGTGCGCACGTGGTTCACCAGGATTCTCTTCGCCTGCAGAATATACAACATCTCATGTCACTAACAATTGACGAAGAGAGGCAGATACATTATCGTTTTACAGTAGATCGGTAGAATCGATACGGCTAAGCTGCAAGAGCTGCTCAATAATGGAACTAGAGCTCGATTGAGCCTCGCTCCTGAGGACACAGCAAGTCTTGTGACCACAATCACCTGAATCAAGCGTTATCCATAATAAATGTCGAAGTGGATATAAACATTTCATCAGTGCACTCACCCGAAACTGTTTGCCACAGGTGTCGCAGACGTGCGCCAGCGGCGCGCGCTGGCCTGCGTGCACAACTCGCGCGTGTCTGTTGAGCGAGTTTCGTAGTGCGAACGACGCGCCGCACTGCTCGCAGCGATGCTCACGGATGCCGTCGTGCTGCACGCGCACATGTCTCGTCAGCCGGCGCTCGCTGTCGAAACGCTTGTCGCACAAGTCACAACCGAACCTATCCCACACACGTTTTTACAAAGAGTTATTATTTATTATTATTGCTGCATTTCAGGTGTATGTCAAGTGATGGGATATACTGTCGAGTCGGTGCGTTTTGTTACACTCCTGTGGTCAATTTAGGGGGACGGGTAAAGGAATGCAAACGCACCTGCGATGTTTCTGGTTGTGTGTATGTTTATCGACGTCGGTAGTTACCGAAGGGCTCAATCACAATACCCACCGCGCACTGCTAGGGACGCTCAACGTACCACGCCAAACGCCGACATTACGTAATCGACGCCGTGTGCACGGGCGTTGTGAACTTGATGTATGTCACTTTTAACCAGTTTATTCTTCATGTTCCTCTGTAATTATTTAATGTTATCGTAAAATATAATTGTCGTTGAACACTCTTAATGTTACCCTTACACCGAGCAAAATATTACAGTGGAGCTAATTACAGAGGAGCTAATGGCAGAATTAACCATAAACAAATTTAACATTGTGTAACGTTACTCACTTGAGACTCTTGGTGTCTTGATGTTTGGACGACTTCTTGAGGTGCTGCCGAAGGATGTGCGCCGACTTGAACCTGTCGCAAGCAGCGTATAGTTAGCACAGTAGGTTTCCCTCTTAACCCCCTTTCCGCTTTGTAGACTATTTTCTAAGGCCACAGAATAAAAAAGCCTCAGTATTATTTGTTATTAAAACTGGTAGCCTGAGTGTTTTCCTACGTAAGAAACTTTGCCCAGAAGATTTAGCAAGGACACGTACCTGACGTCGCACTCGACGCAGTAGTAGTTGCGGTCGTCGCTGTGCTTGTACATGTGGTGGCGGATCTGGTTGCGCGTGCGGAACCTCTTGCCGCACTGTTCGCACTCGTAGTTCTTCACGTCCTGGTGTATGAGCTGGTGCAATCCCAGCGAGTCTTTATTTACGAATGTCTTGCCGCACTCGTCGCACTCGACACGAGTGCTGCTGTGGGTGTTTCGCATGTGGCCGCGGTGTGTCTTCTCGTTGCTGTAAAATCAGCGAGGTTATTGAGGCACGCACACTTACACACGCAAATACACTCCACGCGCCACATACACGCACGCACGCATGCACGCATGAACACGCACACACGGGTTTTCTTGTGAGTGTTCTGAGTGTTCCGCACTTACTTAGAGACCTTTCCGCAAATATGACACGTGAGCATCTCGAGCACGCCCTCGTGTTCAGATCTGAAACAATACTTTTTGTGAAACCGAATAACAGTAACTGTAGCATTTTAGTGATAGAGTTCACCTTAAGTAATTCACCTAAAGTGAATAGTAAGAATGCTACATCTTGAATTGGCCTGACCACAAACAAACTACCCGACACGATACGAATATCCACACACCTGTAATGGTTGACGATGGCGTGGCGGTCTCGCATGCGGCGGCCGCAGCGCACGCACTCGTACCGGCGCGTGTGTATGAGTGCGTGCACGGACGCTCTATGTGCGCTCGGCAGGTACGTGCTGCACAACTCGCATTTATGAATACCGCGGCTCTGTGACACAAGGGAAACCAACTTTTTTTACGGACTAAAAATATTCTTATTCCGGATTGTAATCTATATGTGGAACTTCCCACCGGCGGCGGCGGTACTCACCGGGCTGTGCTTGCTCATGTGGTTGTTCAGTTTGCTCTCGAAGTTAAATCCCTTGAAGCAGAAGTAGCAGTGAAACGGGAATTTGGACGTTGCCTTTCTCTCCTCCTAAAATGAGGTTCCTTTTAGTGTTAAAATTGTGCGAGTCCTGGCGCTAATTGTGCGAGTCCTGGCGCTAATTGTGCGAGTCCTGGCGCCAATTGAATTCACACTACTACTACCATTATTGAGAGTGAAATTGCACCAGAAACATTTCGCCGTTACACGACATTCAAAGAAGCTAGCCTAATTGAATTGCGATAAAGATAATCATTATTCGCTTTTTGACAAATTTAAAAGTTCCTAATTTTAATACTCGCGGCGTAGCTTGACGTGACGACAACTATAGCGTCGATTATCGATTATAAAGAAATAAGAAAAACCAAGGTTCGAACGCTTAAGCCTTCGTGGTTGGGTTATTTTTTTATATGCACAAAAAACACTTGGCCTGATTCCACTTGTTAAAATCAAGAGACTCAATGATGCTAAACGTCAGCCGCCATATTGAAGAACGTCTCTCAATGATAATCAAGCTTATCGTTGGCCCGTCACAAAACAAAGCGGCTCTGTTTTTAAAAATGACTAGCCGTAATGTTTTGCGGCGATTTGTACAATGCCGAATAGTAAGAGTATATGGCGTAGTCGTACTAACCATATACACTTACCGTTCGGCAATAATGATTTCTGCATCTGTTGAAAGCCACCGTCTCATGTCGCCATATCCAAGTACAGCGGCTGAGGAGGCGGGCGGCGGCTCTAGCACGTACCTCTCTCTGCCGGACCTGCTCCGCGGGGTCCAGCTTAATAATTCTAATTTTAGTTTCATCTATCTTTACAGGCTTCCTTCTCAGACTTCTGTTCCTCTTCACAGGTACTGAGTCCCTGGAACAATAAACTTTATATCATTAAAACATCGCGCACACTGCACGCCACCCTCCTCACAGGGCGAGCAGAAGTTAAGTAGTTGGAAAAAGCATTATTTTATAGATACTAGAGTTCCTAACTTTCTAACATCTATGATATTACTGAAAATATTTCAAAGCATATGAAAGTGGCACAGCAATAGCGCGCACATCCGCGGGCAGCCCGGTCCGAGACAGTGCCCACGTTTGAAACATGATCTGTTTATTGATGTCCTAAGCTTACGCGAATGTTACTCATTACAATAAAACTACTTTTACAGTCGCGGTTTATTTAATTATTTAACTAGCCCGAAGTTCCAGAAGCTTTACAGCAACCATGGTCACCCGTGACCGCGATAGAATTCATATTGACAACCAAATTTCTGCTGCGGTGTCCATCTCCTATGCCATCACTTGGAACTGTTACTTTTATTTTATTTAACTTTTTTTCAAACAGAAGTGTTGTATGTACATAAACTGAATCATCGCGTACTTCTGTTCCTCGCCTTTGCGTGTTTCTCTCTTCTTCACTCTCATTTCCATGTTTGCCGGCCTCTTTCCTCCCTCCTTCAATATGACCTCCGGCTCCAGCTGCTGTAGTTCGACTCCACTTTTATCTAACCTGAAACACTTACTTTTACAGACTAGATTTATGGATTACTTGTAAAATAAGTTGTGAAAAAGATTGTTATAAACACTGCGTATGACGAATTAAATAAATGAATTAAACAAACTAATATATAATTAACACTAGGTTTCCTCATTTATTTACTCCGCAAGAATACGTCTCTCCCGTCACATTTTGTTTCGGAGTAAAGGGAGTCGGTTAATAACGTCGGATCGTATTCCGACGTTTGGACGATCAATTTATTTTTGTGATTAAGGCCGTCCCCCCCGCCCCGTCACGAGTGACACGATTGTAGTTACAAGCGTCGCAGGTGTTTTTGCCAGGGACTCGTTCTTGGGACTCCCGTTCCGGTCTGGCAGCAACGCCGGGGGAGCCGCTGTTAGCTTCTTAGTTATTTAATGAAAAATCTGTTTACAATTTTTTGGAACGAAGTTCCTTATCGCGCGTTGCGAAGGAGGCTGGACGGCAAAAAATCAGACGAAAAGTTGTCACGACACTTTTTGCTATGGTGTAGTAAGCCGCGCGGCGTGCGCATGTTTCTTGTCTCTTTCTCTCCCTATATATCATAGAATGCAAGCCAATTATTTTCGATTCGTCTCTCTGTTTTGCTTGAATAGTAACAGTTTGCTCGATTAGTAAATAGGTTTTTTGTACATAATTAATAATAAAAAAAAAAGAAAATAACAATAATGAATCCTGGCAGTGCTGCTGCCCAAGTTCGGGATATTGCTGATGCAGTTAGGTAAGTAAATGTTTTATTGTCTGTACAAAATCACCACTTACCTAGCTCCATGAACTCCGTTCCATCCAAATATCCCTCGGCACCACACAACCTTTCTTTAAATTTAATTTTGTAACACACATATAACATGTAAACATAGACGTTATCTATGTTTACATGTTATATTATTAGTGACCCCACGTAACTGTGTGAAATCTTCCTCACGTTCCAACACTCTGGCTCCTTATCTAGAGATTAGCTGACGCGGATTGAATAGTCGGGGGTTCGAGTGGGACCAAAAACCGGTTGGTCCCACCCGGATTCAATTTATAAAAGCTCGGTCCCGATTCGTCTCCGGTCGCGTCTGATATTTACATCAGCCTGCCGGGCCATCAGAATATTGGCGGCAGGCAACACAGAGCGCCCTCGTGTCTGCACACACACAGCCTCGCTGTGACGTGTCCCGTGCGCCAGCTAGTCTCTACAGCCGCCGGAGCTATAGCGGTCGTACCTGCCCAGCGCCGGACGCCCGTCCTCCCTGCCCGCCCCGCCATCTTCGCCCTCCGACGGGCTCTCTTCGCTCTTCACGATCACGTCACTGTCGCGCGGCTGTCGGTGCTGATGCCGCACGCTCTCGTCCTCCAGTATATGCAACACAATATTTTCGTGCTGCAACAGACGTTCCTCTATATATATAAAATTATATGCCGCCTAACTAACCTATAATTGTGCAGACGTGACGACTGAACCCATCTAGCTGAATATGAGTTTACTCCTAGCTCTTATTACCTAAGTATTCGCTCGTAAAGCAGTTTCGAAAATTTAATCCTTCATAGGATGAGTAGTTGTGGTTTAAAGATCGTGCACTTACACGGAAGTGCCACGTATAGTTTAGTGCATATGCTTTGGCTCAGATCGCTCACGACCACTCGGTGCCCCACTCACCTGCCACTGCCCACCTGCCAAATACTCAACCAGAGTTCATGTTCCCATATTCACAAATAGCTTGAAGTATTTAATTTGAAATGTGCTCGCTGAAGTAACACAAACACTATTTATTGCTTCTGCATTGTCAGCACCCCGGGCTCGGCGGTGGCGCGCCTGTAGCTGCAGTGCGCCTGTGACACCTTGTTGTTGTAATTCATATTTTGCCAACAATCACTCGTTACATCATTAATAACAGTTCCAACATTTTAAAGGATTCTGTTCCTTAGAGGAAATAAAAGTGAGAAGAGCTTTACCTGTAACGATTTTCGGTTACTAGGACTGGTCTCGGTGTCTACTGTCAAGGTTCTGGTGGTAGACAGGTGTGGGCTCGTAAATTTCTTGAGCTCGGGACATTCAATGGTAAACTGCAAACGTAGAAATGTTATTGGTTACAGACCTAATTTACATTTGAACTACATTGTCAATGGGTGGTTCTTGCAAGATCCGTCACCAGGGGACATGAACAGTTATATAGCAATGGCCAGTACCGGAGCACATCTGCGGTGGAACTCGTACAGCAGGGAGTGCGCCTGAATCACTTGCTGCTTGAACCTCACAGACTTGCGCAGCAGAGCTGCACACTCCCAACACAGCCACTCTGGCAGCCCATCCGACTCCGATACCTGCGCGTATCACATTGCAAATTGAGTTTAAAGCAAATGCTAATAAGCAATAACTTGTGACAAAATTACCTAATTCAGTGTGTAGTAGGGTTAATTATTGTATATCCGATGATGAATTACTCGAAACCGGTAGTAATATATGTATTTTAAATCAATGAATTTGTGGAAATAGTATAAACAATATTTTTTTTATTTAACAAGTGACAATACACTCCATCAACTATACTTTATAAAAAGGTTGTTGATTTAAGGATCATTAAAACGGATATATGATAGTGTTATCAAAATATGACAACACGCAAAAACACCAGCATGACTGATAATACACATAAGGCGCCGTCCAAATGAAGTGCAGGAGTTAACCTGGCATCACGTGAAGGAGAGGTACCTTCTCCCAGTTGTTACTGCAACATTTGGCTGCAATCCAACAACACACTAACTCTTACTACATACAGTAGCTACTAAACTGGTTTGTCAACCGAAGCCGAAACTGAACTTTCGGCCTGGATCACACGTGACTTTCGTGTTTCTACTTTCGAATTCTACTATCTACACTAGATTTCATTATTGTAAATGTAACTTCATAATTTTAGTACTATGGTAACAATATAATTTATACGTAAGAGTTTGTACCCTACTGCATTGCACCGGAACTGGGACGGCACAACTGGGGATGTAAAGTGACAACGTAAGTGTCGCGTTTCGTGCGGTTCTTGAGTTGTAAGTACCGTTTAGTCACCTACATTGGGCAATGTAGGTGACTTATCGGTAGCCAATGTAGAGGAGGAGGAAAGGAGGGCAACCAATGACAAGACGCTGCACTGATTGTATTTCTTTTAATTGTATGTGAACAGGAAGGTTTTGGTTAAACACATTGTGGACGTCTAATTCCGCATGGCCTACCAGAACACAAACAGCCGGTACTTAAGATACACATTACTAGGTACTGGCCCAGCTTTTGCTAAATACATTGCTCGACGTTTCGACCGGGTTACACCAGCCGTGGTCACGAGCCGACTGACGTGAGTGATGACAGCTGCTGTGATACGGGATCGGTGCAACGACTACCCCCATTGCGACTGAGAAGTAGGTGCATCACCCCCATTTCGTCCGATTGTCTTTCTATTATTCGAATTGTCCCGGCGCACAACACTCCCGGTATCTGCCACACGATCCGACTGTAAACCCCGACTTTTAATTTTATCACCGGGTTCCACGATGCAGGTAATTTAAAACCTTCCTCTCGGTTGAAAGTTTTACGCTTTTTATATTTCTACAGCTTCCCCAACCATCCTGGGATAGTACTGGCGGTCGGTGGAAAGGATCTCCGGTTTATGGAACTGTATCCAGTGATTGGTGCCTGCGTTTAAGAGGTGATCAGCTATGGCGGATTTATTCGTTTGTCGGTTTTTACATGCAGAAATATGCTCCTTAAGGTGGCACTCCTTTCACGTGTGGTAGAAAAACTGGTTTCCGATTCACCTCCGGAAGTTTCTCCCTTTTTTGGCGTATCCACCATTTCTCCCTCTCAACCTATACCAATTCCTCCATAGGACACCATTTCTTCTTTGGGGTATTCTGGATCGCACAGTTCCAAAGTCCTATAATTTATGAGCGATGTTATCACTGACTGCATATGCCTAGGGTGATGGTGAGAAATAGCATGCAGGTACCTATCTGTGTGTTGGTTTTCTATAAACAGAGTGGGAGAAACTTCCATAAGATCTTGCTGCTACAAAAACGTCCACGAAAGACAGTTTTCTATAGAGATAGTGATAGGTGGAAAGAATTCCACCTCCACAGAGAACTTGGTCCAGGGTGGATTGAATTCAGGTGGTGTACATGTTGTCTCACGTCATGTTCCGTACCTCTAAACACACAGAAAATGTCATCGACGTACCCTTTATAAAACCTGGGTAACGAGGATTTAGAACTTAACGCATTCTCCAGATCCAGAACACATCCCAGAAGAAAAGAGACATTCCCACCGTGTCCTATGGAGGATTGGGTATAGGGTGTGTTAGAAATTGTAAATACATCAAAAAAGGGACGTCAACGAGTACCGTTGCATCTAACTAGTGTCACAGCAGCTGTTATGACGTGACATCAGTCCGCTCGTGACCACGGCTGATGTGACCCGGTCGGAACGTCGAGCAAGGCTATTTACAAAAACTTTGCCAGTACATTGTAATAAGTATTTTAAGTATCGCGTTAAAACCCGCTAGATAACTACAATTTTTTTTTTTTTTTTGGTGACGAAGGGGAATGCATTTACGCATGATACCTGGGAGCCCGGGTAGACCCCCAGACCTATGTTGGACTCGGCCATTGGGTAGCAATACCAACTAAACCCCTACGGGAGCCATCAGCAGTGGAGGGTCCCGGATCTGCAGGCAACAGGACCCCTCCAGCGACAGGCTGGCCTCGGCGAAAAGGACAGACTTCACCTCCTAGGAGACTGTCCGGCTACTCTAAAACAATCCCCACGACGCCGTGTCTTTGGGAGTGGACCGGGTTCCCATCCCGGCCCGACACGGAACACAGGGGCACTACTGAAGGCGCTGCAGATAGCGCCTCTTTCGTACCCCCATTCGTCGTCGGCGGGGGGAGGCCGCGTCGGCAGCCTCCTCTCTCGCCCGCTCGTCGGCTTCTTTCTGGGACATGACTGTCTCGCAGAAGGAAGCCTAGATAACTACAAAATGTGTAACAAATGTGAAAAACTAATCTCAGACTATAATCAGCCAATTCATTTCATTGCATTTACTTTGAAGTTTTTTTTTTCTATATTCCAAAAGATTTCATTTGCATGCATGGGTCACTTATTATTCATTGAAAATTTCACATGAGTGTGAGACTTTGTAATGGAATGAATTTAAATGTGATATGCATAGAGGAAGTGCTAGTCGCATGACATCCTCATTTTTTTTGTTGACGTGAGGAAACGCATTTACGCGCCTTCACCTGCCCTGGATGGGGTCCAGTGGTGTGTGGGACTTGCGGCACATGATAGTGCCAAATAACCACAAAAACCACCGCGAGTGCCATCAGTGGCGCCCTTGGTGAGGTGGCTCGGAACAACAATCATCAGGGCACCTCGACGGCTAGTCAGCCCCCTAAGGGACCACCTCCACCTCCACAGATGCCCTTTAGTGCTGGGCACCGACTTTGGGACAGTGCAAGGGGGTGAGGTTCCCATCCTCGTCCCTTGCCCCGTGCGCAAAAGTGCCAGCTCCTGTTGCTCTTAGCTCCCCGCTTCTTATAAGAGGGGTACCGAGAGTGATTCCTCCTCGTGATCTTTAAGCCAGCTCTTCTTATAAGAGGAGTGCAAAGATCCCCCTTGGTTCAATTGGCTTCGCCTGGGTTCAACCCAGGCTACTAAGCCCCACCGCCACGACAAGGCTTGAAACATGGTGGGGCATGATATCCCCCAAACTACACCATACACAAGTCTGAAGCGCAGTTCATGGGTATTTATATTAGTGTGCCTTTTTTGGCTTGCCATGCAGTTTTAACTGAAACATCCTTAAATTTGTTGTCCAGACTGCTGAGAAACAGATATAATTCAAATGCCTAATTTGTGAATAGCTACCTGAAAGAGAAAAGATCTTATATTATGAAATTGACACAGGACTCTTTGGTATAGTTACAACACTTACAATGGGCCACCAGAACTGGCAAGCCACATGAAATTAATTCTCACACTCATGATACCACTAGAGGTACCTCCCCAACTCAGCTGCAATGCAGCACATCACTACCTATTAGCTATATGTTATTTATAACTTCCAACTTATTACCTTTTACCTACACATTTGTTAGAACTTCCAATTTGTTTAAAATAATAATATCAATTTAATCACATTTTAAACACATACAATATAGGGATTTGTTTGCTCTAAGCGTCAAGTAGATAGCTACAAGCAATTCTACCTAAACAAGATTCTGAGAATGAATATTTAGCAAAACATTTATTACTAAAACGCTACTTGAATTTAACACAATCATAGCAGCAGAAATTGACTTACTAATTACAGCTAGGCAAAATTTGTGGCTATCTTATAGCCATAAATTTAGCCAAATTACACATGACAGTTCAAGAACATGGAGTTTTGGCAATGTTGAAAGTTTCGGCCTATTTCTGGCTGAAACCAAAAGTTCATCTAGATCTGACATAACACTGATTGTTCTGAGTTGTTATAGATTATTAACTTATTATATAAAATATACTTAAAAGTAATTTTAACCCTTCATAAATATATATTTTCTTTTTGTGTTTTGTTATTAAATTTAAAAATACTTTACCTGGTAACCATGCTGCAATTTCATTTGAACAAATATCACTACGTGAAGTATAAATTACATTATAATAATATTGTGTAATTTATATTTCAGGTATTCGGTAATAATCAGCCGAACTTGAAGATACCGGATTGCAATCCTAATTGCATTGTAATCTAGTCTACATATTGAAATTACCAAGTTTCATGATGATGCAACTATTAATGTGCGTGTAATTCAGAATCTTAAATCTTATCACATAGCTACTTAGCTTGTTACAACGGGACCTAACAGTGGTATGGTTGTTGTTAAAAAGGTGTGGACATTGGTTTGGTGGAGCGCATTAAAAAGTAGGTAACTTACACGAGCTCGATAAGTTGTTAAAATCTATGTTAGAGAATAAGTAAAGTAGTTAGCTACAATATAATACAAATATTCTTACATTTATTTCACTTAGTTCCAATAAGGGGCCTCGAAATAACGTTATTTTTGTTACATTCCTTTCTGTTGACAAACAACACCGGCACATTTTTATATAAAGATCTTGTTTATTTTCGTTAACGCAGCTTGATTCGTGTGGATTCATTCTTGTTAAAATCTTTTGAATCTTAATTTAAAAGATTTATGTATAATAAGGGACATCAAAGGATCATTGTTGACGCAAAGTCGCAAAATAATATTACTATTTAGTTTGCGTCGCAAACGCAAAATACAAACATGATAGGCCAAGCAAAGATTGTAACTACGTTTTGAAACATCAAACAACTGACAGGTGACAACTGACATTTGACAACATATACATACGGTCTTTGCTTTCGGTTTTTTTTTCGAGTGAGAATCTTTTCAAGTGTCTTTCATAGATTTTTCTTACGGTATTTTGCCTATTTGTATTTGTTTGTATGTTGGTTCTAACAATGGATGAACCTCGTGATCTCAGCGGATGATGTGTTTCACCTACATTGAGATAAATAGATATAGAAATAGAAATTGGGTGCAAGCGCTCCAACTCTGACGTAAATCCAGCTTGTAACCCAAAAAGAAATGTTCCCCATAATGCCTCTCCTTCTATCCAACTATCATACACAAATCCGGAATTTGGAAAGATGAACAGCAAATATTCCCTTCGTCATGTTCAACCTTTTATTATTCACATTTCCAAACAAGAACTAGAGCCTAACTCGGGTGTAGTTCTTAGAGCCATTCAATTGGGTAATTTCATTTCGCAAGAGCTTGAGCCGCGCGACATCAGAGAGCAGCATTGATAAATAGTTTGATTTTTATATACTAATTTATATTTGCAAAATGCTTTTTTTGCAATTAAAATAATTGCAATACACACAGACATGATATGGATGTCACAGAAGAATCGTCAGATTCTTGGAAATTTCAAATTATGGAGGTCCGATGAAGACCTGATTTTAACAATCAGACTCAAATTATAAAATTATAAAAATAGTACAGCGTCATAATAGTTAAAGTGAAAGGAAAACCAAGCAACAAACTATGGACGCCATTTACAAGTTTTCCTTTAGTGTAAATGGTTTTAGTTACACAGAGCAAACTATTACAGAGAGTATTTGCTCTGTGTAACTATAAAAAATATTTGGTATAATTTTCTTTGTAGTTACATGCACCATTTTAATTCGAAAAACCGGAATTCCGTATACTGATTGTATCTTTAAATCGCGCCTGTTTGTAGTATAGTTTTGAATCTACATTCAAAACAGAAAACTAAATTGATTTCCAATTTCTTAAGCAAAGGTATTAGTTACGATCATTGTTTTCTTCCTTTGAGGTGGCTACAAAAATATTTTGTTTTTTTTTTATTATTGTAAAACATTTTGTGTCATAGAAAACTGAAACTAAAGAGGTAAGTCAAAACTGAACTAGTGAAGAGAACGTAAAACTGAAAAATTAAAGTTAATGTATTGTCTTGATGTAAATTCATGTTAACACTAATAAAGTACTTGAACTGTAAACGATGTCCAGCTCCAACCATTAAGTATTATTTTCTCATAATTTTTTTCACCTTTTCCGTTTTTAGTTTAACATAAACGAATTTTTATGAACGTACAAGCTTTATTCATAGCGTTAATCTTACATTTAATTGAAATCGATTGATTTATTTCTCAAACCCAGTTCAGCAGTTTTTGCTTTACGATCAAACATGTACACACACGTTTACGTATATGCACACGTTCACGTATAGGTTGTTAAAATTATTAACGGCGTACCTCGGCTGTACCGTAGTCTGATAAAAATAATAGCACGCCATTTTTGCCGAAATCCTTAAGAGCACTTCATTTTTTCTGTTTAGCACTTTGTGAGGCCTAAATGAGCGCAAATTTTTAAGTTTCCAAAGGATCAAGAAACAGCGATTTGGCGAAATAATTTCAGTAGAGCCATCATTTCTTTCCCTATGAGCACTACCTGCACGTATCTCGGTACTCCGGGGTCGTCTGTGAACCAACAATATGTGATGAGGGTGTGGCACGACACACATGGCCGCTGCAGGCGCCACACGCTGGACCTTTACACACGCTGACCTTCGATGTCCTTTAATAAATGTTTACAAGCAGTCAACCGGTTCTCGAGCTAGAGCCTGCGGACAGACGGACATCTTGATGGATCTCAGACGTAGTATTAGTCCTGTTTTTACCTTTCAACTAAAAATAACTTTGTAAAATATTCTTCCTCCATTCTGAGTGCATTATACATGTAAGTAAATTACCATCGGCATAGTAGTAATGTGGATGTTCATGGGCGTCGGTAGACGTAAAATGCTCAGATTCCTCGTTAGCCCTTCTATACTAAAAAAAAACTTGCTTTTTTTGTGGGATAGGGGACAAACGAGCAGTCAGTTCAGTGACTATTGCCGCCCACAGACATCTGCAGTCCTGCAGACGCGTTGTCACAGAATTTTTTTTTCTTGACGTCGTATCAGATGTACTGAAGCAGTCAGTTGGCTCTACAGTGTTGCTGTTCCCGCTGTTCGGCTCAGAACCGCACAGCCGTGGGCTTACGGGGCTCGAGGCGGTGGTACTGGAACTTTCGTTGAGGGCGAGACTAGGTTCGGTGTCGTAAGAGTGACCGCCGCCCCACCTCTCCCGCAGATAGGAGAGATGCATCCCATATGAGTGTTTGTAGCAGCTAATTTGACTATTAATGTCATGGCCAGAGGGACCGTGAGGTCCCTTCTCCTCCCGATCTGACGTATGGGGCCGCTCGCGCGCGGTAGCTAAAATGGCCTCGGCGCTGACATGAACGTTTGGTTCATGAAGAGGATCATACCTGGTGGGCCTGAGTAATTTCGGAATACCTAATAGGTACGGCGGTATTATTTGGGCTAGGCAAATCGCAAATAGGGATTAGTCTCAACTCTGAAGGTGTCGTTCGAACTGTTCAGAGGGGTAAACGATCAGACTCAACACGTAGCAGTCCGGTGTGCACGCGCCAGCCTAATTCGACAGCAATGTAGTATGGCACTACCCACTACTGGTGCCAGCAAGTAGTACACGTAGCCTATGATAAACTTTAGCCTGCGCCAGTTACAATGTACAGATTAGAATCTGTAAATCATTAACTAGCTCAAACTAACAGTAATACCAAATAGAACAGCAGTAAAGAAGGGCAGGAGACTGCAAAATACAACGGACCCCGGTCGCAGAATCCTGACAGAAGAGCCCCTGGTCAGAGAGGACCGTGGGCCTGGAGCACGGCCTTCTCTAGCTGGAGACATACCAGGATCCTAACATGTAATGGTTTAATTTTACGCCTACCCCTTGCCTGAAATAAATTAAGTAGAGTTTATAATTGTAACATAAAATTCCAGAAGAACAAAGCAGCCACAGAGGAGCACACGTGCTACACGACACTGATGTCTGGGTGCACGGTCGACACGCGCGGCGCCCACGAACAAGTTGCACGTGGAGTACTGCGTCTACATACCTTTAGGTCCGTAAATGTGGATCATACAATTAATTATAAACAAAAATAAAAATCGCATAAAAATGTAATTTGTCCATCGATTATTCTTTAAAAATACTTTATATAATATTGAATATAAAGCTACCTCTAAAAGCAGCGGTTTTATGTGGGTGCGTAGCAAGCTGCTGCGTGCGCTCTCCGCGCGCGGCGAGCCAACTTAGTTTGTCATACAAGTATGGCGGTTCTTTGTACTTCATAACTCCAAACAGTAGACGCAAGGTGGTGTTTGCGACGCTATTTCATTTTAGGAATGGAGCGCGAATTAAAAAAACGGCGTGACATGTGCTCGAAATGGTATTGAGTAACAAAAGCGAGCTCAAGCGTTTTGAACCCTCCGCGTTAGCTTTGCCGTTCGAGCTAGTAGGCGAGGTCCGTATAACGTGTCACAATAGTTTAGTTTAGAGAGGACAAGAGTTTCAACTAACTTTTCACGAAACTCATCGGAGAGGAAGGGTCTTATTTTGTACAGAACTTTAAGTCTGTAGAAGCTGTTTTTTGCGGACTCGCCCACTTGTTTCTCGTATCTAAGCTGGCTATCCAAAAGTGGTCCCAAGTTATGAGCTCCGTTGACTCTCACAACAGACTCTTCTAATAACACAACATCAAGTGACGCAGGGAGTCTTCGAATCTGTCGCTCGGATCCAAAAAGCATATGTTAAGTTTTCAAGGGATTCAAAATCAGACCGACTTAGCGATTCGGTCCAATTCGCCACTTAAACCCCTCAATGCACTTTCATATTCATTAGCATGAAAGGAAACATATAGCTGTAAGTCATATGCATACATGTGGTAATTGGATTTACTGATGCAACCATGTATATCCGCGCAGTACAAATAAATTAAAATGGACCCTAGGATAGACCCCTATGGCACCCCCCTCCTCAATAAAGTTAAAAACAAAACTTTTGTATCTCCATTACTAAGTGGAAGCTACACAATTTCTTTCCTATTTGTGAGGTAACTGTCGAACCAGCGCAGAGCTGTGCTATCAAAACCGAAAAAGCTTAGTTTAGAGAGAAGTAAAATTGTATTAAGTGAGTCAAAGGGGCGAGAAAAATCGATCAATATAAGTAGTGTGTACATCCCTTTGTCTTGGCCCGCGAGACTATTGTCCGTAATGCCCAACAAGTGGCTGTACTTAGTAGCTTTCTAAAACCAGACTGAAGAGGTGGCAATATGGTCTCTATAAAATACCTCAGCTGGTGGCAAATAACTTTTTCCAATATTTTTGAAATGCATGGCAAGATACTAACAGGCCTAAGATCTTTTTCATCTACCGAATTATCGTTTTTAGGCAACGACCGCACAACAGCAATTTTCCACAGATCGGGAAATGTAGATGTCGCTATCGAGCAGTTTATTATTCCAGTAATAGCTTCAAGAGTATATGGAAGTGTCGACATTAACATACTCAATATAATACGATCGTACCCTTCAGCTTTACATTTAAGTTTATAAATAATTTGTGATACATCAGTAACCCTCACAGATTCAATTTTAAAACAAGAGGAACTAAAGTGGTTAAATTCAAAGAACGTTAGGGTTGATTAGTAGTCAGAATTCCTGGGATATTCAAAAAATGATTATTCATTTTATTCAGGTCTGTGAAATGGGACGGAAGGTCTTAACTATGTTTTTTAGATAAGATAGAGGATTTTAAATTATTCCACAAAAGTTTTGAGTTTTTAATTTTATTATCAATGTTATAGCGAAAGTATGCAACTTTTTTATTGTGTAGGGACTTTATCACAAGTGATTTTAACTCCTTACAATATGTTAATTTAGAATTAGACTTACTTTTACTTTATGCTGCTAATGCACGATCCCGTAGCTTTATCATTATTTTGATTACATCTGCTAAACATGTGTATGAAGGTTCCTCAATTGTGTTTTGATGGAAGCGTGGTTATCATACAATATTGTGACTGGACGATTGATACATGAGCCATATCATCTACACTACCCACAGTTATAGAGTCGTTCCAAGGAATCTGGCAGAGATCGTTTCAAAACTGTTATTTACATATATATTTGACGGGTCTGTATGTAATAACGATAGGCGAATATTTTCTGCTCTCTAAACAAAACTCCGCCATAATGATGCAGTGGCCGTTCAGAGTACGAAATGCCCCTACTGCTGTGTAGTTGGTTGCCGGGAGGTTGGTACAAATTAAGTCGTTCCCGCTAGACTCGGTGTCACTGGTGGCGTCAAAAGTCGTTCCCGCTAGACTCGGTGTCACTGGTGGCGTCAAAAGTCGTTCCCGCTAGACTCGGTGTCACTGGTGGCGTCAAAAACAGGTCAACGGTGAGAACGCAGTGCACACCGCTCTTTGAGTGGCTGCAAAATTAGGTCTGAATATTGACGAGCGGGACATCGTCAGCGCGGAACGCGTCGAACCTCGCCGCATAAACGCTACCGAGTCATCGTCAACGCCAGGCCTGATTTTAGTTGGCTCATGAAGACAAGAAAATGGGAATCTTATTGATTGTGTGTTGCTCTTCAGAGCTCCATGCCTTTTCCTTTTTTTTTTCCTCCTACAGCGGGTACTACCGCCTGTGACTTTCTACCGTTTACAGCCAAGCGCCAGTTAGACAACCAGGCGGGGAGCAGGTCCAGGGTCCGCTGGATCTTGATTGCCGCGTGCAGGTGGGTGAGGGATGTGTCGTCGCGTACAGGGCGGTCATGGCCCCGTCGCTGCAGGGGTTGTCGTCCACATATCTGTTGAAGAGGGCCGGAGAAAGGCAGGTACCCTGTGGGACTCCGGCCTTGATGGGGCAGGTGACCGAGTGAGCCTGCTCCACTCAAACGTAGAAGTTCACTGAAGCAGGACCGCACGATGGTGATCAGGGGGCGGGGAACCTG
>JAFELO010000115.1:119056-135305 GCA_017140195.1 Eumaeus atala
GCCGCCCGCCGCCCGCCGCCTGCCGCCTGCCGCTCGCCCGTGCTCGGGTGACGTGAGACGAGTCACGAGCTGTTGCCACGTCACCCAGTTCATTTACATTTTCCTTTTAAACAGGGCAGCCTTGCGGCTAAATTGGACAAGCATGGGCGGTACACTTCTCGCTTACATACACCAACGTGAAGTGACTGCTGTATTATCGCATTTCGTGCAGGTTGAGTCAGCCGTGGCCAATCGATGAGGTGAAGGAAGGCAACGCTTCTACAGAGCCTCTACGCGGATATTAGGAGACACCAGTAGTGAAATAATAGTTGGTTTGTAAAAGGATATATTTAATTGTTTTCTCCAGAGCCATGGGTAATGAGAAGGAAGAGAGCGGCTTCGGGTTCAAGGACAAGGCGAAGGCGGAGGAAACGCTGAGACTGCTGGAGGAGCACGAGCCCAACTACCGGCGCCTCACCGTGCGTGGGCTGCTGGGGCGCGCTAAGAGAGTGCTGTCCAGTGAGTACACGTACTGTCCTAGCGCACGAGCCCACGTGAGACCGCAACACAGCCGCGTGCGGCGTCTCGCTCCCTCACACAGGCCCAACTAATGGCGCCGGCGACGTTTATTACTCAGTTTTAAGGGACCACATCCCCATTTTTTGATCCGAAATGGACAGCAAATTCATTTCATAATTAGCCTAATATTTTTGTTGGATAGTACACGCGTTTCAAGAAATATCTTGCTTAGGCACTTGAAAATATTTGTAACTATTACAGACATATTGTTTATTTCTGAACCACGCATCTACTTACATATGACGTATCTACCACTTTTCAGTGACAAAAGCTGAAGAGAAAATAAAGAATATCAAAGAGGCGATGGAGGTGTTCGAGAACTGGCTGGCAGAGCTCGACAAGAACAAGGAACAGAAGACTGATAAGAAGAAAGTAAAAGAAGAGACTGAAAAGAAGAAAGTGATAGAACACAGTGACAGAAAGAAGAATGGTGACGACAAAGTTCGTGAATTATATGTCGATAAACACATCCTATGCCGCTTTTGTTACCCAGAAATATATTTTAATGTATCATTATAACGGCTAAGATTGTCTATGCAGTGGGAAATGCAGCAGCACTTTAGCTGAATGTTGCGCGCGTCCTAGTGTTAAATTTAGGCTTAAACGGCTTAAAAAGGAAAAAAAATACCATGACAGAGAAGAGACATGCGGCAACAAAGGGCGCGCGACGGGCGCCTCGCGAGGCATTTGCTGCGTGAGGCTGCTCTCGAGTCCGTGAACAGGCGCGGCGGCGGCAGCCTCGGGATCGTATACAATTTACACATCAGTCGGCAACATGTGAAAATGTGTTGGCTGTGTGGCGATGACGGTTGATATGATGTATATAACAGCGAAATATCACTCACTGATTAATCAAGAAATTTGTGAAACCTAAAAACTTTAAATTTAGCAGATAACTTTTGGGGTCTTTGTCTGCAACATTCGCTACGAACGATTTTTACGGAGTACCTAAATTCCTCTTCTGAGGAGGGTACGTTTTTGGGGGAATAGTAAGCGGGAGAAACCGCGAGGGGCTGCTAGTGTTAGATATCGTTTCCTCGCTGTGTGTGTCGCCCTTTCCCGTAACACAAGTCTTTAAGTCACGTCCTATTGTTACAGGATTCAAGCTCTGATGACGTGGAGATGGAGGAACCGGCGAAGGTGAAGAAGGAGCAGCCGGCGGACGCGGTACCTGGACTAGGCTTTAAGGACAAGGTATGTCCGTGCATTTATTGTTATTATACTTGGCGAAGAACTTCCTTCACAATATACTTCTTCCACGTCTGACTATCTCGCGATCTAGTGGTAAACAGGTTCAATCGCATGTCACGTCACTGAAATTTTTCCATTTGGAATAACAAACTGGCACCAAGATTCGCCCGTGTTACACCGGGTGCCTCTGAGCGCATATCAAGTCGATTCATTTCACTATCTTCTGTATTATGATGACATCATAGCTTAAATAAATTTCAGGACACTGCAGAAGGGACGATAAAGGAGCTGGAAGGTAGAGACCCGGACTACCAGAAGCTGGCCGTCAAGGGGCTCATCGGACGCGCTAAGCGAGTTCTGACCTGTGAGTTACTATTGCGTAACATGCCCCCCTATCTCTCTATGGCAGAGAAAGCCCCCGAGTAAACTCTGTGAAGTATCCCGGAATCACTGTCGGTCTTTCACATGTCTCTCAGACATAAGCTCACGTTGTACAATGTCTGTGTCCACCCGATGTTGTCATGTTCCAGTGTAGTACTCGCTCACGCAAGATCCAAGATAAGAGTGCAAAATCGCTTCCTGCGTATAGCCACCGGCTTTCCGTGGTATGTGCGCGCCTAACTAAGTTCTATTCGAAAGTTGCGTTATTTTCAATTCAAATTGAGTGATTTGTTTTTAGATGACATAGATAGTGTAATATCACAAATAAGTTTTGATCCGTAAAAACGTGGAAATACCACTGCCCAAACAACATAAAGCATAACTGTGATGTGTACGGGCTAACGTTGGCCGTCGCCACTCCATCCGTCTGCGTTGATGCTAATGCTCCACTACAGGCACGCGGGATGAAACTAAGCTGTCGAACATCAAGGAGGCGATCTCCGTGTTCGACAAGTTCCTCGACGACTTCGACACGATGCACCTGAGCAAACAGAACAACCCCTACATCAGCCTGGGCATCGTGAGGACGTGTCTCGAGCGCTCCGAGGAGAAGGCGACGGAAGAACAGGTGAGCTTAACATCACCCCCTTTGGGTACTGTGCTAAGGTTGGAGCCGGATAATTCTGTATCCACTCTTCGTCTTTCGGAGCTCACTATACCCGCGGTTCCCACCATGACATTAAGATTTTTTTCTCAACGTTCAATAATTTACAATTTACAGAAAGCTTTCATAGCCGCGTACAGTTCAGTGAGAGGCGAGTACAAGAGACTCCGCACAGTGCCGAAGGGAGAGGACGAGAAGACCTGGGACATCATCAGAAATACCGCCTTGAAAGATTTGAAAGAGAAGGTCCGCAAGTGCTTTTCATATTTTGTTCTTGTTTATTCGACTCGTGATCTAGGTGTAGATGAGTCCAGCCGTATATCCGAGCTGCCGGGTTCGCGTCTTCAACCAAAATCTGTTACTGGGATTCTTCAATTTAGAATAACAAACGAGAGCCACTCTCGGAGAGCAAATTAGCACGTCGGTGCTACCGTGTACACCTGCTGCTCGCCGGTCGTGTCCCGCGGAATAGGAGCAGACTGTGCACGTACGTCTCCGCACAGCTTTAGCACTTGTACACTGTGACATTATATCCTGGCTCGCCTCCATGGGGATGGCCGCCGTAGTCGAAATGAGACCATAATATTATATCACGTGTTAAAAAAATGTGCCAGTGATGAGATGACATTCTGGCATATTTTTTAAACTTCTTTACTCATGCTCGACTTGGGAAGTAAGCTGATGAATGCTTGCCGAGTGGGCCGCGGGTTACGATAACGAGGCCAACGGAAGTTGATGGAATATGTAAAATAATAATAATAACAGTGTAGAGAGAAAGAACATGGAAGTTGAGCGGGAGGATATAAGTTAGTGATGATGGAAAATGAGAGAGAGTTACGTTTCGCATATTGTTGTAGGAGCGACAGAGAGCCATGGTACTACATCTCACTGAAAATAAATGGGAGATGACGCCCATAAACATACGAACAAACAGTAGTTATGCAGATTTTTGATAAATTAGAGCCAATGTTGCATTGCAACTGAATCCGGTCGGCACGGCTTTTTAACTATTAGGGATATTAATGATCACGATTCGAGATAGATAATTATTTCATAAGACTGTAAATCTGTGTGTCGTTGCAGCACGCAGATGCAAAATTATTTAACGAAAAGGATGAACCTACCGATGAGCATCTGGAAATGCTGCTGTGGGCGTACTCGCCTGAGGCCGCGCGAGTGAAGAAAGTCATCCCGGAAGCAGAACATAAGAAGGAGGCCAACGAGCGGAAGCGACGCAGCAGCGCCGCCGATGACTCCTCCAGTAAAAAAGCAAAGGAATAACAAAGAAACCGGAATTGTTGACCGCTAGGCATTTATTTGTGTATTATAAATAAAATTTTGAAATATGAGTCGCCTGTTTATGTTTAGTTCATATGTTTATCTTAGTTTCTATTTCGCTGTTCAAAATATGGTGTTCAATCTCGCAAATTGTTTAAATTTTCCTACTCTATAGTTTCTTTTCAAATGAAGAAAGCTTGTTGGCGGTCGTTGATAAGTTGGTGCTTCTCTAATTAACGCAGGAGCTGGCAATTTGTTATGGATTCAAGTATTTTTAATAAAGTAATCCATATCAATTTGCCAGGACGCAATAGGACGGTAGTTGGATTGATAAGAGTGGTAAATGTTTGTAGGGAAGCCGTTTTCCAAACGCTTGGTGCGACGCTAAGAGAAGGAGTACCGGAAATGGCCCATCAACACCGCGACTGCTACTCCGGAGCACGGGTCCGCTGCGCAATCGATGCGACGCCATCACCGTCGTAGGGTCTAAAGCACACTAGTATTTTTTTTGGCTAACCTATTCGGTCGTAGCCTGTAGGACTGTTGCATAGATTTAGAAAAAAAAAAGTAAATCAACGGTCTCTTGCGTATTTTTTATTTGTTTTATTGACACCTACGTGTATTATTTTGGTATTATAAGAACTATAAAAAATACATACATATGTAAGTGTATCATATATAAACATTATTCATTAAAAGAAATCTAATTAATTTGATTAGTAGCTCACATGAAAAACATCGCGTTTGTAAATACGATATGAAAATGTATCGTAATATTTAGCCATGCGATATTTTGATACATCAGGAGATTCTAGAACATGTTCTTTACATTTCTGTTCTGTTCTGTCTGTTTCAGTTTATCTAGGCACTTGACAAGAGAACTTTAATTAATCAAAACGTTGACTCGTCAGAAAAACGCAGCTAACACAGAGCATGTTTTTTTATCGTAATTATGACATAGGTAAGTACTTTAAAGCACCAGGAACCGCTACTATTTACCCGCAGACGTGTGTAGGTAATTAATAAAATTTAAAGTAATCTCGAGCAGTTCTCCGGAGATCGAGCCATTTATTTAATTAATTGAAAGACAGGTAATGTACTGTAAAAGGCGGCACTACTTACCTTTCGATAGTTTCAGATACAAAACTCTTAACCAAGTTTTGTCTGTTCAACTGGTCTGAACTCTTAAACTTACGAAAAATTAATATACAATAACACAACAAATTGCCTTTTTGGAGAATGTTAGGGTGTTATGAAAGAGAATGTAATTACGTTTACATAGTTTGTCTTATATTCTCTTTGGTTGTCTGTTAACAACTTGACTTTGGTCAAATTATGAAACATTTGTTAATTCTGCTAATATGACAACTTGTTTTATTAAGTCGGTATCAATTGGAAACTGCTTCATACATTCGAGAGTTTCTCCATTCTCTTTGGGGTGTTATGACAATTTATAAGTCCCACGAGAAATTGCGCGCTTAATCTGTATAGCCAATTAATAAAACATTGTTAGGGAATAATGATACCAGTTAATACATTGAATATAAAAATATGCATCCTCCAGAAACACCTTCACTTACATATAAACAACGTAATCTAAAAATGACATAGGTATAAAAATACATACTTGAGCGTATAACTTGGCCTCCTATAATAATACTTGCAAAAAGGAACCTTTATTACTTTATATTTTTTATAGCTTAAAAATATTATATGCTATGAAGTCTTAAGTTCAATAAAACTATATTTATACGTTGAAAACTATAAATTTGCTTTGCCTTAGGCCTTATATTATCTTTAAAAATAGACGTTGTGTGTCACCGAGAGCTGTTAATATAAAATAGAATATTTTATGTTTTACACCTTACATGAGCTGAGTAATGCTTAATGCTATTTAAAATTTCAGACAAAAGAACTCATCGTGTCTTCATGATTTTTTTATCTATGACTGTCCATCGATTTGACAATCTAGAGTAAACAAGAAGTGCAATGAACTCCATTTATTATCAAGAATTACAAGGAATTTAGTGTTATTATTGCAAAATCATAACATAAATATAACGTATAATGTATAAACCGTGTGAGTTACATACTCATTATAGTGATTTGGTGTGTGTTGTGTGACATTCTGTGTGGTTCCAGAAATGGGCGTGTGAGATCTGCTTTGGAGGTAATTTCAAATGTGTTAATTAAAACATTCTACACTTATGAATAAATATTTGCTTTTTCGCTATGATAAATAAAATATATCAAATTGAAATGGAGCAATTAGGCTCTTTTTTAAATTAAAAGTACCAGTTCGGTTTTGATTTATATATAAACCTCAGCCTTGTATTTAAGACGCAGATAATAGAAAAAATCCCTGTCAACGGTGGACACTGAGGACTGATGAAATACAAATTGTTCATAAAAATTGGCATTTCAAGCTATTGGCTTGATTTTAATTTAAGCCTGTGTATTCTTTTATTTTGACTACTAATAAAAGATGTTGTTGATGATGGTAATTGAACCTGTAGTTAGGATTTTTTTAAATGATTTATATTGATTCAATTGCAATCTATTAAATAATATACTAATACTAATTAATACCTTTATATTGATTCAATTGCAATCTATTAAATAATATACTAATACTAATTAATACCTTTATCGCTTGGTAGAATTACAATGACTTTGTTATTTTAGTAGATATAATTATAGTGAATATTGAGTGAGTGATGAGGAGGATGCGGATGCCCTGCAAACATAGCATCAGGGAGAGAACAAGACGAGGGAGTCTTATCTCCATCATCACAACCAGCTGCAGGGCACGAACACCTCTCTTGGTCTGATTAACTGTTAGGTTATGGGTTAGAATTTGGTATGGATTCATCAGTGGTGTATCCAACTTAAATATTTGCTTGAATCTTTTGGTGCACATTGTATATGTACAACACTGTACTGGCTCTGTTTCTGCAGATGAGTGGGAGATAGCCGCCAGCCATGGAGGAGGACAGTGAAGCCAGTTGCTGTGAGTAGACGTGTCTATGATATGCACATTTACACATAAATTGTCAGCTGGTCTGGCCACTAATGATTTCTTTCCAAATCATGATGATGAAACAAATTTGTTGAATATACGCAAAAGTCACTGGCTACCCCCTGGTGTTGGTGTACTAGTGGTATAATCTGAATGATATCAGTATAGTGACAACATTAGAGGCCCATGTGATGAAACTATACCACTGATCACAATATGTTCACCAGGTGATAAGGAGAGCTGGGATGAGTGGGGCAGCCGATCGTCGCCCAGCCAGCATGAGGAGGTGAGTTCTTATGTGTGACTATGTACATGTACTATCTAGCTATTGGGTTGTATCTTTACTATCTAACATCGGGTTGTATCTTTACTATGTAACCATCGAGGTATATCTTTACTATGTAGACGTCATGGTGAATATTTACTGTGTAGCCATTGGGGTGTCTTTACAATCTAGTCTTTGGGGTGTATTTTTATTATGTTGCAATTGATGTGTACATTTACTATGTAGCCATCAGGTTGAATCTTTACTATGTAGCTATCGGGGTGTATCTAAACTATGTGGACATTGTGGCGTATCATTACTATGTAACCATTGGTGTGTATCTTTACTATGTAGCTATTGGGGTGTATCTTAACTATGTGGATAATCTGGCGTATCATTACTATGTAACCATTGGGGTGTATATTTAAACCCATGCGTGGAAAAGAGTGACTAATTTCGCACTCGCTCACTTACACTCAAGCTGTACAAGCAAAAGTCGTCAAAGGGCAATAGCCTCTTAGTATCTAGGAGGCTCTAGCGACCTGGTTGTTTGGTGTCCCGTCTGCTTCATTGTGACAGTGAAGTAGACGGGATCGTCGGATAACGGCCGTGCCGAGTGATGGCTGTACCACCAATCGGATCGACGACAGGCAGCAGTGGCACCGATCTGAATCTCCTTCCGACGGAACGCTACCACCGACTTGACCTGGCTAAGTATAACGGACGAACGCTTCGACTAGATAACCACTTAGCTTAGCTGGAGGTGGCACTGGGAAAAATCCGATGGCACGTTCAGCACAGGTGGCTAATGCTGGTAAATTTCCTCGAGAAAGGGGGCCTCTTCTTAATGAACTCTTATTTTAAGAAGAGGCACCATAGGAACTGGACATGGCAGAGCCCCGATACTGTAACAAGGAACGAGATTGATTTTATTATGACGGACCGAAAGCATACATTGAGGGATGTATCCGTGATCAACAGGTTTAAGACTCTCTGAATATAGGAAGCTTGGAAGAAGCCATCTGACAAATGCTAGGACTAGATTCCGGGGTTACCGTTTCTAATTAATTCTTGGCCATATTTACAAGTTATTCTCAAGAGTCTTTATGAATCGTCTCACCACAAAGCTTGACGAATTCCAGCCACCGGAGCAGGGTGGGTTTCGCAGAGGATTTAGCGCCGTTAACCACACTTTCATCATAAAGACACATGAGTACAATCAACCGCTGTGCCTTGCCTGTGTGGACTTTGAGAAAGCTTTTGACTCTGTCGAAACCTGGGCTGTTCTGGAAGCTTTACAGCGCTGTCAGGTCGATTGGCGATACGTCGAAGTACTGATTTGTTTGACGCTGCTTTTATGTCCGTTCTGATTGCGGGAGTTCAAACAAGGCAATCCAAATGTACCGAGGAGTGCGACAGGTTGATTTCATTTCCATGAAACTGTTAATTAATGCCTTGGAAGACGTCTTTAAGACTTTAAACTGGGCAGAATACAGCATAAATATTAACCTATCACATCCTCGTTTCGCCTTCGATATCGTTGTGTTGGCCGAATCGTTGGAGAGCTGCAGGAAATGTTGCACAGCCTAAATTAATCCTCCCGACGTATTGGCCTTAGGATGAACTTGGACAAGACAAAGGTCATGTTCAACGAACAAGTTCTCCCTAGGCCGGTCGACGTCGACGGTGCTATTGTCGAAGTTGTAGACGAATACGTCTACCTCGGGCAACTATTGCAATTAGGTAGATATAACTTCGAGAAGGAAGCCGATAGAAGGATTCAGTTGGGTTGGGCAGCGTGCCGGAAGCTTCGTCACATTCTCACGTCGCCTGTACCGTAGAGCTTGAAGACAAAAGTCTTGAATCAATGCGTTCTCCCCGTGATGGCCTACGGGGCCGATACACGGGCTCTTAATTTTGAACTGGTCCGCAAGTTTGCGGTAGCTCAACGGGCTATTGGACGTGCTACGTTGGGTGTTGCTCTGTCTGACAGAATTCGTAAAAAAGACAAGCGTGTAATGGGAGTTTTTACAACTACCGGCGCCCATAAACATCAGCATAATTGCGTTGCCCTCAATTTCACTTCCCTCCCGCCAATGGGCCACCGGCTACTATCAAACTACAAATAACGCGACACCGAAAATGTCACCTTACGCGATATCGTGTGTGCGAGAAGTACCTCCCCGGTCGTGCTGGCCCAAAAGATATCAAGATATCCTGTCTACAAGCTGTTTAAGTTATAGCAGGGAACATAGAAATGTAGCGACACACATATACATATAAGCACTAGATGCGCCCCGCCGTTTCATCTGCATTTTTTTGTCTGGGAAAATGAGCTGTCTACTGATACTGACTCTGGCCATGATAACAATACTCAAGTTGTCTGTTATAGACATTCTCATATCGGGATCTCTTCTCTCGAACCCCTCTTCGACCCCAAACCTAGTCTTTAGAAGTCCAATCCTTCTCTTCGCTTCCACAGCATAAGTTACGGATCGAAAGAATAACTGATACTGAAATATTTTTTGTCGGGACCAGCCGTTCCTGTGATTAGCGCGTAACTTATCCGTTTGAATATATTGTACAGGGTACCCCCCCCCCCTGACGCGTTGCAGTAAAATCATCTTGAACGATAACACCGGAATGATTACGATGCACGAGCTGGGAGAAAAAATGAAATAACAAAATGAGCACGCGCAGCACTAGGTGAAAAATTAGAATAACCGGATCAACGCCGTCGCGTCTCGAGCGGTGATGCAGCACCCGCGGTCCTCTGACCCCGTTCCGTGTTGCGCAAGGAGTTCGGCGGCCGGTTCAGACGTGATCTGCTGGTTCGGTGTGTGTGAGGCTGCGGGGGTCGCTCGAGCGTGCAGCGACACTGCGTCAGCTCCACACGCGCACTGGTCTGCTAGCTCGGTGTGTGTGAGGCTGCGAGGGACGCTCGAGCGTCAGCTCCACACGCGCACTGGTCTGCTAGCTCGGTGTGTGTGAGGCTGCGGGGGACGTTCGAGCGTGCAGCGACACTGCGTCAGCTCCACACGCGCCCTATTCTGCTGAGCCGGTGTGTGGTGGCTGGTACCTACATTCTACACCTGCCGCCAGTGGCTATCAATTGGTTTTCTCTGCGTGCCATTCCGAGTGAGTCTGAAGCTCGCTTCTTCTCGCGTACCCACAATTGAAGCTCGCGTACCTCCGAACTGAAGTTTGCGTCTCTCTTAATGTATGGATGTCACTGTGATATATAATATATACTATGTAAGGATGGCTGTTACCAATGGAGAAAGAATAGGGTCGAAGATATGAAAGAATAGGGTCGAAGATATGAACGCCGCGACGTGTTCGCAAGGAACTGAACTGATCATTACCGCGCATGCTTCAAACATTGGATCATTCACATAACATTTGAAGATTTCCGATGGACCGCCAGAACGTAAGCGGGCAAGCGCATTAGGCGATGTCTTAGACCTTTGGGGAATAACGGACGCTAACATGTTACCAAATGATGGCAGCGGCGGTAGGCGGCCTACCGGAGCAGGAGTCCGCTAGATTCACGCCAGTGGTGGACGTTAAGTAAAATGATATAATTATAGTCCTTTAGGCTCATTTTAGTCTCACCACTTTTAGGAAACGTTTTTTGGTGACGCGTAGCTTAAAGTTCATATATCTCGGCCATCAGCGCTGACGGTGCGCGTGCCGTCGGCGTGAGACTAAAATCAGCCTTAGAGCTCTGAACGCGGTACGCGTACCACTTGACACGTGCGCGGCGCCCAGCCTAGGAGTACATACGTGTACCACTAGTTGGAATATGAGAATTAGTATATTTTAACTTTTTATTTTTATCTCGATACTTGCATAGAATCCAAATTGCATGGAAAAATGGAGTGTAACCGCGGCACACGTGTTGAAGAGATGAGCGCGCACACACACACACACACTCGCACACACGCACACGCGCACGCGGGTGAGCGAGTTCTGTTGTTAATTTATGTTAAACTTAGTTATAGATGAGTCGCGTGGCGGGCGTCCTCGCCAGAGCTAGCTAAACCATTACTAACGGTCCTAACGATTAAAGAGATGAGACAGTCACTAAATAAATTTGTGACTAACAAAAATCCTGGCTTCGAACGGATACTTAACAAATTATGGCAAGAAATCATTGATTCATAAAGATGATAAATTTTAATTTCGGCTGCCTAAACATTACACTTCAACCGTGATAACAAATACAATGTGTGACAACAACGTCTGTCGGGGCAGCCAGTGGTCAATAATTTCTGCAGCTATACAAGGATTTACTTACTGATATTTTTTGCACACACTTGGTTACACTATTGAAGTTTTCATAATGATCCATCGCTCTAGTAAATGCTATATAGATAGATATATTCATCACAAATCATGTAGGATTCCACTGGTAAAATAATTTTTAAATTCAATGCAATTAAACAAACAATGAAATGTTTCCTCTTTATGACATTATAATAGATTTGACGGTCCCGCCCTGTCAGTCATGTTATTGCAGCCGTGGTGAATCGTGAGCATGACTACTGTACAGGTAATCCGAACTGACTGACTTATTTACATAACATTTAGCAAACACTTAGACGACGGTCTGGGGACTCGTGTCACCTTCGACACGCGGCCGGACTTTACTCGAATGAACAGAATTCTATTCATACCGCGCGCTATAAATTGTACCTTAAGGAGTAAGCTCCAATAACACGTGGACCGCTGTTTATCGCTTCCGGGCGAACGTAGTCGCGGGCGGATTATACTGTTCAGCTCATATACATATTTGATTTCTCTACTATCAGAACTGCCAGCAATTCCCAAGTACTATTTGCATACAGGTCATGCTGTGTACTAGTAACGTGCCGCCGCCGTCGCCTAAATTGAAACCCCCCCTTAAATAAATGAATACCCGAGTGCGGGCCGCGCCAGCTCCGCGCAGGTGCAGCACGCCGCGGCCGTGTGACCGCGTGTGTAAATACTTACTTTATGAGACGTTTGTTATAACATACAGTAATCCATATCTGAGCCAAGTTGCGTCCGAGTCCTTTTAACAGTTTTTGATCGAAGAGTAATCGACGCATGTACACAGGGAGCCGCTGGATGCCCCGCATGAAGCACACTGAGTGAGTGTGCGGCCCTGGGGGAGTTCTACGTCCAGTAGCTACTGCACATCGCTTGGCTGACACAATATGCTTCCCAACTCTCACATTTATATTGTGACATAGGTATAGATATCATCAACTTCATCATCATCAACCGGACGACGTCCACTGCTGGACATAGTATATATGTATATGGTAGTAGGAAAGGATTTGAATAGAACCCTCTTTTGTTAGCAACTATTGAATTAAATAACGGATGCCATCTGATTACCATTTTTCACCATAGCTGAATGAAACATGCAGCGCGCATGTGAAGTAAAACATAACTCGGTGGTCCTGACTCCTGATCCTGATTCGAGTTCGCGGCGGGAATACGTACCGTAGTAACGATGCAGCTATACGTGTCGCGAGAGCGGACCCCGAGATCTTGAGGTGACGTTAGCTAGTGTTGCCATATTTCAAAGGTTACATCATTTGGAGGAAGAATATAAATGCATCGTTACAAACATATTTATTTATTTATCTTTGAATTTGGGGGAGTGAGCACTACACCAAACTTGCATACTACTTTATATTTTACTAGCGATAATTTATGAATAAAATCGTAAATTTGACACGGACCATCAACTAGGTACACTTAGCCTACTATAGCTCATCATCATTACCATTATCAGCCCTTATCGGTCCACTGCTGGGCATAGGCTTCTCTCAATGCAAGCCAAGACGACCGATCTCCTGCTACTCACATCCATCCCGGACCGGCTACTGCACGGAGATCATCTTCCCACACGTTTAACGGTAGACCAACACTTCGTTTCCCTAAACGCGGCATCCACTCCAGAACCTTACTGGCCCATCTGCCATCTATTCTTCTGAGTGCGTGACCAGCACATTGCCACTTCAGCGAGCTTATTCGGCGCGTGATATCGGATACTTTAGTTCCCTGCCTTACAACTTCTACGATATCTAGCTATCAATAATAGCAAGTCTGCAGGGGAGCACGTCAGATAGCACAAACGTCGCGGGGGCGAGTTGCCAATCTTCGCCTCAGACCCCGATTGCATTTAACACCTATACTAATAGGTTATAATATAAGGAATTTGGTGATATAACGAATATTCCATCTTCAGTCGTAACATCGCCTCTTCCTTATTTATTACCATCCAACATACTTCCAGCATACTGTTTGTATTTCCTATCAAAAAAAAAAAAAATTGAAATATGTACTTTTAGGGAAATTGTTATATTCGTATAGCAACACTGGTAGAATGCGCCATTCCGAGGCTGGCCTACGTCACGCGCACTTGCCTGTACCGTGCTCGCGTCAAACCAAACGTCACTTGAAATACAAATAAAGCCGGACGGCAAAAGGACTTTCATGCTTTAAATAAAATCTCATTAGTGCCGTTTCGTGTGTGTTTTTGTGTGTTTGATGTTTGTGCCTTGTGGTATTGAGTGAAAAAGTGTTCCAAATTCAATCTGCAATGGAATGGTGACCTACTTGTATAAATGACGTCATTCGTTTATTTATTTACGTTTTTTTATGTCCAATATTAGCTAATACAAAAATTGCCTTACTATATATACTATATTGCGCACCTGTTTTTAATGCTTAGAGCATGCAAATTAGAGCTCAATTGTAAGGGAAAGTAGCACAATTTGAAGGTAATGTAACTCTAGTTTTGCGTATATTCTAGTCCTTGATCGTGTAATGAAAATAAAATAATGGAAGTTGATAATTTTATATGCGACGATTATATCAATATTATTCAACCATTATCTGTCAGTAACGAAAATAAGCTTATTTCATTCATATGGAATATATAAAAATATAGAATATGATTAGTTAGGAGTAGATAGAGTTAGTAGTTTAAAACTATGATAATAAAATGTTACAGAAGTTACATGAAGTGCACTATAACACTTGTATTCAAATGCATTTCCTTTAAGGTAAAGACAAATAAACAGACGTAATGTTTGTAATGCCATGATCACTTTCTTTGAAATGATAGAATCTTGTAATTACAGTTATGTAGGCCATGCCTGACTGCCTCTCAGTTGACAACTAAGCCTGATCAACTACAAAGTGTGAGGGCCTGCGTCTAAGTCCCAGGTCAAACCAAATGTTCTTACTAGAATTTTTCAACTTCTAATACACTGAAGTTGGGAAGTTGGTAGTGTTACCCCCATGCTTCGTTAAAGTCTATGTTCTGCACCTGAATTCTCTCCGATCATGTAGAGTCACCATTACATCAGAATAGAAGAGCAAATAGAAAGTACAATTGTGCAGCCACAACTGGAAAACTTTTTTCGCTTTTATAGAAAATAAGTAAGTAGGTGGGACATCACTTTTTATTTCTACTTTGGCTTTGATACTATTATATCCTGAATTTTCTGAAAAATTCGCAACTAAGCCATAGAGGGATGAGAACTTTTAATAAACACTTTTTTTAGAATACTAATAATATAAAGAAGAAACATTTGATTGTCTGTTTGTTATATTGCATTGAATAGACTATGAAACAACTGGACCAATTTGAAAAATTCTTTTAGAATTAGAATCCTATATTATCTGTGTTGGAAACTTAGGCTGCAGACATTTTGGAAAACATTGTTCTGTCATAAGTTGAATTTGTTGTCATGGTAATGAGTAATGTTGACAAGTCAAAAATGGAAACTTAAAATTTTTGTAAATCAATCAAGTGCAAAGCCAGGGTAGACTCATAATATTGTATAACGGTACAAACTAGTAGTTCAAGCCTTTTAGTGATTATTGACACACATCAATTTTCATACACAGGTATGCAGGTGTTTTGCCCTTCATTTCACCTTCTCTACCAATAGGCCACCGGAACACAGAGGCCTAAATGTGACTTCGCTATAGTAACATGTGAGAGGCACTTGCTTGGCTGTGGTTCCTCATGGCTCTTCTTCTCACTGCTACCAATTTATTTTGCAAAACCTAAGTGTCAACTTTAGAAATATGGATGGCCACACAAAATAGGCAAAACAAGTATCAAATTGCTTGCGCTATGATGTGACCCATCCGACAAAGGGTGCAATATACAATGATTGTGTACACAGTACTGTCGTCTCTCTACAGTTAATGTTGAAGTGTGGACAGTGGCAGGAGCATAAGTAAACCCACCCTAGTACTCGGGGGTATTAGGAAGCAAATACAAGAATTACTATAATAGCTCCACTATAACGTAAACACACCCATGATTGCACTTGAGGGGCTTTCATCATACTATTACTGGGCGCACAATGTTGGGATTTATTACATTACGGTTTCAATTCACAATATGTTTATTGTACAGACTATTGTTACCTCTCATCGTCTTCATTATCAACGTCACATCAACCATCTTAATAGATAATATTGAAATATTCACTTAGCCTTGAAATAAATTACCAATATTATTGCTCTAAGTAAATAATTCTATAAATTTATGAGTATATATTTGTAACATATATATTAATATATATATGTTACAAATATATACTCATATTTATACTTTGTAATACAAAGTCGAAACATAAAAAATGCTTTTTATTCCGAAAATAAAATGGATTCGTCTGGGACAGATTTTGTGCAGATGAGACCGCAGTGCATAGATCTAAAATGAAACCGCCACAAGCCTCACAAGTACCTTTTTTAGGAAGAGCTAGTGCCATGCTGTGTAGGAGGAGGTAGTGCACGACATTACGTCCTCCTATACAACGGAATTGGGACGGCACGACCGGGGAGGTACGTCTTGCTCACATAATACCGCCGT
>JAFELO010000115.1:135576-162056 GCA_017140195.1 Eumaeus atala
GCCTACTTGAAATGTTTAGGAGGATCTAATGGTGTCTGGTGCTCCACACCTACTTGAAATGTTTAGGAGGATCTAATGGTGTCTGGTGCTCCACACGGCCACGCTTCTTGAAATGTTTAGGAGGATCTAATGGTGTCTGGTGCTCCACACGGCCGCGCCTACTTGAAATGTTTAGGAGGATCTAATGGTGTCTGGTGCTCCACACGGCCGCGCCTACTTGAAATGTTTAGGAGGATCTAATGGTGTCTGGTGCCCCACACGGCCACGCCTACTTGAAATGTTTATATGTATGAAGTGCTGCTCTTACTAATTTTATTTTTCAAAACCTTTATAAAGTACACCAATGTTTCAAATTTCAAAAAATGTGGTGTTTCCGAGTAAAACGTCTGTGACCTACGGACATTTCGCCACGAAACCCTAAGAATCCCTTGTAATGAAACCGTCAGCGCCATGTGCGCGCGAGCGGCTAGCGCGCTAAATAAAGAAAGAGCAAACACTGCGCCCCACTTGGCGCTGTTAGCACCGTCACGGCGCGCTCGCCGCAGTGTCGTTCGTCTTTTGCACTCATACGATACTTAGTTCCTTGAGGGAAATGGTTTTCGAGCCTTTGTATCAGGGATGTTGCGAATATTCTTATAAAAGCACATTACCGTTATAATTATTGATAAAAGCATCACGCTTCTTGTAGGCTCCCTCAAATAATATAGCAAATGTAACAAGTTGAAGTGTGACAAACATTCATAGATTTACAAAAATATAAAAATTATGAATTTTTATTTCGACCTCGCAAACATTGCAATGACAACTAGATAAACTTATGACAGAACACCGTCTGCCGGGACAGCTGCTTGTCAATCATTTCTGCAGCTAAACAAATGTTAACTTTGATTAAAAGAAGAAAAACCATCAAAATTATTGCTTTTCATAATGATCAAAACGTTTTAGAAATTGCTATGTAGCCCATATCAGGGGCCCCATTGCCCCCTTACCTTTATACCCTACCAATGTCTGAGGGGGCCGATCAATCATCTCGTATCCGACACTGACAGGACCAATACCTTCATTGGTCCTGTCAGTGTCGGACACAAGCAGTTCTTATGGCCTAGGAATCCGCTAAAATAGTATTATTTAAAATGTCATCCCTAAGAAAGACGGTTCATTGAAGCACTTAAAAACACACGTCAATTTGTTATCCCCCGTGTGCTACAATGAAGTGCTCGCGGCTGCCACAAGCCTGGCGCGAGACGTATCGCTCGACCTTCAGCTGCCGCTGTGAGGTTGTGAGCCCCCTCGTGCCTCCTCTTCCGGGATCCCTAGCCACACTAGCCGTGCTTATGCACGATCAACATATGCTAATTGTCATTAAATTGTGACACAAGTGTTATTTACTGTTACTACCCTACGCCTAGATAATAAAAAGACGAGTATTCATTTCAAATTATGTTATACCTAGCTTTATACGCTGATAAAAGTGTGGGGCACACTCGAAAAACATAATGCTGTTTAAACGAAGTCGAGTAAAAAACCATTTGCACCGTTGTTGTAGCTTTTGTGACAGTGTGCGCTCGCCCTCGAGCACAGACGGCATAAAAGTCCACTAACCGACCCAGATTTAGACAATGTTTTAATTTAATAAAAATCCTGTCATAGTCGAGACAGGTGTCATAATTCATAATGATAATAATGTCCTGTCCTTGGCGGACTAGCCATCTTCCGATAGAACACGACCGAAAATATCGTGCTGTGACGTAACGTGCTCCCGAGACCAGGGGTGCAACACTGCACCTTCTCAACTAACATTGTTGAAAAGTTCCGGCTGAAGAATTTGATAAGTCCCAATAAGAATGTTTTTGTCTGATCCTGTACTGCTGTGTGGTTGAACATACGACCTGACCACAAGCGGGGACAGAGCACTATCAAATGTTGTATTAACTCAAAATCATAAACTCTATATAGAGCGGTTTTGGTGCACATGCGAGGTACGCTAAGCCGACATGTAAATAAAGCCTTCGAGTGTGTAAGAGGTAGTGCCATGCTGCATAGGACGAGGTGCTACCATGCATGGTACATGACACTACATCCTCATAAGCAACTGAAATGGGCCGGCACGACCGAGGAGGTACCTCTCGCTCACATAATACCGCTGTAAAGTGACACCTATGGGGTCGCCTTTCGTGCGGTAAGTAGCCGGTGGCGTATTGGGGGGGGGGGAAGGAGGGCAACGCATCGACATAATGATGCTGATGTTCATGGACGTCGGTAGTCGTTGAAAGGCTCCGATTGATCGTTTGTCCGCTATACTATAAAAAAGAGTGAGTTTGCGAACCGTACACTCGTGCCGCGGCACGCAGCAGACACACAGCGGGGAGCGGCGGCGATCACACGGCGCGGCGCGCTGCATTAAGTCGAGGGCTGTCTGAGCCGTCGCCGCAGCACTCGACGCAGACGCCTTCGCCTCGTCAGCTCGGCTCGTGCAGTAACGTAGACACTGAGCCTCTAGTCTCGCGTGCTGCGTTTACACTCAGCTGGGCGAGCCGGCCAGGACAGTACACAGCAAACTTATCATTTACAGGGGCAAAATATCGGCATGACAATTATGCGGATGTCTATGAGTGTTAGTAGTTAGTCATAAAAAATCCCCACTAAAGATTACAATGCTTTTGCAAACGTTTACAATGTTACCTTGTTGCAGTGTGACTATACGTAGTGTAACCTTCACTGCGACTGAGCGACGTGAAGCTATGCGCAGAGCTCGCCGAGTGTCGGCAGTCCGCCTGTCCGCCTGTCCGCCTGTCCGCCTGTCCGCCCGTCCGCCCGTCCGCCCGTCCGCCCGTCCGCCCCGTGGCCACACACACACACACACACACACACACACACACACACACCACAGCGACACTGGCCGTGCGGAGCAGGGCTGGCGCACTGATAGTAGTGTGTGCGCGAGCCGCCCTCGACGTCGCAGTCGGGGATGAGGGACCCTGCGGTCTATCTGTCCGTGGTAATAATAGTTAAATCAGCTATTATAAACATTCTCTATCTTAATATATATTATTCTGCATCTCTCGTGGCCCGACGAGCACCGCTGTACTGGGCTTCCCTTCGCTTCCACAGCAACAAATTCAAGTCCGAAAAAAGAAGTATGTACCGATAACTAGTCCAATACACACACTTTCACGTTTTTCTACTAAAGATACCCTGGGGATTTCACGTAACAATTCATTCGAAACCGCAGAGTGTACAGAGGATTCGGTTACAGTTGTTGATGTACTAGCTACATGTTAGTAACGTGTGTCGTGCTGCATTGCAGACGAATTGGGCCACAACCGGGGAGATACCTTTGGGTGGCATGCTACCGCGGGAGAGTGAAAAGTTCGGTGCGATTTGTTAGTAGCTGTTGGCCCATCGGAGAGGAGGAAGCGAAAACGGCAACAGCGACCTGTTGCCGTTTTCGCTTCCTCGTCTGCATATTGTTATGCCGACGCATAACAATATGCAGACGACGGAGTCTTTTGGGTCGACGGAAGGCTTCTGCTGCTCCTGTGATTTGTTTTGTAGGGTGTACTTGAGGTGTGTGTAATAGGGTGGCAAGCGAGCAACCGGAGCCTTGCGACATACAATAGTGTGAAATACCGACGCCCATGAACATCCACATGGTTACTATTCCGACGCGCTGCCTTCCTTCCGCCCCCCGTGGGCCACCGCAAGCCGCACGAAACGCGACAATGAAAACGTCACTTCACGGCGGTGTTCCGTGAGCGAGAGGTACCTCCCCGGTCGTACCCAATCCCGTTACATTGTTGTTGATACACTTTATAAACGGCAAAGGAAGTCATGTGGACTGTCCACAGAGGAACACTTGAAACCTTTGTATTCCACGAACACGAGTGCATTATTAACAATTATTATTGTTTTAACAGGCTCGGTGACGGTACAAAGACGCGAGCCTCTTGAATTCTGATCATTAGATGAACGCAGCTACGCGGCGGATCACGGATCGTGAATATAAGTGTGACGTGACGGTGACGCGAATTTGATTTTTGTAGACCCAAAGAGTGCTAAACACATCTAATGATGTATTCATTTCAAAATAATCTCGCTGGTGTTCGGTAGCTCCGTGCACCGCTATGCGGATTTAACTCGGCACTGACATTCAATGATGATGAGATTTCATATGACTTATGAGTTGTGACGGGCCCCATTATAAACATCTTGTGTGTTTACGCGGACACATTTTATTAGCACCTTTCATCAGCTAATCATTCACCCAGCACGCTCTACACTCGGTGCCGTTGGTTGGATGCAGTCGAGCGGACGAGCCAGTGCAAGCCGATCCGCGCTCTAATTATAGAACAACAGAACGCTCTCGCCTCTCGCTAAGAGTGCTTCAAGTTAAAATACGAACAAAATTATAACTCGCTACCCATTGAACTGAGACAGTAGGTCAGTGACAAACACAAATTATCTAGTGGCAGGCAATAATCACGTACTCCTTCGAGTCGTAGCCGGACTTCGGCTACGACTCGTATCTTTATCCACACTACCCAACTGCGTGGGACATGTTGCAATGCACAGGCTCGTATACAGGCACAAGTGCACGAACAATTTCTTCATTCTCCTATTCCGGTGGGATGGTTGTCGGACACAGGACTGACGGCCTGTCGTGTTCGCTGACGTGTGGCCGTCAAAATCCACACTCCGGACTGTTCACTCTTGTTAGAAATTCAGAAATCCCAATTGATTCCAATGTCAATTTTTGTTCCTTCCCAGATTGTCTAAACCATTTTCATAACGAATAGGTCACAAAAAAACTATTATACTTATGTCTGGCCATAAATAATGTTACAATTAATTATAAAAAAATGTTACATTTGAATTTGGAATCTGTCATTTTTATACGATTGTTCATTGTGTTTCTCACTTTGACGCCAATCAGCGACGTTATAACCTATAGAAGTCGCATGTCATAATTTCAGACAACACAACAGAGTAGGGATTACAACACATCTATAATTAGAAACGCCGGATATACTAGTATGCAGAAGTATGTGACAATTCAAATAAGTTCTACCTACAAAATCTAAAAATATTTTTTCAAACAAACTAAATCAGATAACAATAATTAAATTTTATTGCATGTCAGTGAGGTCACTAACCTGTAATACAGTAATTTATTTGAGCATAACTTTTCTCATACAAAGTACATTTATTTACATGTTTCTTTACTTTTCTGTTTATCGATAAATCACGTTATACAGCACTGTTTATACGTCACAATTGTCAATGACAAGAATAGCAATGATTAATTACATTTGAAAGAAAGGGAAGGAATGATAAATGATTGACATTGTTTCCAGTGTAAGGTGAGCTCTAAATAAATTATTTTCAGAAATGTATACAATATGAAATTAGCTTACCAATGAAATGTAATGTCATTCTTCGGTATTAGACTTTCTGCTATTTTTTCCAATACATTTTGTTGTACAGGAGGGCATAATGAATTTTTTTTATTGATATGTTATAGTAGAAGGTATTTGCGCAATTAGACAATGACGGGTCACGACACTGGACGATGCTACAGAACATTCCGAGCTGGGCGCCACACATACATATAATAAGTAAGCCAGACAATTTTGCCCAGCATTAGGCGTATATGCGTTATAACGTCTATGACGCAATAATATACACTGTTTTACTATATGAAAATGTACTGGGGGATAAAGAGAGCAGACGCTGTGATTTCATTACACAATAAGTAGTTATGGAGCCAAATTCAATTTTTAAAACTCTCCACACACTTGGTATTAGTCGAATGTTAGTGTACCGGGCTATTAATACAATGGAGACTTCCTCGATTTGTGACAGAGGAAGCCGTCCACGTAGTGTTCGCACGAAAAAGCAGTAAGGGAATTGGAAAAAATCCTGTCCGCAAAATATTTTATCTCGGGAAATGAAGATAGCGCCGAGAACCATGTCGCGTATTTTAAGAGATGACTTCCTATATAGCGCAGCCTATGAGACACGCCAGTCATTTCTTAACAGATAAATTAAAGATGAATAGTGTGGTAAAATTGAAACAATTACTGGAGCAGTACGCAAAGGGAGGTCACAGAAAAAAAATGTTTATAGTTGAGATTTTTTTAGAATTGCGCACATTTTTACAAATAAAATGACCGTATTTATGCTCAACGCTCTAAGGAACTTCCCAATTAGTCGACAGAGTGCAATGTGGGCATTATCTGACCTCAGTGGTGATTTGTTGGGGTGTTAGCTATGAAGGAGTGAACTGCAGTGATGGTTTGATGGGGTGTTAGCTATGAAGGAGTGACTAAGCCTTATTTCTGTGACAAAAGGTATCAAAAAATCGCGGCACAAGTGTAGTAAGACACTATTCTTGAGAAGGTATTAAAGCCCCTCTAATGACACCGTGAGCAATAAGCAAGCTCGGTCCTTTCAGCAGCACTCGGCGCCGGACCACAAGCTCGCTCCACGCTCTTGGTTGGAAGAGAACGTCTCGGACTGCGTCATAGCTGAAGAGTGGCCGTCGTCCAGTCCCGATCTTAATCTGGCTTATGATTTATGGTCAGTTTTAGATAGTACAGCTTGCTCTAAACACCATGATAATTTGTTCCTCAAATAATCCATACTATTGGCAGAGAAGACTTTCTCCATGGAAATAGTGCGTGCTTCTGCTGATAACTGACCTCAAAGTTTCAACGACTCTATTGCAGTCAACGGAGACCACATCGAATAAGCTTTTTATATTTTTAATTGTTATATTTGTGTTTTAAACTAACACACTGTAGACGTGATAAGTGTTATTTGCAATTTAAAAAATATTTTTTCTTTGTTACAATATTTATGGCAAGATTATCAAATAGGTGCTTGATTTCAACTTGATCATTCCAATAGTCGGAAGTCATTCATAATAAAGTAGTAGGATCCAAGCTTACTTGGATTGCACACATGATAGTTTATGTGTATATTTGCCACTCTTTCAAGCAAAAAGCTACTAAACGAATTAAGATGAAAGAATAAAAACCCTGGTGAAACCGCGGGTTACACTAGCTTTATATATCTCGAAGCATGCAGTAATAGTACCAACCAGTTTAATCCGGGTCTCATCTATTTAATGCGCTAGGATCGCACGGCTGACAACATCGATGTGGAACCAGCTGCCACCGCCGGTACTTCCGAACCGATACGATGTGGGGTCCTTCAAGAAAGCAGCTTACTCCCATCTTAAAGGATGGCAACGCACCTGCATAACCTCGGGTCATGGCGGATGTCTATTGGTGGCGGTAGTTACCACCACCTGCTCGTTTGCCCCGTATCCTATAAAAAAATAACTATTAATGATAACAATGTAAGTTCGGAAACAATTATCGAATTCCGTCGATCCTATGCCGGTATTTATCCCACATACTTTATGTTACGCAGCCCACTTGGCTTTGGTTGCCGTGTTGATATGTTAGGATGTGCAAATATCTAGAAGAAATGGCAAGGCCCTCCTGTGCGTCTGGCAGCCTAGGGGTACACTGAGGCCTCGCTCAACAATTTGAGCTGGCTATGCGTGTGCGGCCAGACTGTCAGACGCCAGGCGGCCTTTGCTATGTGTGATCACAAAAATCTAAACGTATTTCAACTCATATAATATACAGAATACAATGAATATACTTAATTGAAAATAAATATAAAGTAACAAGAAACAATCATGGCGGGGACGAGAACCGCCGCGGAGCCCCCGCGCTCCACGGCCTACTACTACGCTGACCTAGAGCGCATTAAGCGACAAAATGGCGGACATGAAACACAAAATACCTGCGAATCTCCCACCAAAGCGGACGAACTGAGCGAGTACGTCGAAAGCAGTGAGGTTGTCAACGACGGTGCAGTTAAAGACGTGCCCCCTCTCAGAGACAGGCTCAGCCCCGAATACACGACCCCGGAAAATGGGCCCAAAGGGGGCGAGACATACTCGACCGCCGGGACGTTTCCTATGCCGGAGCCGAAGGAGAAGGAGCCCCTGTTGGCGGAGCTGGAGATAGTGGGGCGAGTGCCGCTGACGCAGCTGGACTCGGGGCCCGGAGTGCGGCGGTCGAGGAGCTGGTATCTGTGCTGCCCCAATATCGGCGATGAGGAGATCTCCCGCGAGTCCTCGTGGCGGTACTCCAGCCTGAGGCCGGTTACTGCGCCGCCAATACCCGGGCATAGCGGGAATCTTATGGTGAGTTCACGGGAAAAACACGAAGCGCTTCGGTGTTTTAAGTATCCAAAAAATAATATATCTTCACGACAGATCCCTTACGGAGTAGGCCTATGGAGCCTGTAGACAAATCCCGACAATTCACGATCCTTACGTATTTGGCTTGCTGGCTTCTAAGTGAATGACTTTCTTATTCATACAGGTGCACCGGTTGCGAAGTCTCATCTAATGATCTCATTAAAAAGAATATGTTTTTATTTTTAATCATTTTAATAAGCATCCCCATACTATATATCGTATATTCTAAAAATTCACGAACCGGGACCAATTTTATATATTATATATTTAAATAAATCTCGTCGTATCAGCGATACGCCCAGAGATAAAAGTTAATGAGCGTGTGCTCTACGCTTGTTACCTGTATGAGTGTGTCCAAGGCTCACCTATTGTGCTAAGTACTGCACCGCCGGCCACGACAGCGAGCCGTCCGCCGCCGCGCCTGTATATGGGCGCGCTCGTGACGGTATGAGCGCTGCGGCTTCCGTCTGCGCGTATCACACGTCCCTACTAGTAACACTGTCTGACCAAAACTGTATACACATAACAATATTTCATAGATATTCAGTAGGCTCGCATAGACATAGATACTCAAAGGATTGTTTTACCTGATATGGCTACGCTGATGTGTTTAGTGCTGCTTGTGAGGCTCCGGTGGGCCGTTGAACGGGAGCCGCATAGAAGAAAAAAAAGTATGCATAAGCTCTAGCATATGCTAATGGTCGTCGTTAGCCACTAAAACGCTTGGCCTGTATCTTTGACATTCAGTGACGTTATCAGCTGCGTTATGACGGAGCTTGTCTTATCGTTCCAGGTAGTGTCGGCGACCAGTCACGATGACGTGTCGACATTACGCGCGGAGCGGGATGCACTGGCGCGAGCGCTGGCAGCCGAGCGCGCGCGCGGCGCGGCGGCGGCGCGGGCTCACGACGCACGGCTCGCTGAGCTGCACGGAGTGATTGCGGAGCTGGTGCGACGGCGCGCGCAGGACAAGAGCGCGCGGGCCATACCGGAGGAGGAGCTGTCAGGTCAGTGGCGATCATTGGACCTTCTATATTGGCATTATTAAGGACAGCTCGAATTTTACCTCGTTATAAGTATAGTGCGAGCTATATTACATTTTTTACAAAAATGCTAAAGTTAATTGGACGACATAAAAGGGGTTTTTCCAGAAAATATCACTTGTTGAAGTAGATATGACTTGAACTTGATCTGATCACATGATTATTGTGTTGTTACAGAGGAGAGCGAGTCGCACACGCAAGCGGCGGGCGATGCGGACGCCGAGATGTCGCACACCGAGCAGGTACGTGTGCGCGAGCGTGCGCTACGGCGGGGTATCGCTATTGTTTAAACACTATATTGCCTACACAGTGTCGATTTCAATATTTGTATAATATAACAGTTATTCATATCATCAGTAGAACAATTTTTAAGTAATCATAATCATAATGAGAAGAATCAAAGAGTAACCTTGCTATTATATAAGAGAACAACTGTTCCTAGTGCACAGAACACGAATATGGTATATCATGTATGAATGTTCCTTACTCGTACGAGCGTAATCATCTTCACTTCCTACGATAGCAATGTGATACAATAGAACGGGACACTCGCGATGACACTAAAGTTAACTTCCAGCCAGTGTCAGGCAATCTGGAACTGACATGAATGCATTCAAAGACGGTCTGCAAACTGAATATTGAAATGCCAAGTACTAAGTATTAAGTGAATTTTGTAAAGGTAGGCCATAACATAATTCTTTTATATGTTTGCATGATGATGATTGGGTACAAGCGAATTGTGACAATATTGTATGAAATAACCTGAACAACTTCAGTACTCACTTCCCTGGCAAATGTGACTGGCCACTGATTAAGACTCAGTTGTCGTAATTAGCTCAGAGCAGTATTATGAGCCGTGATCTCGTGGATTTTAGTGCAGCAGCCGGATGATGTTTCAGCACGACAGATCGTCGCTGGCGAGCGCGTCCGAGCCGCCGCTGGAGCCGCGCCCGGCGCCGCCCGACGACACGGACACCAGCGGCACCGACCATCCGCGGTGAGGCTCAGCGATGAGGTCACGGGTGTAAGCTCGTACTGATAACGATCGCTCTCCAATTAATTAGATTTAAATAAAAAGGCCCCTTGTCCGACAACACCGTTCACTTCACCCTGAGCCCTCGTGCGCTGACACGCGCACGTTGTGGTGCGCGCCGCAGCTTGCTCCGTCTGCTGCGTGTTGCAGTAGTCCTTCACACTGTTGGCTCAGCATTAGCCACGGGCCGCGAGGTACAATAAAAGTGCCCAGTAAAGGGCGGGAACTCTTGGCCTTCTTTATCTTATTAGAGGGGCATAAAGGGAAGAGCCTCTTAGTTTAATTGACTTCACCCCAGGTGGCCACCACGACAAGACTTGTGTGACGGTGGGAATAAAAGCACTACAAGATGTTTTCATTTTCACATTTAGAACAGGCGACGACGACGTTCAAGACGCTCCTGTTGAACTGAAAACTAATTGAACGCGGAGCCTATTAGTATTGTGGACTTGTATACAAAATAACGATTTCACAGGCTCCTATTAGCAGTCATTCAATAGAAGAAATGTGTGCGGTAGTTAAATGTTAAGCAATACTTAATTGACACTGCAACAGTGCACTATACATGCCTGAGGGCTGCGTGCCCTCGTCACTGCCCGCTGCCGTGTCGCGCGTCCGCGAGGAGATGGCAGCAGCGATAGCCTCACGAACCACCAACAGTAAACTTTGCGATCAGCCCTAGGTCTCAAGTCATGTTAATCAACACTGTAAAAAAGATAAATGTCTGCTGAAACTGTTGGTATCGCGTACGCAGGTCCGACAAGCCGTCGCTAGAGCTGTCGCTGCCGCAGGGCTCCGAGCCGTGCTCCAGCCTGCGCCTGTCGGGCTCCGAGCGCTGCGCCAGCACCGCCAAGTGAGTGCGTCCTGCAAGCAGTTCCCGTGTGAGCCACATGTGTGTGTGTGTGTGTACGGAGAGATTAGAGTGTGCGGACGTCACTTGTAGGCGATGGCGTCTTATGCTACTGAGTCATTCTGAGAGTAGGAGCATTTCACGGCAGGGGGACAACCAACACACAGTGGAGCGTGACCGTAGTGCCGGGCGGGCACTTGTAGGGGATGTGCACGCACTGTGTACTTTCATCTTAAAATGTTGTGCTTGTCGAAGTACAAATAAAAAAGTTATGTAATCGTTTGTCTTTGGACGGCTTTGGGCCTATGTCCTTCATTGTGTTGCTGTTACAATGGGCAAGAGGACATGTTTTGGCATCTTATTTCATAACGTTGGCATGCGACAACGACAACATTTCAGTAACAAATGAAAATAAAAGATATTACATTTCCTAAAAACAATGTTATACTGATGCGCCAACCGACACGCTCGTGCTCGTAGGTAGACGTCGTCTCCCGCTTTGACGTCACTTTCATGTAAACTTCCACTGAGTCGACAACAGTTACCTACAAAAAATGATGGATTGATTAAAAATTATCCTGTCTGTCTCACATATAATTATTATTTGTTCACTGTGGTACTAAACGTGGCGGGCGCGTCGCAGGTGTTGTCCGTGCCCGCGCGCCGCGTGCCCGGGCTGCGAGTGCGCCCCCTCCGGCCTGCTGCCGCCTTCGCCTGGTGAGTACCGCCCTTCCCGCCCCGCTCCCCCCGCAACCCTTACACTGCTGCTAATCTCGCGTATGAAACAACGAGGTATGTATATAAAAGTATATTTGTCGTGGCGCCTTTTCATTACATCAAGTTTTAAAATTTCTCAATCTTCTCACTGTTTATAGAGATCATGGGAAGATTGTGTAAATGACTGTTTTATGAACGTAACTAAATAATAAAATTAAAAAGAAGTTGTGGCCGCTGCTACAGTCGGGACACATTTAAAATATTGGCAAAAATAATGAATGCGGCTGGAGGACGGAGCTTCTTCTTTTTCTTTTGTGACATTTTAAAGATTTTTAACTTTTTATTCATCATTTTACTAAAGATCTCCTTTCTCTACCTTCTTCGTCACCTCGACGTTCACACAGTATACACCTGGCTCAGCTGATGCGGCGGTTATTCCGCGTACGGGAGGGGGCCAGAGATAGCGTGTTCCAATTCCGCTTAGGTCATGAACGTTTATCTATGTACTTCTATAATAAAAATCTAAAATTTATTATAATGTTAAACATAATTCCGTCTAGTGCCTGTAACACAAGTCCTTACGGTACTTAGCACAGGACTGGGCTCACGTGGTGTGACAAGTCCACAGATTTCGGGCTAAACCATCATGATGAGCTAAATAAAAGCCTCCGTCTCGTTTGTGGACAGGTCGCTGCGAGTCGCGGGAGGCGAAGATCGCGTCCAGAGTGCGGCTGAGGAGGCTTGAGGACACCGGAGCAGACCTCAACATGGACGAGGTGAGCGCGGAATAGCTGCTTCGTGCGGACTGGACCTGGGTCCGCTTAGCTTCTCGTACCGACTCTACACAGATATGTTGACGCCGATTGTACTCGTACAGGCGTGGTGTGTGGAGGCGGCGGAGCGGCTCGCGCTGGAGTTGTGCGCGGCGGCGGACGCGCGCGAGGCGCTGTGCGGCGCGGTCGGTGGCGCGGACGTGTGGCGCGCGCGCTGCGCTCGCCTCGCCGCCGACTGCCGCGTGCTCGATTGCGCGCTCGCCCGGGCGCTCGATACTGCGCAGAGGTGATGTGGCACTGGTTGTGCGAGGGAGAGGGCGGTCCAGTCCCCTTGCCCATCAGTAATTAGGCCAAAAGCAGCCAAATCAATATCAACAAGCGTACTTTTATCAAAAACAAATTTTTTATAAATTTTTACAACCGCTTCACTAGTCAGGAAGTGGAAACAGGCTAAGGCCCCCTGGCTACTCCGATAAGAAAGAAAGTCAGGATAGTACCTAATTATTCGTATGGGGTCTGCTCTCATTTGCGGGAAAGCGGTCTGTCTGTCTGAATGCATTTGTGCATCCACTTCCGAGGCGCTTGGATTCGCCTAGTCGACGGGAGGGGGGGGGGTAAGCTTCGTTTAGCCGCCATCAGCGACCATTGATCCTGCGCAAAACGGTTCATATCGGAAGATATTTGTGTCGGAATAGAGGTAAATGAAGCGACATTTTATTTATTTGAATACTACCAGGACACCCAGCATATATTATGAGGCAAGCAGAACGCCTAGTGCTGTCGCCTTAGGAGTAAACAGGTGATAACCGGTTTTAAAATGCTTCGCAGGTTGTCTCGAGCGTGTGCAGTGCAGGAATCGTCGTCTGTAGCGCTGTGCGGCGCGCTGCGAGCTGCGGACCGTGCGCTCGAGACGTATGACGTGCTCCTGGCGCTGGCCGAGACGCGCCCCGCGGCTCCGCCCCTAGACCCCGCCCAGGTGACCACGCCCCCCCCCCTAGAGTAGAACTTGGAGAGTACGTACAGAAATTATAGGCCCATACACTGAGTAAAGTACAGAGAGTGGCTGTGCACTTTAACCATGGCCACCGTCCGCGGAGTAGACAGTAACTACAGTGGACGTGTAAATCACGCCGAGAAGGCAGAGAGTAGATTTAGAAAAGTGTACCTGCTAATTTCGTTTCTATTTAACTACCGTTACTATGACATATAGCTCCTGCACAGTAAATTAATGGTGACAAAAGTGGGTGTCAGCTTAGACCACGCCCAGGTGAAATCTGCTCCACCCACTTTTCGGAACATTTTTGAATTCCCGGTAGAATACTGAGGGGTATCTTGGTGGGGGCTGGAGCTCCTTCGATTCCGATTTGGGAAGAGCTCGAGTCTTCTAAACCCTCCGATCAGCAACTGATGAGTGACGTTCCCGTTTGTCACACAGCGCCTGGCGGCCGAGAGCGTGGCGCGGCGGCTGCTGGTGCGGTTGGAGGCCGCGCCGGCGTGGGGGGAGCCGCTGCTGTCGCCCGGCCCCTGGCACAACCACCACCAGTGAGTATATCTGCACGTGTCAACAATGCGGCATCGCCATGTATGGGCGGCCACTCGAGTACGACGACACGAACTGGTTGATTTTGGTTTTCGTAGCTCTGTTGAAGTTGAATTTTTGAAAAATTGTCTGTTGAAGCCTGTGAAGACGGGCTGAGAACACCTTGAACGCTGTTATAGCTCTAGCTGAGTAGTATATTGGAACATTAGGCATCAATTGAACTTTGCAAAGTCGGCATTAAAAATGGCTGAATAGATATATGTATCGAAAGTGAGAATAAATGTATGCACGGTCGGCATGTGTAGTGGCTGTGTGTACTAGCGGCTGGCGCTGTGCAGGAGCGGCTCCCCGGACGAGGCGCTGCCGGCGTGGGGGCCGGGTGGCGAGGAGCGCCTGCGCGCGCACGCGGCGCGGCTCAAGCGCGACACGGTGGCGCTGCGGGCGCTGAGGCAGCCGCCGCAGCTCTACTCGCCGCACGGTGACCGCTCGCTACACACTTTATATTATATTATTGTCAATTCTAAACTTGGATGTTGTTATTCTTTCGAGTCAAAACAAGGAGGATAGGCATCAAATTTGTCACTTGTTTGTACGGAGAGATTTTTCTTAAACTGTACACAATCACAGAGGTTACTCAGTACTTGATTCTGATATGCAAATATTCAGAATCAGAATCCTAATGTAAAATTGGATTTTCTTCATTTGATCTGAGTATACTTAAAATACTCAATGCGCAATAAACTAGTTTAATTATATGTTATGTCGTCGAAGTTACTTGCGTGCGCGACCAGGGAAGCATTAGCAACATATTATTTAACTTTACGATACCGAAAAGAAATAATTATGAATTAACTGAATGCATGTGCGCGACAGACGCCGACGAGGACGACGCCGCGGACAGCGTCAGCGTCGCGGAGATGGAGGCGGCCGTCATGATGCAGGTGAGCGCGCACGCGACTAGCGCTGCTGCAGCTACTAGTACACATTATATTCAACAGCTATGATTTAGTTTTAGTGTCATGTTGCTTTAGCTAATTTTACTGATATAAAATCCAACTGTGTTTTCTGAACTGTGACCTTACACAAAAAAATGGAGTTTGTAACGCAGAGTTCGACGAAGCGCTTATAGCAACTCACAGCAATTAAACATTTCAATAAAATTATAATTAGGGGCAATGAGCACAAGCTCACCAGCAATATCTCAATATAACGCTTTTTGTGTTAACTGGAAAGCACATATAAACAGGCCACATTGCTGATTCAAGAAAAAAATGTAGGGCCTAGACTAGCAGACATATGAGTGTGTGTATAGCCAATAATAGTAAGCAGCGTAACACTGTGCGCGCTGCTCCCTGACCGGGGCCGGGGCTGCCGTATTGTGACACCAGCGATTGTATTGTGATATGTGGGAACGCTCTGTCTCACAGGAGATCCTTGCGGCGCGGGAGGCGCGCGCGGCGGAGCGGGCGGCCGCGGCGGACAAGCAGGTGAGGCCAGCGCCACCTACGATAATCACGCCCCCGGCAGCACTCACCTCCTCCACACACCACGACCGTGTGCTACCACCACCATCACGACCACCAGCACAAGCCACCATCACGACCACCACGTGCTGCCACCACCACTCAACACCATCATGACCACCAGCACAATCCACCATCACGACCACGTGCTACCATCACCACTCACCACCATCACGACCACCAACACAATCCACCATCACGGCCACCACGTGCTGCCACCACCACTCACCACCATCACGGCCACCACGTGTTGCCATCACCACTCACAACCACCAGCAAAACCCACCATCACGACCACCACGTGCTGCCACCACCACTCGCCACCATCACGACCACCAGCACAATCCACCATCATGGCCATCACGTGCTATCACCATCACTCACCATCTCCACAAGCCACGATTACAACCACCACCACTCACCGCAAGCAGAGCAATTTACGTAAATTATGAACATCAATTCATAATGCTTTTTTATTCAATTTTTTATTTAACACATCCGCTTGATACTCTGAAGCCTCTAACGTATTTGGCGTTGTTCGCCTTTATTTGCCTCATAGTTTGTTCATATTGCAATAAATTTAGTATAAAAGTTCACTTGCATATTCCCGTAGTTTCACGAAAGCATATTTTTCTAAAAATAAATATGTAGAAATGTGCTGAAAATTACAGGGCGAAGGCCGCCGCCGGCGACGTCACTGGCTCGAGCCGCGCGCCTCCGAGACCGACCTGTGAGCAGCTCTGGGGGAGGGGTCAGGCGGCAGCTCAGGTGGCTGGGGGAGGAGAGGGGCAAAAGGACACGAGAGCAACGGCAACTAGGAGCTATATTGAGGGGAGCAAATTATTTTAGTAGAATATTGTGGGCGGCTCAGCGGAATCATCTCTACGTGCTCGAGAGGCCTTCTGCGGCAGTAAACTGACAAGACGTTACTGGCCGTATGTTTTATCAGTCGATGTGTTGAAAGTCGTTTTACAACAATAGTGTCGGTCAAGTATCCGCTCCAATCAGTACAACGAAGAGTAACGCCAACGAAGAGTCCTGCCGCCGGACGTTCCGGCTCGGAGGACCACACACTACATGATGTTATATATTGAACAAAGTCCCATTTTTAACTTGTTAATCTACTATTTAACTGCCTCTTCAACGCTACTGTTTAACTACTAATACCTCTATTGTAATGATAGCTGGGTATCGTCTCGTGTCACGTCCCTACTCTGTACAGTTACTATTACCCATTGGGCGTGGTGCACACGCGCCGTACCTATACTTGTCGTATGGACTGTCATGTGCGTTTGTTCCAATCGTTACATAGCGGAAATCGAATGTAATGCGATGTACATCGCGCCACACGTCGACACACATACTAACACTAGTTCGGCCTAACAACTGATCCGGTAGGAACGTTCAGTTATTGTACAGAGTATAGGACAGCTTTGTCATAAAAGTAATGACAAAGTCGTATTAGAATTGATGTGCGTCGGAAGTTTTCGAAAGGCTTCTACTGCTTGTTTTCTCCGTATACCATAAAAAGTCGTCTCTCGGTCCAGAACTGTATATAAATTCTCTGCTTCCCGCTTCAGTTTGCTCTGCCGGTCGCTCCGGCCGCCTGCAGCCGGCGTGGGACGATCTAATCATAAAAGAGAATTCAGAGTACAATGAAGGATGTGACGCCAGGATTAGATAATATTAAGTGTAGTACAAAAGTAGCGTGTAAGCTCCAGTGTAGCATATCACAACAGGAGTGGGGGGACCTCCTGTGCCCGCTGTGGGTTCGTGGCAAGATGCCACACGCGGAGGTCCTGGGCCCAGATGCTTATCACCTTTGACACCAATCGAGTATGTTAATGGGTGCCAAAGCCAAACGGAATAATAAACAGTGGTCATAATAATGCACGTAGACTGGACATTTCCTGATTGTAAACTGCTAATATCAGTGGGCGTGTCCGGGCGCGTGCGTTCACTGCCGCAAACTCGAACGTTAAAGGAGACGTAACTCGTTGCTACGAACGCTTGTCGCTTCCCACGTGCCAATTAGGATTACTTGAGAAAATCTGGGGAGGACCGCTGCGTCTGCCGGATGTCGCTTCCGTTCATGTGACGCCGGCGGCCTGTAGTCTGGGCGGACGCTCTTGTAGCAGAGTGTAGGGATGCAGGAGGAGCGCCGGGTGCGAGACAAGTGTGTCCAAATAAGAAGCGACTACGAGGTGGCGCCTGTCAATTTTTTTTTTCAACGATTCCTACAGATACATTTTTTTTATGTTGTCGCTACTGAGAGTGGTGCTACTAAGTGCAAGGTTATTCTGGAGGGATGGGATACTATTATATATTGATTTTCACCGGGACACTCGGAGTCTAACGACACACAAGTTGGGGCAGCTCCTGTATCTCACAGTTTTCACAATTGATGTATAGATGTCGCTTCAGCAGTTGTTTACTCGCGACATGTTACATGTACATATCTTTGGAGTATTAGTTTAGCTAACTTATTATAAAGATGCTTAAATTGTGCTTCTCGTGGTGCATTACCCGAAGATTCGAGTTCTTGAGAAGTTATGAGTCGACCGGTCCCAAATGTTACATGGGCCCAGTCCCTTTATGTTGTTGAGTTTATCAAAGAATATAAAATGAAATTTACATATCGTAGTTCGGAGCCGTACCAAACGTGGTGCGGCCACAGCAGCGCAACCTGTCTCATCGTAGTGAGACTTATCTCACCAGTTTAAGAACCGTCTCATATAAATACTCATCGACATCATACCGTAGACAGCTCGCAGGGGTCCGTCTGTGGCCTCACAGAGTGATTGTTAATAGTAAACTTGTTGATGTTGTTTCCGTGCGCTTTTCGCACTTTACGTCCGCACACATGTGCGCTCTAATATAAATTGCCGAGTGTTGACAAAAATCTACAGCGAATAAATGGACCTAAACGATAGAAGTTAGTACAACTATTAAAGACCAGTTGAATTTAGCACGCAATAGATCTCCAAAATCTTAAAAGAAATTGTTTTAAACTTTTGGGACGCTTACTGGCGTCCTAATATTTTCAATACATCCGTTAGTGTACGCGGCAATAGAACGGCATATTAACAGCAACGTAAAAAGTACTTGTGTAAAACGTTAATGTCAAAATTAACCATGTTGATATAAACTATTTGTGTAACATTCCTAGCCTAGTGTTGTTAGCTTTCATGTGAGTTTATAGCAGGGGCAGAGTAATGCGACCATAAATATTTTAAGAATTAAAACTTTCCAAAATTTTATATCTTTAAATATAGTACATCTCTTGTATAATGATTCTAACGCATTTAAATTTATTCAGAGATGTCGAAATTATACTGAATGAAAGAAATTTACAAGAACAAAGCGTCTTCATCTTCGTGGCCAGTCGTGTAACAAGAGACCCGGCGGAGTCTTCATCAGAGACATCAATATCTTTCCGTTTGCGGCATTTCTATGAAACTAATATTATTTACAAGCGGTACATGAGTACAGAGGCCGGCACATGTCGTGACAAATTATGGTGAACACTCATGCTATGATCTAATTGGCAGTGTGAGCGGTGCGCGGGGGCACACGCCAATACGTGGCATACCTGCGTTACACAGCTCCCTGTTCTTAACAGTCGGCCATCAGTTCTCAGCGCCAACACGTTTGCCGCTCTCTGCCGCCTCATTAAATATTTGTTATTTTATTTTTAATAAATCATAGGCTTTTAAAGCAGTGCATTTAGTATGATCAGTGGTCGGGTGACCGATGGCCCGGCGCTGTGTAGCGTCGGGGAGGATGTACATGGAGGTGTCTTTCTGTACACAGGGTGTTCGCTGCCACAGTACCATAACTGCTTCTGACTTCTGAGATCCACTTGATGTTGCCGAGCGAGATGCTTTTTCCCGTAAATTTTTTAGTTATTTAATTTATGTAATCAATTAATTTATATTGTGACATTTTCAAATTTTGGAGGTTAGTGTTTAAAAGATTTGATAATTATGAAACAGCTCCCATACACAGTAATCAGACAATGTAAGAGGAAATCATACATACACTGATGAAATTAGATCGTCCGTAACAGTAGTACCTGCTTAGTCAAAGATTATTCAATATAGACCTATTTCCAATATGCAAATTCCACCAAACAAGAATTTTCTTACAAAGAAAAACTAGATTTTACAGGCATAAGTTACATCATCTGATAAATTTAATTTTATTATATCGATATAAAATATGCAACCCGGCGTCAATTTTCGATACCGACAATAATCTGCAGTAAACAATATACGTATATTCTATTATTCTATGTGTTTATTTAGACATGGCTCTACAATTTTCGTTAGTTGATATAACGTGTGCGTCGCGAACAGCCTGTGCGCTCGCGTGCGCCAGCGCGCGCTCTGTATGGTGCTAGTTTAGAAATACAATATATTATAGTATCATCGAGTGTGGCGTTTCATTTATACCTCTGTCGAGTCTCCACGTACGTAATCTACTTATTGCCGTAGACTAAAAGTGGACAACACTTCCATTCCTAATGTCCTCCCCAAGGCTGTTTATGTAAAATCTTAGTAATTAGTGGTTCCATGCTGCATCCTAGCAGTCGCGCTGGCACCGCTCGTTCACGTAATACCTCCGTGAAGTGCCCTAACCGCCGCCGCGCTCGATAGATAGGCGACAGCGCCTATCCATCGAGGATGATGTAGACGAAGTCGCACCAGCGAAATCTCTTGTCAACCTGCCGTAGCACACCTGGAAGTTGATTTATACTTTAAACGAGCAATCAGAGCCTTTAGACTACCGACGCCCATAGACAATAGTTATGCTGGTTTGCCTTTACTCGACCTCCGACGGGTCATCGGCATCTCGTACGGCGGCGGGGTCATTTATTATGGATATTCAATCAAGATGTTGGAGCTTAAATTATTTGGGCTATATATTGCCCACACAAACTATTTTCTAATCATTTCTATTATATTAACAAAATAGATTCTAAAACATTATTTTTTTATGCAGATGATTTAAAAATTTACAGAAATGTCTCTTCTCGCTCTGACTCCCTACTCCTTCAAAACGACTTGAACTGCCTGAGTGGGTGGTGCGTCTTAAACACTATGTTTTACAACAAGGGAGATGTCGTTAAGAAATAAAAGGAACAGGATGGGGCCAAGGTGTGTACATTGCGGCACTCCTGAAATAGCGTAACCTTCGAGTCGTGTCCGCTAACACTGACCACCTGAGTCCTTCCATCTAGATAAGAGGCAAGCCATGCTAATAGTGATCCAAAAATACCGCAGGCGTTTGGATACTAGTAACACGTGACTTACTTCGTCAAATGCGCTGGAAAAGTCAGTATATACTACGTCCACCTGTAGGCCAGCGTCAATTTTTTCGTGATTTTTACGGATATTGTTCTCAAGCCTCTTTTTTTTTTGGAATAATGTTTAACAACTGTTTCGTAGGGTGACATATTCAAGTTTTTCTCTTGGATTTTATATTTTATAAACCTTCTCCTTACTTTGTCCCCTTCTGCTTTTAGTCTGATTAAAGCTTTCGTGAACCGTGGCGGATGACGTGATTTATCATTTATACTTTTGGGGACGTGATTCTTAATAACGTTGTGCAGAGCGTTTGTTAGAGTTTCAGCCATATTGTCGACGTCATTGCATAGAGTGAAATGTTCAGTCTAGTTAATTTTACATAAGTCATTATTAATCTTAATATAGACAGCTTTAAAAAAGTAGTATGCTTCGAGACACTTAGGCTGTAAGTATTGGGCATATTCAAACGATATACGCAACAATAAACTGAGGTATAATTGTGATCATTATGCTTGTACCACTCAACAAAACCTAAGTTAAAGTCTCCCAGCAATATAATCCACGAGATCAATAAAGCCACATGCAATGTATACAAACTTTGTTAACTGGTCTAAATTAACAGGTGGTATACCGTACAAATTGCGACCTTTTTATTGATGTTAACATTTATTACTACCCCATAAGTCTTCGCAATTTGTTTTCCAATTCTGTATACGCTTAGAAGGTATTTCGTGATACTGCGATTAGGACGCCGCCGCCATCTGATTTCAAACTAGAAGTTGAACATCGATCTCTTCTATATACCACATAACTGTCGTCCATTAGTTCGTCAGAGAATACTCATGAATTGAGCCATGTTTCTGTAAAAGCAATCTGTAAAAAATTCTGTAAAAGTAAAAGTATCTTATAGTTTGATTGACTAATGTTTAAAAATGCATCATTAGTTTTAGTTCGCAACCCCCTTACATTTTGATAGCATATTTCCATGTAGTGTGGATTTAAATTTTAGAAAAAACATTGTTTGTTACACAATTAAATTAAAAGTAGGTTACGAAATGTTGGTTCGACTATTAGTGTTACGGATTAATATAGCCTGGCGGTATTCGTCTTTCCGTACAAAAATGCGTCCGTCACGCACCCATACGAATTTGTATGATATTTCCCTCGCGTTCCTGCGGGCGGCTGCGTGATAGGATTTTTTTGGACGGCGATAAATGCTCGGCGACGTACACAGGAGCGCTAGGACCGTCAAATCCAAGATGTGAAGTACTTAGCTTATTCTTAACGTTCTTTACATTATAACGAGTCACAGCTGCCAACAGTGCGTCCCTATCGGGAGTACTGCGTACTTTAACAACGATGCCCCGAGGACGACCACTATCGCGATTTGATTTCGCGACTCTGGTAATGTGCAAAACATCATCTTTTTCGAACGGGTGTTGCACGGATTTAGCGAGTTGCGAGAAAGTGTTAACGAGGTTCTAAGATTTGCGTTCCGGGACACCGTTGACTTCAACATTATTTTCTCGCATGTTTTGTTCCAGAGAGCCCAGCCTTTGAGTGGGGTCGTTCACTAGCACTTGTAAATTAGTATTTTCGTTTTGCAAGCTCTTTATAGTGGATATTTTTTGTTCGAAGTCCTTTTTGATATCTTCGTAACTATCATTGAAAAAATTTAAGACTCGTGGAAGCTGGAGATCTGTTGATTTAAGTTGGTAAGTTCTTTAGTAACTAATGCATCCTCGTGTAGTCTGTAATACCTTTAACAGGCTGCGATAGCGGTTTGGTTCGCATAGTGACGTTGCATGAATAATCACTGGTATCGATATTCAATGTATCTGTAGGACTGTGAGCAGCGGTTGCTTGCCTCACAGGTGTATTTGTGTTGTCGCCTCGTTTTCGCAGTTTTACGGCACATTTGGGACACTTCCAGTTGCGCTTGCTATCAGTTGTCATTGATTTAAACCCTTTTGCCGTAACGTTGGCGCATTCTATACCGTAAGTTGGTCCCAGCTTAGATTATTTATGTTTGTGAGACAACGCGAGCAATGCTTTGAAGATATGTTATTTGTGTTTTGATCTTAGTTGCTATGAGTTATAGAAATCTGTACCGCAAAGTGCACAAAAAGTATCCAAACTTATCGTGGGTTTAAACTCAAGCCGTATTCGATTGCGCAGATACATATTACCATTGGACCACACTGCGCTTGTAAGCAAGTACGAAAATTAGTGTTCATGTGTGGCAAACAAACAGTTATCAGACGTTGGGCAATAAGTTTGAATTTATATTTTATTTTGCGGACTACCGGCAATGTACATTTATTTTTTCACTCACACAAAAATTTCAACATATTTATCCTGTTTTTATTTATATTCTGCGTAGCTCATTTAATTATATATAGCGTAATTTGTACATTTTGGAAACGCTTTGATCAGCGTACTGGTCTTTATATATTTGTACATTTTGGAAACGCTTTGATCAGCGTACTGGTCTTTATATATTTGTACATTTTGGAAACGCTTTGATCAGCGTACTGGTCTTTATATATTTAGGCTCACAGTCACTATCAGTATTTTTAGATTGTTAATGTTAGACTTGGATGACACTGTCACTAAGTGTTTGTTAATGTTAGACTTGGATGACACTGTCACTAAGTGTTTGTTAATGTTAGACTTGGATGACACTGTCACTAAGTGTTTGTACCCTTATTGCTTTAAATTAGTATTTGTGTGTTGATATGACATAATTGACTATTTGTATTTATCGAATCATACAGAACAACTTTATTTGTGATCAAACTTAACCAGCGACAATAAGGAAATGAAAGCCAAGTTTATCAACATTGTTTATTAAACAAGTACATTATTACATATATACAAGTATGTACATACTTGGTCATCGCCTAACCTAGCCGAGCGCCGTCGGTCCACAGTGTCACTCGCAGTCTCACTGCTACCGGGCGGCGGCGAGACTCTCACTCAGTCTGTGGCTCGCGACAGAATCCCGGATGTTACAGATCTGTTCAGCTCCTTGCGGATCCCTAGCATTATTTGTGCGCCACTCACCTACTATCTGACTTTATGATTTTATCTGTCGTAGGTAGCTAATTTCATGGCTATTGTTGGCATTTACCCTTAAAGACACGGTTTTTGGGTATGAAAAAAGCAGTTGTAGTAGCGTTACACTGCGCAACTCTAGCACACATTTCGCTTCAGAATCATGAGCGCTCTTAAGGAGTAAACTTCGCTCGCGTGTCTGAGCTGACCCACCGTTTTTATTTAAAGGCGTACGGTCAATGGAGCTACCAAGTGACGTAGCGTGGACTTTACACAGGGGAAATCGCATCAGCGAATTTTTTTTTTTTTTTTGTTATTTAGATGCTACTGTCGTGTTCAAGATTATTCTTTAGCGCGGCTCTGTGAGCGGTCCACCGAGGACGAGACGCACCGTCTCCGGTACAACCGAGCAAGTGCACACAAACACTTCAAACCTTAACCGCTTAACGATTACAGTTGTTACATACACTCTTCGTACACACACTCGCATTGCTTCTCAATGAGCTGCAAACTTTTACCTCGACGTTAGGTAAATATTGTCTATTTACATTAGCTAAAGTTAGTATCCTTCTCCTCGTCACACAAACATGCACGCAGACGCGCACGCACGCAGCACGCACAACGTGGACCGGGCGTCGCTGAATGAGAACACATGTACAGTAAATTATATCCACATCTGAGACGTGGACGTTGTTCACGGCAAGTTGTGTATTACAGACGTCACTTGCAATATGGCGAATGTATGGACAATTAGAGCGTTACTTTCACGTTACCGCAGTCTACGCATTTGTGACGCTCTCGTTCCACACTCGACCGATTTGTTCGAATAAGACATGCTTACTACAGGGGCGTGGCTCAGCCCGACCGTACGCAGTTCACACACATTCAGCCGTGCTGTAGCTGTGTTGAAGGCGTATATATTTTACAACCAACTATTCTAACGGATTTTTTCACGGTTGATTTAGTATCTACAGTTGATGTACAGATAGATGATTTACAGCAAAGATGACCATGACAGATGTCCTGATGACAAGTCATCAAAAGTTAGCGAATATTTACAATTAGTTGTAAAATGACTCATTAAACCGCGGTAAAATCCTTACATTAGTGGTTTTCATTTTCACATTGAAAGCTACTTTGCTGTTGTCGTCGTTGTTGGCTGTTCTAGCTCCGTGCGAGTATCGTGCGAGACATCTCGTCGCCAAGTATTAAAATACAATGCACATCGATAGAGAGAACGTGTTATTGTTCGGCAGGAGATCACGCTGTGCCCACAAGCTTCTAAGAGCAAAGTAGCTCCCAAAAATGTTATCATGTCATCTATTCAATCATTTTGTCGGACAAGTCAAGTGTAGTAGACTCATGGCTCCAACTTTGGTCTGTCTTGTCGTCCTCCTAACTTACAATAATTTATAACAAAGTATTATTTGCAATATATAAAAACTGTTTATATTTAAAATAAATGGAAGGCTGTGAGTTGTGCTCTGTATCGAATTGAGTGAGTGCGGGGTATGCAATAGTACGCAAGAGAAACGTATGCCGCTGTGTGTGTGTCATTAGAAGCCTTATTTATTAGCCCTTCTGTCATTAGAATAAAATTATTTGTAATGTATACCGCGGTTTCTTCCAATGTTTATCATTACCGACGTCATGGTAGCTACTGTCACGGGCGGCGCGGGGCGTGCACGTGTGGACGTGGTCACTTCGAGACACCGTTATGTAGGCAAATTAAAATGAAGGTATGGAGATGGCTAATGAGTATATCCCCCGACGCGATGATGTATGCTACTGATGACAGCTGCTAGTCAGTGAAAAACAATACTTGGTCGGGGCGCATTCAATGCTTCCGCTAGTCTGCGGCGCGACATCGCGACGCTAACTCATGAACACGCATGGGTTCGGGCGACTATACTTTTTAACGTAACGGAAATGCACATCAAAAAGATTGGCAGTTTCATGCGGCAGTCCTGCACAATAATAGTAATAATTAAACCACTCATTCGTTGAGATTGAAACGTTCCACCATGACGACGAATACTGAACATGGAAACCAGTGAGAACCCCCGGACAGAGAGTGCCCAGCACACCAGTGGTGTAAAGTAACGTTAAGACACTAAAGCCATCGTCAAGGTTTGTCCTCAGTCAATGTAATGTATGTAAATACCCATTATTTCGACACGTATACGAATACGTCACTCAGTATTACAAAAGCACATAAAACCCTTTCCTATGTTTCAGACATTAAACGCTTGTGAAGAAAATGTGATAAGTGTATAGATGCCGCGAAAGAATGTGTACACGTGATTTAATAGCAATGAAGTCGGTCACAAGTGCGCGTGGGCGGGCGCGGGGTG
>JAFELO010000115.1:162177-229341 GCA_017140195.1 Eumaeus atala
TTCTAGGGAAAGGGTCAAGCTCGCCGAGCTGTCGTGTTCAGTCGGTTGGGGGCCCGGAGAGCGCAGCGGACACCGAGATCTCGCACGGGACTACACGGCATCATCACTTGAGCAATTTAAAATTACGATGCAAAGCTGTTTTTGAAAGTAGCTAGCCGTAATGAAATATGGCGATTCAGACAATCCGACTGCGACATACATATGTTACATTCCACAATGATCGGCTTCTAGTATAATGAAGATAATTTCATAGAAATTTTCGCATCTGTAACATGAGTGGGTTAGTAGGTATAGCTGCACGATGGTTTTTATGGAACATTTTATATTTTCACTTCATCATCTAAAAAATTTCATAATATAACTTTTTCGGACAAGTCGACGTGTACTATGGGATTTCCATATATTACATAAGTGGATGGATAATACGTGTACGCGCACTACACCGCCAGAGCGCCGCGGCCCCACACCCCTCGCCGCAGATCCCTCTCCAGTAGAGACCCCAGTGTGTTCAAAGACCAGGGACCCGGACGTGACCCCTCGCCTCCTATCCTTAGCATTGTTAATATAAAAATTAATATATCCTTTAAATTACAATAAAATTGATTTAAATATCACATGACATACAATTTGACAAGAACTACGCCCATTTCGACCCTGAAGGGCCTTCTCTCCCTGAGACTAAGGGGGTTCCCTCCCCTCGACCACGGAGTCCTGCCTGACACCATAGAAGCGGTTTCTCTCCAATGATCCCGAAGGGCGCTCCCCTGCGGTACGGTCACCTCGGCGGCGCGTACAGAGCCTCAGGGCAGCAGCTGCAACAGACAGGAGCTGCGATGTAACGAGAGCACACTTGCACACACACGCAACGCGTGCGCCACGCATGTGAAGGATGTTTGTGGACTGTTACAGTCAGTGCCGACTGCAGCTCACTACAGATTATGTTGGTAAAGGTCAAATGTTTCGAGCTATTTGCGATGGGGACGAATCAGCACTAGGCGCCGTTTGGTGACTACCGACGTCCATCAACATCCGCGTTAATGTGCGGTAATCAACTGCTCTCCCAAATTGGTCACCATCTCGCACTCACAAATTGCTTGAAACGCGAAGGCATAGCCATCCTCTTGAGGCGTACCACCCACCGACCATCACTGTCGTGTCGGCGAAAGGTGAAGCCGTCGTACGTGGCCGCGGCCGGGCACTACACTAGCGTACTCACCCGGCGTCTCACGCGTAGTTGGGGCTGTGGCCACGCCGGTGACTGCGAAACAACAAATATACCTATGTAGTTTCTGGCAGGTATAAGTGTTGGGGCACATTTTGCTGGTGCCTACTTGTCAGCTGGCTAGTCGACACTTATCTCTTAGCCTACCACATAAATGCTGCATATTGTTTCTCATTGTGTACAACGGTTGAAAAGTCCGCTTAGGAGAGGTATAATGGGTAATTATATGACGAAATTGAAATTTCATTTATACAACAAAAACGTTTAGATGGCGTAAAGTTGTATAACAGAGTTATGTAGTTGTCATATACCAACATTATACGACAAAAGTAGAGATAACTATTGGGAAAAAGTAATAAGACTCAAGGCTATATAAACTCAACGTTTGATTATATGACAAAGATGTTGGTTGGAAACGCTTAATGTGGCCGGTTGTTGAATAAAGGTAGTATTCCGTGAGCTGAACTCTGAACGCGTTTTCTGAATTTTTTACGGACACAAAATCTAATAATTGTCTGAGATTTTCACGTTTGTTACACATATTGTAGTTATCTAACGGGTTTGAACGCGATACTTAAAATACTTATTACAAGGTACTGGCTAAGTTTTTAGTAAATGCCTTGCTCGACGCTTCGATCGGGTTACACCAGCCGTGGTCATGAGCCGACTGACGTGAATTGATGACAGCTGCTGTGACGCGGGATCGATGCAACGACTACGCTAATTGCGACTGAGAAGTAGGTGCATCACCCCCATTTCGTCCGATTCTTTTTATTATTCGAAATGTCCCGGCGCACAACACGCACGGTATCTGCCACACGATCCGACGGTAAATTTTGTTTATCACTGGGTTCCACGATGCAGACAATTTAAAACCATCCTCTCGGTTGAAAGTTTTATGCTTTTCTATTTCTACAGATTCCCCAACCATCCTGGGATAGTACTGGCGGTAAAGGAGCTCCGGTTTATGGAACTGTATCCAGTGATTGGTGCCTGCGTTTAAGAGGTGATCAGCTATGGCGGATTTATTCGTTTGTCGGTTTTTACATGCAGAAATATGCTCCTTAAAGTGGCACTCCTTTCACGTGTGGCAGAAAACCTGGTTGCCGATTCACCACGGAACTTTCTCCCTTTTTCTGATGTATCCATCATTTCTCCGTCCACCTAGACCCATTCCTCCATAGGACACGGTGTCTCTTTCTTTCTTCGAGGTGTTCTGGATCGGGAAGATCCAAAGTCCTATAATTTATGTGCGATGTTATCACTGACTGCATATGCCTAGGGTGATGGTGAGAAGTGGCATGCAGGTACCTATCTGTGTGTATTGGTTTTCTATAAACAGAGTGGGATAAACTTCCATAAGATATTGCTACTACAAAAACGTCCAGGAAAGACAGTTTTCTATAGAGATAGTGATAGGTGGAAAGAATTCCACCTCCACAGAGAACTTGGTCCAGGGTGGATTGAATTCAGGTGGTGGACATGTTGTCTCACGTCATGTTCCGTACCTCTAAACACACAGAAAATGTCATCGACGTACCTTTTCCAAAACCTGATTGATGAGAAGTTAGAACTTAACGCATTCTCCTCATAGTGTTCCATCCAGATGTTGGCTATAAGTGGTGAAATTGGGCTTCCCACAGCGACTCCATCAATCTGAAGGTAATATTGGCCTTGAAATACGAGAAAATTTCCCTCCAAGCAATGTTTTAGCAAGACATTATAGTCCTCAGACAAACCACTCACCATTATGTCCGTTGGTTCCAGTTTCACGCCTGCAAGTATGTCGAAATGTCGCGAGCCTTATACAAAAGACGGTGCTTCTCCCACCATTGGCTGGAGCACCGAAGCTAAGTGTTTTGCAAGATCGTCAGTCGGCGCTGCAATCTGACTCACGATGGGTCGCAAAGGGACATTAGCCTTATGTTCCTTTGGCAGGCCATATCATTTTGGGGCTACTATAATCTTGTGGGCCTCCAATGTCCCGTACTCGTCTTGCGTGAATAGGGGTCGATAGTCCACGAGTAGCTCTCGTGTACGTCGCGTTGTCCTGGCAGCTGGTACATATGACACAGCTTTATATACGTCAGTCAATTAGTAAGGAACTAGTCATCCGTGTCCATAACACTGTAGCGTTTCCCTTGTCGGCCTTCATTGAAGTGCCGGACGCTCTCCCGGAGTTGCGTTTGGTTGGTGTAAACGTGTCTTACGCACAATTATCGAGACGTCCCGCCTTGCTGTTGCCGCACGACACGACGCTCATGTAACCCCACCAGTAATATTTCCACTGGCACGCTCCTCGGTGTTACTGCAAAGTTCATAGTCTTTGCGTGGATCGACACCGTGACATCATCCGACGGTTTGTTTGACAGGTTTGTTACAATGTCCGACTGAGTGACCGAGTACGGGCGATCACGCTTGGATATATTGGTAGCTAACATCTTTGCAAATTTTTGGTCATGTGTAGCTATGTACTGTTCCGAAATCCGTTCTGCTTGGGCCTATGTTATTCGGTTACACAAATATAACTTCCAACCGAGAGGATGGTTTTAAATTGTCTGCATCGTGGAACCCAGTGATAAAAAAAATATTTAAAGTCGGGGTTTACAGTCAAAGCAAGGCGCATTCATGTATCTACTTCTTCATCCCATCCTTATCCCGTTTGTATATCACATGAAATTGGAGTTGGCTGCCTAGTCTAGGGGATGTGACGAGGGCGCCAGCTTCCACACGGACTGTCGCCTGGCCTCTGTAGCCCGGTAGGGAATCTAAGCCCGATATTGTCTAGGTCGAATACGAATACACGAATCCGGATACCCCTCAAGATGTTTTCCTTCACCGTAAGCTTCAGGAGGACTCAGAAAATGTACTTCACTTAGAAAAACTCATTTGTGTTGGAAAACCTCATTCGAGTTAGAAAGACTCATTTGAGTTAGAAAAACTCATTTGGGTCGGTGTCCGTAGCGCTAACCACTAGACCACTGAGGTACTTAATCAGGTTCAGTATTCTAAAAATTCCCAGTGTAGTTGAGCGGCCCCGGGCCCGGTGCAGGCCTGTCCTCAAGACAAGGAACAAAGTGTAAACTCACAAACACACACAAAACTACATCACAACCTGACCAGCAACCATGTGTGTCTCACCTGTGGTCCCGCGAGTACGCGGCGCGGGGGCTGCCCCGCGGGCTCGGACTCCGCCCCGCTGTCGCTCCACCCCCTCCCGCTACGCCGCCCACGACAATGCCCCCTGCAACACACGCACTCGTCAATCAACATCACTACTCCAGCCAGAGTAAAATGGAAATATTGAGCTATAGCATGACTCACGTGGCAGCCGGGGCGGAGGCGTCAGGCGGTCGAGGCGGCGCACCACGCCCGCTCCGCCCATGCCACCGCCCGCCCCGCCCACGGCTAGCCCGCCCAGGCTCAGCGCCGAGGGGCTCGGGCTGCCCCGGCTGCGCAGCGCGTATTCTGCAACACACAGTCAACCTTCTACAATCTAGAACTAATGAATAATTAAATAACAATACATACTAAATTCAGTTCCCCGATCTGCCAACCCCGACAGGGCGAACCGATAAAGAGGGATAAAGAGATTTTTTTTGTCGTCAGACATGTTTCACTGTAAAAAAAAGTTGGTATATGTTGTCTCTTATCTGTCGGTTTATGGTGTCGTAGTCAATCATAGCTGTTAAACGCTCCAAAAGAAGTATAAGCTGAACATTGTACTAACCGTCCGGCAGCAGGTCCGCCGGCCGGGGCAGGCGACGCACGGTGCCGCCGCCGTACACTGCGATATAAAAGTAAGTATAGCGTCGGTGCCGCGTGCTCTAGCGGCGAGGACGTTCCGCCGGAGTTTGAGAGATGTCAAGTGTGAGTCACGAACCGAAGTATATAAGACAGTTCAGCTTTTCAACATCAAGTGCCACATTCAGATAGAGGTAGTGGCATGCTACATGGGATGGATGCTTCTATGCAAAGGAATTGAGCCGGCACTAGCGGGGAGGTACCTCTCGCTCAATTGATGCCGCTGCAGTGCCAGCATCGCTGTCGCGTTTCGTGAGTAGCCGCTGGCCCATTGGGGAGGATGATAAGAGGGAACGCACCTGCGTAACGATCATGCGAATGTATAATGTAGCCATCAAAAGGCTCCGATTTCTCGTTTGTCCCGTTATGCTATATAAAAAAACATGCCTCGGAGAGAACTTGAAGTAGTCGGTCCTCCTGGCTGCGTCTAACTTCTCTCCGGCCGTGTCGCACTACCCCTCATCATCGCACAGAGTGCACTTGTGTAGTGTAACATGTCCTGCGCAGTCGGCAAGTCCCTATGAGAAGGGCGGCGCAGCCGACAATCGGCCTCTGTTACCTCTAGCGGACAGCTCGAAGGCGGCCCTCAGCTCCTCGTCATCCCTGCGCGCGCCGCCCGCGACTGCGCCCGCCTGCACGCAACACAAGAGGTGTAACAGAACTGGGAGTCCCGTAACGGAAGCGGTTCGACACATAGAGTGGGGTTCAACGTCGACGACTAACAGTAATACATGTATGTTATACACAGAAATTGGTCTTACTTCATACAAAAGCCAAAACACGTGGAGCGTACTATTACATGATGAATAAAAAGGAAATATTCTCTTACAGTAGTTGGGTCGTATCGGTGCCCGCGCGCAGTAGGTGTCACCGTACGTGTCGCACTGACTGGGCGTGTCTAATGCGTGCCGGTTTTGTCAGTGCGAGTCACCCCCCTTAGTTTGTCACATAAAGCATTCTTATAGATTGTTAGGGTACAAGATAATTTAAGAACTATTGTATCATTCTAATAATGATGCTAGTTTTGCTTTTATATAAATAAAGATACATCTTGTACACACCATGGCGACGAAACTAAAATGCGTACTGAACTTGAATACAGTTATTATATTTCAAAACGTAAGGCATTGTGAAAAATATTATAGTTTTAAACTTTACTTTAAATTATTATTTAATCATAAACTAATATACGTGCACAAGTGCATGCTCACCTGCGGCAAATCGCGGCGAGCGGCGCGCTGCGCTCTGGAGCCTGCAAGCAACAACGACACATCACAACAAGTACTATTTCCATACCCATGTCTAGAAGTGTCACAATCCTACTAATATTATAAATGCGAAAATTTGTCTGTATGTATTATATTCTATCACGCAAAAAGTACTTGGAATTAGTATGAAATTTCGCACAGATAACAACCTGAAGTAACATAAAAAACGTAACGTAATTTTTGTTATGAGTCACTCTTCGGAACTGACAGTAAAAATGATGAAAGGAAATTTAATTGGATCGTCTTAAAACATTATACGAGGGTGGATCTAAAAGTTCGTGGCCTAACCTACATGGAGCTATGACATCTTTTTAAATCTACCGTCATTTGTTAGTATGTGTCATATTGTTTTATTGCGCGCAGTTTCATTCCCATACTGCACAATATAAATTTTCTGTGATTATTTGTTTGAAGCAATCTGACGCAATTTTCAATAATGGAGAAAATTTAACACCGTGCAGTCATTAAGTACCTCAATAAAAAGGGCCTATCACCAAAAGACATCCATCAAGATATCGTGAACAGTTTGGGGGAGTCTGCTCCATCGTATTCCAGTGTCAAGAAGTGGGTAGCTGAGTTTAAACGCGGTCGTGAGAGCATTAAAGATGATCCTAGAAGGAGAAGGCCTACATCCTCTACCACGAAAGAAAACATCGATAAAATTTGTGATCTCGTACTGGGTGACCGACGTTTGACCATTGGTAAGATAGCTGAGATAACAAACATTAGTTATGGCGGGGTGCAACACATAATAAGGGAAGAGTTATGGTTCCATAAGGTTTCTGCTCGCTGGGTCCCGAGGTTGCTTTCAGCTGAACAAAAAAGAGTTCGATACACAATTTCGCGAGACTGTTTGGAACTTTTTGAGACTGATCCCGAGAACTTTTTGTCTGGATTTGTTACCATGGATGAAAGCTGGGTTCACCACCATACTCTTGAATCAAAGTAACAATCCAAACAGTGGAAAAGATCACACTCTCCTACACCGAAAAAGGCTAAGGTCGTTTGATCGACTAACAAAGTCATGGCTTCTGTTTTTTGGGATGCGAAGGGCATTACTTTTGTAGATTATTTACCGAAAGGTCAAGCTATAAATTCTAGTTATTACTGTAACCTTTTTCGAACACTCCGGGAAGAAATAAAAGAAAAAAGGCCGGGAATGTTGCGTAAGAAAGTTTTGTTTCATCAAGACAATGCACGTGTTCACACTTCGGTTGAAACAATGTCTGTAATCCATGATTGTGGCTACGAATTGTTGCCCAACCCTCCTTATTCGCCGGATTTAGCCACCTCGGATTATCATTTATTTCCAAATTAAAAAAAAACATTTGGGTGGCTCGAAATTTTCGACCAAAGATGAGGTGATAGTCGCAGTAAACGATTATTACGCCGACCTTCCGGAATCTTTTTTTTTTCGAGAGGATAAACAAGTTGCAGGTCAGGTGGAAGAAGTGTGTTGAACTAGATGGAGACTATATCGAAAAATAAAAATAAATTTAGATCCACTTTTCTTTCATTTTGATGATTTTTCTTGGTCACGCTTGAATAAGTTGTGTTCCCCAATAGGCCACCGAGACGTAACAGCTATTGACGCCGGTGCCGCGCGCAATCAGTGTACTCACCGGGGCGCGGCGTGTGCGTGGCGCCGTCGCCCAGGTCTAGCTGCAGGCCGCCCGCCTCCGGCAGCGCCGTCTCTGCAAGCGACACGCACGCTACAGCGTCCCATATTATACACATTTGCATAGCTGGCTGCTATGTTTTTATAACTGTCATTGTAGAAAATAGGAAACGTATCTGATGTTCAGTCAGTCGGAACTGTTGTCACGTGTCACTAAGATCATGAGAGACACCACTCCGAAACGACGGAGACGGACCGATGGCTGAACGTGCTCTCTTACGCAGGGAGCAGTTCAGCGCCAAACAGCATCCCTCCATAGGTACCTGGACCGTGCACGAATACGTGCGGCTGCTGCGGATGCGGCGCGTACATCTGCTCGCGCGTGGACAGCAGGTGCGTGTTCGCGTTGGGTGCCATCGCTACGTCGGGTACGCGGGCCGACAACCGGCCTCTCCCCCATCTGGCACAAACACAGTAGAAAATTAATGTTTTAATGTAAAATGTGCGTCTGTATTATAATGCGCCAAAGCACTTGTTAGCGTAAATTTGACGTCATGTAATTTCGACTGAGTTGCTCAGACAAATTGGAAAGTGCGATTTTGACAGAATCATGACAACATACGGCATACAGTATTATTCATATTACAACAAAAATATTATCTTTAAAGACAAAGAGAGGAGCTCAACCCCGCCCCGATCGACACGCCCCCAAATATCATTCTATGATATCTAGTACGGTAATACATATTCATATATATGAATGTATGTACTTCGTTCATATGTTATTTTACTATCAAGTAAGAGGAAGCGAAATAGTTTCATTGCAGCCGAATTTTAACAATCAGGAGGCACTGTCAGGTAACTGTCGGTATCTAACAGCGTATGTCGGTATCTACCATCGGCGGCCAGCGCCAAGTGTCAATTACGTTGTCGCGTTTTGTAGTGTGAGAGAGACAGGAGTCAGAGGGAGTAACTCCCATGAAAATCCACATATAGCTTATGTACTCAGTCTGGCCATAAAAATTGTTGCAGTTAAAAATAAATAAATATTGTATTTGAATTTGGAATCTGTCATTCCTATACGATTGTTCATTGTGTGACACAACATTTTGCGATATTAAAATGCAGTGGTGTGTTACAGTGAGCAGAATTACGCAAAATAGGTGTGGAGACAAATGTAATTTTTAAAACTCTCCACACACTTGATATTAGTCAAATGTTTATGTACCGGGCTACTAATAGGTACAATGAGGCTTCTTCTGTTTGTGGCAGAGAAACATCTGGTCGTCCACGTAGTGTTCGTACGACAAAGGTAGACAAAGCAGTAAGGGAGAGAATTCGAAGAAATCCTGGCGGAAAGCTAAAGATTTTATCTCGGGAAATGATGATAGCACCTAGAATGGATGTCTTAGTACTCTAAGCCTATAACAGACGCACTGGTCATTTCTCAACTGATAAATGAACACAGAAAAATGTTGTTTACGGATGTGATTTTTTTTACAATTGAACAACATTTTAACCAACAAAATGACCGTATTTATGCTCAACGCTCTAAGGAAGCTTCCAAATTAGCCGAAAGAGTGCAACGTGGGCATTATCTGACCACAGTGATGGTTTGGTGGGGAAATAGCCATGAAGAAGTGACGGAGCCATTTTTTTGTGAAAAGGTATCGAAATAGGCACAAGTGTATCAAGATATCACTTTTGAGAAGGCGGTTAAGCCCTTTAATAAAACCACGTTCAATAACCAAGCATGGAGCTTACGGCAAGACTGTGCCGGATCATGAAGCACGGTCAACGCAGTCTTGCTCAGATTCAAACGTCTCGTACTTCATCAGAGCTGAAAATTGGCCGTCGTCTAACCTTAATCCGCTGGATTATGATTTAAGGTCAACTTTAAGGAGTACGTACAGTTTGCTTAACTTGGAGTCTCTAAAACAGTCCATACAATTGGCAGTGAAGAATTCCCCCATGGGAAGAGCGCGTGCTGCTACTGACAGCTGGCCTCAAGGTTTAAAGGACTGTACTGCAGCAAATGGAGAGCATTCGAATGAGCTTCTTATAGTTTTAATTATTTTATATTTTTGTGTTAAACTAACACACAGTAAATGTAGTGAGTATTATTTGCAATTAAAAATGTATTTATTTACTTTGTTACAATGTTTATGGCGAGGCTAGGTATATGTTTATGGGCGGCAGCCTCCTCCATTTGCATGATGTAAATGCTCTTCGCACTAACGAGGGTTATAAAAGAGTGACAGAAATTCCGGCATTAAAGAGCATAACATGGTCTAGTCATATAATCTACCTCAATTTTACAGAACCTTAATGTGTAACGTTTACCTTAAGCGATATTGTTAAAGAGGTGAACATGCACATACCTGCGCTCGAGCGGCCGCGCGCCCGCCGCCCACGACCCGCCTGCGGACAACACACGCCATGTACTCTCTCGCAGATGTCATGCTCTTATATTGTCTGCTACAGATAGCCGCCTACGCCAAGTCGTCCGACACTAATAATTTGACAGGCGGCGCCACTGGCGCGGAGTAGTTTGTTACAGAGACATGGGACGTCTCTGCTATGATTGCTAACTAACATTTATTGCTTTGCGCCGGACACTATTGGATCGCGATACCATTGCAGTGGACAGCTACGGCGTTTTCCGCGACCCATTGAAGGGGAGGGTGGAAGGATAAAATGTCTGCATAACCACTCTGTGGACGCCTATGGACGTCGGTAGTCACTAGGAGGCTCCGCTAGTGTGGTTATACAAAAGAGTGTTGACCTTTCACATCTCAACACTTCAAACAATGAAACGTCTCTCTGCCTCCGCAGTTCGAGTGCGACCTGCCCACAGGGGCGCTAGGTTCGCCGGTACCCAGATGCTCATTGTCAGACACGGCGTGAAGTTAGGAACTACTCCGTGAGCAGCTAACTCGTGCGCGTGCACTCACCGACGGGCACGTGCAGCGCCGAGCGCAGGCTGCTGGCGGACGCGCAGCGCGGGGACCCCGCCCCGGACCTGTGACGTACACCAATCTCATTATGTTCGTCAAAGGCTTCGACTTATAGACATTCCGCCATTTTAATACCTTTTTACATTAAAATAAGGGTTTATTTTTTGTAATTGCCAATAAAGTTGTATCTATATATCTATTTTTTGTGATCTTCTGGTGTATTATCAGCACGTAATTTGTTTTTATGTTATTTATTACTTGTAGTCTTTTTTTGTTTTGTTTTTAAATGTTAAAACAACTAGTTTTATTAAATTATATTTAACCTTTTTTACTATTTTCGATTCGAAATAAACAACTGAGAATACATTAATTAAACTACGTAAAAGTTCTTTTAGCACTTTACATTTGTAAAGCTACGTAGTAGTTTAACTGACGTATTGATTATAACATAAGCAAGCGCTTGCGTCTTTGTGTGCGTGCATGTATGCACACCTGCAGCAGTCTGCGAGAGGACGCGGCGTGGGCTCGTCGGCGGGCTCGTCGGCAGCGGAGCCGAGCGAAGCGGCCGATTCCGCTGATCCCAGACCCCACTCCGAACCCTCTCTGTGGGGAGACACGCCGTTAAATACCAGTGGATAATTATAATGAAGTACAGAACATTTATAGTGAGCTCTTCTAAATCGAAATAAACAAGATATGGGAGCTGATTCTTCAAAAAACTTCATAAGTAATTGTGCTCCAGTGAATATGATTTCAAATATTTGACAGAAATGCAGACATAGTGCAGCACTCTCTAATGCTAATCGTGCAAATACGATTATAATTGTATGAGACAACTTCATGCGCCTGCGCATAAGATGGTGCATCACCAGCACCACACGCCGCGTGGTTGGTTTATGATGAAATTTCCACGTGGCATGATTGTTATGTGATGACGTCATCACGTAGCGTGAGTAGCAGTTATGACGTCCACTTCGTGGTACTGACCGGTCCTCGCTGGGGTCGGGCTCGGCGAGCAGCAGCTCCGCGCACGTGTCCGGCAGCGACATCTCGCGCACCGCCCGCAGTGCGATCTGTCGAGAGACACTAGTAGTAAGACTAGTGCTGTACGCACTACAAGTAGGGTATCCATCAAAACACTGATAACATTGAATCCGTACTTATAAGTTGTCACTCGTTTTTCTGGTGGAAACTAGTTATTTTGTAACATGTTAATAAATACATTACATATAGTATTTTCAATTAATGTGAATTGTAAATTGTATAATATTAAAACAGTAAATCAAATAAGCAGCATCGTCCCCTGCGGTCGATAGCGCGTCTCACCTGTCGCCTGACAGGCGCGGTGTCCGGTGCGTGCAAGGCAAGCGCGCGCGCCGCGGTGGAGCTAGCCCGCAGCTCGCGCACACGCGCCCGCAGCGCCGCCAGCGTGCGGGCGGGCACGCATGCGCGCACGTCGGCACTGCCCCCCGCAGCCGGTGCCTGCTCCCGTGCGGCCGCGACCATGTACAGCGTGTCGGGGATGCGTTGCATGTAGCGTGCGCGACGAGCCCGGGACACCTCCGCCTCGGGCACCGTCTGGTCCTCTAACAGCGCCTACAAGTATTGGACGCCTAATATCAGGACGATCGTGTAAAATATAAAGTTCCTCGATGTTCATATCTCGACTCAATGTCTACTGAAGACAGCACGAGTATATAATGTACACAAAAGAAATCCCGTATGACCTTTACTATTTGGTGAGTAAGCAATTGACTATGTGGATCACGAAATATTATTTAAAAAATGTGATGCTTACGGCGTTAGAGGCCGTGTACATGATTTAATTCAATCATATATTTCAAATTAATTGTAATATACAGCTATTAGCCGTTAAAAAATAGGACACATTATAGCACAAACATTTTTGTCTAAAGCACAATCATTAATTTATGGCGGACGTCAAGGTAGTGTTTTAGAACCTCTTCTATTTTTAATTTATATTAATGACATCCCTAGGTGTTTAGAAAAACCAATAATTATTTTTGGTGACGACAGACAAACAGATAAGGACGTTTTAAAATATGAATTTGACATCAATACAACATCTACAGTAACATGACTTTACAATAATAAGCTTAGAATAATATAAATTTGGACAAAACAGAAATTATGAACTAGAATCAACGACATTTTATTTCAACTATTAATATATATTATCTTAATAGTTAATTGGTGAGTGTGTAAACGACAAAACTTTTGCGCGTTGACAAAACGTTTGAGGTGTTGACTGCAAACTTAATTGGAAACGACATGTTGAAGAAATAATGAAAAGGCCTTGTGTTATGCCTTTGCTCTATGAAAAGTATCTTTAGTTTTAATAGGGATGCCTGTCTTGTCGCCTATCACGGTATGGTTGCGTCACTCCTTCGCTATGGCTTTGTATTTTGGTGAAACTCTATAGACATTGGAGTCGTGTTCAAAATGTAGCAACACTGACAGTTGTAGAAATATTGATTAAACATAACATTCACTCATTCCAATTTATTTCCAAAAAATGCAGGTTTTGTTACTAGTAATAGGGGAGATAATAAATACAGTTTACTTAAATAGTTATAAATCCACATTGCTCTCTAAAAGTGTGTCATGCATGGCACCAAAATACCTGTTAATATTTGGAAATAGAGCAGCAACATAAATTTATACAAAAGTGTGATTAAATCATTTTATTTGAAAACTGGTACTATAGCGTCAATGAGTACATGACGGACATTAATTACAAAGATAATTTAAACTCTAAGTATTATTGTTTTGATCACATTGACATTATACTAAATAGTTCGATTCATTATGATTAATTCGAGGGTACATGATTGGAACATTTTAACAGTTGCTAAGACATTTTGTACTTGCACGCTAACTACTGATAGCGAATTGTGATGTTACTGAATGAAATAATTTTAATAGCTCATGTACCTACTCACAATTCTGACAAGTAAAGAATTTATTTATTTATTTATTCATCACTGGTATACTTTCATTCATCACACGTTAATGTCAATAGAGTTACCGCTCGTAAGTTATTTAAATCTATTCCATACTAAGCATGCTTCTAAGCTTGTACTGTTCCCGCGCGACTCTTTGGTCTGAATCTCCTCGTTGGGTGGTCGCAGGCCGGTAACAAGACTATGAACCGTGCAAGTGTACCTTGATCTCGTCGAGGTAGGGCAGGAAGCAGCGCGGCGGTCGCGCGGCGCCGCGGCCGAGCCACGCGTCCACGCTGCACGCGTGCTGCGGCGGCGGCAGCAGCCCGCGACGCAGCGCATTCACAAGAACCTAGACGTGATTGCTTTGTGTACAAATATATTATAAAACTATTGAAGAATTATAAATCCTGTTATTAACTAATTATAAATATAATAAAAGACTGAAAAGGATTTAAATGAAAGTATACACACATTTTATGCCGAAAAAAGGGGTTAACTTTTAAGCAGTTATAATCGCCGTCTAGTTTTATCTCTAGATTGTGTATAATTGTGTATTTTACCTCACAGTCGGCGGGCATGTGTTCCGTCCGCACGAGGCTCGAGAGGCCGGTCAATGCGTCGCGGAGGGCGGAGTCGGCGGCGCGCGCGCCGCGAGTGCGCCGTGTGCGTCGTGCTGCATGTGCTGTGTGCCAGACTACGTTCGGCTCTGCAACACAAGTGTACGCGACTCAACGTGTGCGTATATATGTATATTCACGTGAGTGTGTGTAAACGGCTGCGACGGCGGCAGAAGAGACCGCAGTGCGGCTCTATATGTATTACCGTAGGACATCCATTACGTAATGTGTATGTACGTGTGCGTGCTTACCAGCTGCGGCAGCGGCGGCGCTGGCCGCTGCTCGCTCGCCCCACCGTAGTAACGCTCGCAACGCCTGCGGCTCACTGGCCTGCAGAAAGGGCGAAGCGAGCGCGTCGGCGAGCGCAGCGCGCGGCAGCCGAGCGGCCGCCGGGCTCGACATGACGGCAGAGAAGTCATCGCGCAGATACCGCATGGCCTGCCTGCAACGACAACACAACCTAACAAGGTATACCCGGACAAAGTTTGACCACCACTATGGCGACTAACAAGCACACTGCACAGACACGAGTGCACTCTCCATTCCCTCATACGTCTATACCTATTGGAGTCTAACGGAACCAGAGAGGGCTGTGAAGAAGGCGCTCTCAAGTACTGAGGTTTAACGACTCTGTAAAATCCTCTTAATATATCGAACATCACATTTCCACTCCACTTTCGGGATTCGAGTGGCCATTCAATCAAACATCATGGTCGAGCAATTATGCTGACATTATAAACGTGTTATTTGACGTCACCGACGTGCAACACAGCTGAAGTCTCCAACCTGTAGACCCAGGGGCTGGCGTGCGCGCCGGCGGCCCAGCGCAGCACGTGTGGCAGCGTGTCGGCGCACAGCGCGCGCGCTATCGCGTCCTCGCAGCCCTGCACCACTATCGGCATCTCCAGGAACCTGCAGACGAGAAGCGATACTTGTGATGCTGCGACGGGGAACGAGTAGTAGGTGAGGCGCACTAGCTCGGTTACATTGGGTTTTACCTTGTACATAATGCACTCAATGAAACAGAGAGGGGGATGGCACTAGGGTTGCTAGCGAGATGCGAAACAGCTACATATGACAGTTGTATTGCTTATACTTGGTTTACAAAGGACATTTACTTGATTTTTTTTTTTGCAAAGGGATTTGATCAGCAAGTGCTGCACAGCAAACGAAATATACAGGTGTAAAGTGGTAATATCAGGTGATAAAGAGTTGGCAATCCTACTTGCTATTATAGTCAGAGAAGTGGCAAGGTGGGGAATGGCTAGTGGGTGTGGGAAAAGTAGTGGACTGTGGGGAGGGGTCAAGTGGGAAATGGCAAACGGGGTATGGGAAATATAGAGTGCGGGGTAAGTGGGTAGCAATGGGGGGAGGGGGTAGTAAGGGCAGGCGGAGGACTCACCTCGCGATCTCGTATAGTTGGAAGGCGTCGTCCAACATGGCGATGGAGGAGCTGCGCCCGGTACTTCGTGTCTGAGAATGTAAAGCGTCCTGTTACAACCTACTTCTGCCGCCATATTGCCTCTAGAGCTTTCCTAATAGTTTTCAAAAAAAATATTTATCTATTTTAAAATGTATTTGTATATTATATTTCAGATTGAATACATTATGGATATCTGTGCTAAGATGTAATATAAATTGTGCATAATCTAACTTATATGGAAATTTAAATGCGTGAATTGTGAACATCCGCACTCCTGGTCTTCTTCGCAGTTGTCCTGCAAGGTCTACGGGCACCGAGGCAAACCCCATAGCCCGGGTTGGATCGCGAGGGGACAACTATCCCTTCGGTAGCGGGTCCCATTTCTGCGGGTTTGCCAACATGGCTTAGAGGCTCAGGGGTGGAATGTAGGCCTGTTTATGGCCTGTGTTTTGTGTTATGATTGTTGGTGCATTGTGAACATACGAAAGTGATGACCACACGCCCTGCGCGGTAGCACAGTGCAGAAAACAATGTATAAATACAGCGGGAGGTCTCACCGCGGTGCCGCCCACGCCGCTGCCCGCCGGTGGCGACGCGCTGCGCCCGACGAGGCTCAGGTCCACCTGCGGGCGCGTCAGTTAGCAGCGGTGAGTACAGTGCGGACTAAGAGGAGATACATAATAAAGTGCTACTAGTGAAGGTGGAATATCCGAACGTGAACGGGGGCACAAAACGGGTAAATGCGTGCTTAATAAACATTACTACCAGTTGTCACAATACATATGCATTATTCTCCTGCATATTATTACTCCCCGGTCCGGAAGAACAGCTGGCATCTCCACACCGCAGCTCGAGGATGCGAGCGTGTGCTTGTGCGTGAGCGTGTACGTACCTGGTCGGTATAGGCAGCGTGTAATAAGGCACGCGCGAAACGTCGCGGCAGGACATGTTCGTCAACACACACGGCTCCGCGCTGCCTCGCAAGCACGGCGCGGAAGAACCTCGAGCGCGCCGCCAGCATGACCCTGTGGCAGGGCAGCTCCAGTGCCGAGCGGAAGCCGAACGCGGGCCCGTCGGCTCCCCACCACAGGCGCGTGTCGGCGTGCGCGCCCGCGTCCAGCGCGCGCCTCAGGTCCCGTGCCAGCGCGTCCGTGAAGCCCAGCAGCTCGCCGAGCCGCCGCAGCCGCGCCGCCTCCACGCGCCGCCCGCACGCGCACCAGCCGCCGCGCACTTTGACCACACGTCCCACTTTTGACACCATTCTTCTCCAGGTCAAAAATAATAACGTGAACTATTACACATACTTTGCGTTATTACTATTGACCTGAAGAAGAATGACATGGAGAAACGCTTTAACGCACCAACATCGTTAGCTCGTTAGGTGAACATGTAAGACAGTTTTTAGTAACGGGAACTTTCCAAAACTTTATACAGAGTTAATTGAAATTAATTAAAAAAGAGGCTGCCTGCAAGAGGTGTTGCAACACCTCTTGCAGGCAGCCTCTTGCATCAATACCAACAACATTTGTTCTACGCTTTTTACAAATCTTGATAAATAACACAAAGAAAAAAAAATATTTATGCTGCCTCGCTCATATATTACGCTGCATTTTGTACGAATTTTAATAAGGAATTTACGTTACAACATTAGTTCAGATTAATTTATCTTAAAATTAATTCCGATTATTACATTTTCACGTAAAATTTAGAAATTCGGCTCCTTTAAAGAAGTATGTTTGTTAAAATCTAAGAGTATCCTAATACCTACTAAGTGCCTACGGTGAGTCGAAACAGAGTGACAATTTATCCAACAATTCGACCGCACTCTGAATCCACTTATCCTTCATACACCATCAGACCTAGGACTGACTCCAGTAATAAATAAAAGGACAGTGTAAAACGTAAAGTCGGAATTCGAGAAAACCACACTTAAACATATTTTTTTTATTAATTAAAGGCGTATTTAAAAAGTGGAATGACCTTATCTAAGATAATTAAATATCTTATTTAAAAAAGGATTAGATATTTACAAGTCACCACTTCAATTTAATTCTCGTAGATGCCGGTGCTTCAACATAACGCGGCTTCCACTTCACACGTCCCCACAAATAAAAGCCCAGAGTATTATCTGTTGACCTCGGAGGCCACGCACGAGCACCTCCCCGTCCTATCCACCGGCCGGGGTACTCCCTGTTCTAGGTCATTCTAACTGCGCGAGCGTCTATGGCGCGCCGTCATGTTGCTAGTGCACGTAAGGAAGTTAGTGGCATATCCTCCAACAACACACCGGTAGGGTTTCTGTGGGAAACTGTAAATATGATTCTCCATTCAGTTTTTCCAGAAAGGCGGGGCCCAATAATGTGTAATTCACAATTTCCGCCCACGCATTAACACTGGACCGGTGTTGAAAACTATGCGATCTACGTTGATGAGGGTCTTCGTAACTCCACAACTGTCCATCGCGAGTATTGAAGGACTGCTCTGGCGAATGTTGCTGCGCCGGTAAATAAAATGGTGGCCCGTTCGGCTGACAAGCAGGCACAAGATGCAACACGTGCCGGTGGGCCTGGCTCAGTGTGCACTTGGACGCGATGAGGGTATGGCTCCCTTCGTTATGAACAACACTCCGTGCCACGTGTTGTAACACATTAAAACGTCGGGCGGCGTCGCTGGTACTCGCGGCTGGGTGGACTCCAAAAAAATCCAATATTTGTACTTCTTCGCTCGCTGTGTGCCTGGTGGCTGATGGTGGACGACCACTATCGCCAATTCTAGGCTTAAATTGCCCGTGAACACGTAATCGCTGGTGCGCCTAGCATTGTCCTATACGCAGGCGTAAGTACGTACGTACGACATTTGCATAATGGTACGGCATCGCAATGACAGTTTTACGCAGGTTTAACTCGCTAATCGAAATATTTACGCGGGAAACGAGAGCGTACAGATATAGCGTTTCTTATCGACCGCGGCGTATGACTGAGGGCAAGTTCAAGTGCACCGCCGACCGCTGCACGTAGGCAAAGGAAATAATTTTAGGAAAACTTAAATTTTAAAAAGTCGTAGAACAAATGTTGTTGTTGTTGTTGTTGTTGTTGTTACAGTTTATGTTAAAATAAAACAACTATTAGGGCTGAAGAAACTATAAGATGTTAAGACTTTCATATACATTTATTTCATTTAGTCTTTCCACATTCAATATCCAGGACAGACTTAAAATACTACAAGAACAATTGTTATTGGTTAGTAAAAAAGGTGAGGGTATGAAGTCTTATCTGGTAGCCGCGAGGCTGCAACTTGGATGGTCCTATATATATATAATTACTGTTTGTCTTCTTTCATTGTGTTGATTGTCCTTTATTCCTTACATTCCATATATTTGAATAATATAGTATTTAATAAAAAGAAAAATAATAGTTAAAAGTTAAAAGGGGTAGAGCTTCTTTTTTTATGAAATATTCATTCGTGCATTGTGACATGTTAGGTTAATTATAGTTTGGCGATGGCAGATAGCGTCAGCCATCGCACTTATATCCATCCTCGCCAGCGCCAAAAGGAAAAAGAGTGACATTTCTTCAACACAGAGCACGTTAAGCCTTACAGTCAAAGGTGACAGATATGCCTTTCTATAGTAAGTTTAAGTTACAAAACGTAGTTGTTACACTGTATATATACAATTATATATTACTGCCCCATGGTTTCATTCGCGAAACATAGTCAATTCCATATAAATTTCACCAAATTGTAAGCGAGCTAAAATCCTTTTTTAGCTTACAGTACCCCTGTACCAAATTCCCAGACACACTCGTTCGCCCGTGCGTTATTCGTCAGTCACTCAATAAGTTGCTCAGTAACAAAAGATTTTTACATACAGAAACTGTTGTTTTGTCAGTCTCTTATAATCTATTGAAGCAAGGTATGAAAAGGAAATATTACAAGCAGAAAAAGAAAGTTGTGGAGACTCACGAGTGGAGTTCTCGCTGCTGATGATGTCGAGCTCCACCTCCGAGCTGGCGCCCCGCTCCCACTCTGTAACCGTCACAGGAGAATCCACGATCACAGAAAGAGTAGTAAGGTAGTACCACGCTGCATGACACTACATCCTCCCATGCAACGGAATTGGGCCGGCACGACCGGAGAGGTACCTCTCACTCACATAATACCGCCGTAAAGTGACACCTACGATTTCGCGTTTCGTGCGGTTTGTTAGTAACCGGTGGCCCATTGTGCGTCTGGCCCAGGCAAGAAACACACACAGTGTAGCTTTACTGTCTTTTTCTACTTAGACGGTCGCATTTTAGTATACCTGCCCTTTCTATCTATTTATCCCTATACCCGCGACACGCTCCGCTATAAACGGATGACGTCACAAGTACGCTACGTACTATCACAGGCGGTGCACACGCTGCGGCGCGGCAGAGTACCGCCCCCCGCTCCGCTGGTCCCGCCCCCGTACAGCGCGTACACGCACGCTTCTACCTCCTCGCGCGAGAGAGACGCCGCTGCCCCCTCTAGCGGCACGCGGCAAGCCCTGCAACGGATATCACATATCTATTAGAAATGGATATGAAAAAATATTACATAAAAGTTCCTAGTAATTATTAATCAATTAATAATAATTTACTCAACCATTTTTAAATAGTATTTTTTCCATACACTAATTTTTATTTTAACAGAAATAAACATTAGGCATGGACATGGAAAATGAGAATTGCATTGTGGATGACAATCCTATAGCTAGAATATAGGATTTTGCAATGTTTCAAAAGGTATCCTCTACAAGTAGTTTGTCCAAATGTGACATTCACCACAGTGGTGCCTTGATCCAAATAAAATAAATAATAATTGAAATCTATATTGGTATTTGGAGTGTTCATTCAGGTTATACCATATCCGTCTGTAGTATGTATAGTAGTAGGTAGGTTCTAAAGTAAGAACTCTTAAGAAAATGCTTCGAATTTGATGCAGCTTTCAACTGACCCAGGGTATCTCTGCAGCAGTTCACGGAAGTACTGGCAGCGAGCGGCTAACAAGGCCCTATGGGCCGCCAAGGCCCAACCCGCGCCGGCCACCTCCACGTCGCACCACCAGCGCTCGCGCAGCAAGGCCGTGAGGTCCTGGTGCAGCGCGGCCGCCGGCTCGCGTGCCAGCTCCGCCTGCGTCGCCAGGTCGCGGAGCGCTGCGCCGCCCTCCAGCTGCTCACATAGCACGAACACTTCCCCGAGCCGCCAGGAGCCCACCACGGAGCGGATGAAGCGCGCGTGCTCGCAACCTACAAGCATTAATTATTTTTTTAGTTTTAAAATAACCCAGCCAGCTTTTGACCTAATATCAGATGAGCATAAGCAAAAATGTGTTTGCTTTCTGGTTTCTAGCTCACAGAGCTTGGCGCCTCTCTGTTGGCCCATGGACTAAGGACAGCGGTGTGGGAGACACAGCGGTACCGTAACGACGCTCGCAGTGCTCTACACTGTACACAATTCGGTACAGGTATGTGGCAGCCTGGACTACTACTTGGACAGGATTCCACTGGTGTTTGGGTTAATTTCCAGCTTTGGGTAGATATGCAGATTTTTTTTTATTTCTAATTTCGGTGTGCCTCTTGGCAAGGGCCTGCTCTAACAATTTCCATCCATTTGTTTTGCAACTCCAGGGATGGTGTTCGGGGTACCTCTTTGTTTTCGGGTATTCATCGGTTAGTTGAAGGTAAATGCCTGCCAGCAGGTTGTGTAAAGGAGCTCACCTCTGTCCGGGCGCGAATCGCGCGGGCGGCGTGCGGCCGCTGCGATGCGCCGCCGCAGCGTGCCCAGCGCCGCGCCGCCGGCCTTCTTCTTGCGCTCCCTGTAACGGCACAACGTCTATCGTAAGTATCGGCAATGTTGTTGAATTTGGTCCAGATAGTTTTTGGACTGATTAGAGTAATGATAGTGCCATTTCTTTTGAGCTAGCAGGTTCCTCTACGCCACATTATCGCGTCATATGGTGCCTATTGTGTACGGGTCTTGTTAGATGTTCTGTTTGTATCTGGATGCCTCTGCAGAGGAGAGAGAGAGAAGGCAAGGCGGGGTAGGCGGCGGTGCGGGCGGCGGTGCAGGCGGTGCTGAATGCTCACCGTATTACGTCGGCCATGGTGGGCGGTGAGGCGGGCGCGCCGCCGTCACACGCATCGCCCTCCTGCAACAGCACGAGGAAACATACTTATTATATTAAAAATAAGAGGTGACATGACAGTAAGAGCTAATGTCGTTGCAGCATTACTGCTGTATAGGGCCGGCGCGATCGGGTTAAGGTAACGGTGATATTGGCTTTCGTGCCATGTAAGTGCGTCCGGTGGCCTAATGGCCGGAGGGTATATGTGAATTGTCAGATTTCCATATCTGGACCCCATCATCAACCGAACTAAACTGAAAAAATAAACCTCGTCACACATGCACAAAGAACAAAAGGCTTTTGTCAAATTTGTCTTTTGACTTAATTGATTTACTTAATTTTTTATGTAAAAAATTCCTTGGGGAATTGTTGGACGACCAAAAGAATTATGGAACTCGCGTCATCGTCACGCCACTGTACCGTAGCTGTTCCTGCATCTGCAGGAGTCACCTCCTGTAGCACACCACAGCTGGTACACACAGTTATGACCTTTTTGTATGTATTTCACGTGACATAGAGATGGGGGATGAGACAAGCTATAACAGAACGTCTGGTTAGAATATGTTTCATTTGTTGAGTAAGTAGTGTACTACTTACCTGGTGCGAGAGCGCCGCGCCCATGTCTGGACTGGCGCGCAGGCAGCACAGCAGCCGGCTCATCGGCGCGCCATCACCTCAGCCAGCCCACACCCATGTCTGCCGAATACATCCCATTATTATCACATTTGTAAGGGCTAGTGCTGTGCTGAATTCCAACCAAATTATGACATTGCTTGTTCACACCTTACGGTGCCAGCTACTCTATCGCGTTTTGTAGTTTTTGCAGTTTCCGGTGGCCCACCGGAGAGATGAAGTGTACTCACAAGGCCGCAACTACATGTTCGCCCAAGAGTGAGCTGTATTAGCCTAGTTATCTTTCCATAGCAGAAAAAAATGCCCATATCTCATAAACTACCACATCAATTTCGTTCTAACCATTTTGTTTGTTCGTCTGAAGTTTTCATTCATCTTCAACATCAGCACAATTCACTTCACATTCACAGCCAGCAGGACAACATTTATATTGATGATGAATAAACAATACCTGCAGTGACTGTTGGCACAGAAACCTACATGGCTCACCCACAAAGGGTTCTATCACTGAGCAGGTTTTGTGTACAACATGCTCATATCTTGAGTGTGCCCCATAGTTTGAAGTTATCTGTTTTGCCAAGTCTTTTCTAAAAGCAGTCTAGTGAGACATTTTCAGGAAGTCTCTTCCAGATCGTCACAACTAACAAACAGTGGTACAAAATGCTTCCTAGATATTGTATTGGATGTGTCCTTTCAGGTGCTTATTTGTATTAAGGGTGTATTATTCCTGGCCGCTGGGAGCATTATAAGGTTCCTTCAGTGTTTTAACGTGCCTCAATGAAACAAGCCCTTTGTCGACACTGTTATGGTGAGGTAAGGCAAAGAATCTCAAGCCACTTATAATGGGATTGATTGTGTATTGTGTTAATCATCTTTGCCTTTCCTGCACATTCTTAAGTGAAGCCTTTTTAAAATACTAACATAGGCCTATTTCTCTTAAGTTTATCCAAATGTTACTCATTACAATAAAACTATTTTTCCAAGTTTTATTGTGGTTTATTTAAATATTTAACTAGTCTAACACTCGGGAAGCTTTACAGCAACCATGGTCATGGGTGGACTGATGATGCCAGATATCCAGTTGTTACAAGTTATTCAAAGTACCCGAAGAATCAGTTGGTAACCATTCTTGAGTATAATATGCTATTTTGAATATTCTGTGGAACTACAAGGGTTTCTTAAAACATTTGTACCATCTGAAGACTTTTGCTTTATCAATATATGTTATTAACAGAAGAAGAAGTTTCCTACTCTATTCTGCAATATTATGTTACATTTAGAAACGACATAGTATCTCTGCTGTTTTCAGAAATGTCTAAAAGTTAACAAAGCTTACATTTATAGTACTAACTCTGCACTCATGTATTTATATCCTGATCAAATTAAATAGGTGATCGAAATCATAACCGCCCCAACTTCAGTGCTGAAGGAAGTCATGTCTACTGACTTGTATGTTCTACTCCAGTGCCACTTGACAAACCTTGTACTTGTAGGTTATTAAAAACCGAATGTTTTGGCCTTAAGGGGGTGCGGTTGGGGTTTAAATGACGTCACTGCGCGCGCAAGTGACCCCGAGCAACATCTGACCCACTTTTGAGGCTTGCGACATTTATTTTGTTAGGCGATGCAAGCGTAAAATGTCAACAGGGTTTGTCTTATTCGACATATAGTTAATGACTGACCTACTTAGCGTTTAATCATAGCTACTGCGTAATCATTCAATGTACATTTATTTGATGGCTATTGTTCTAAATGCAAAATAACATTCAATATACTCAATGTTCATGAATCGATAATGAGCTTGACCATCATTATGAGTAGGTACTTACCGATGATTTTATACATCACAGCAATAACTCCAATATGTTTAGCCACTTTTTACAGAAACATTTTGTACTCTTCTAATACCCGACACATCCGCCATTTAAGATTCATGAACTTGTAAATTAATTTACAAATCACTGTATATTATCCTCATCACACTCACTCTTAAAATATCTACGCTATACAATGCGATATATGATAAGCACCTTTAATACACAAATACTAGCGCAATTATGACTAAATTTCAGTGGAAAGGATCAAGAATCCCGTTAGCTCTCATCCGCGATTCTACGCTTGACACAACTGAGTACTTGACTTGAGAGTTGACTACTGCCAATAGCAAACTGCCAAACTGACGGAATAAACAATATTTTGTATGACAAAAAATCAGTACATAAATAAGACGTAAATTATAAGAAAAACTATGATTTCTTAAATACATACTTTTTTAAATACATAATTCAGTCTATGTTGTATGTGTGCTATTTACAATGACTAAGTCATATTTGAGCAAAGACTTTAACTTATCCAATAACACGATACATGCGAAAGTTTGTAACATTGTCATCATCATCATCATCATCGTCGCCCGTTTGAGGAATGTTTGTTATTGGATGTAAATGCAATTTGGCACAAAACAGAAGCTGATTTGCATCCAAAGATTGCACATTCTCAAATCAAATACGATTTAAAACAGATATTCAATCACATTCATCGTACTCATATCTATGGCAACCAAAATGACATCGAATTTGAGTGGCAACAACTGAGTAAAAAACATAGACTAATACTTATACTTTTGCCGATTTTTCTTACGTATATAACGATTTGGGCGCAACTAGATGTAAACGTTTCGAATATATCGCAAAATTCGGATTAGCATTTGTTACGATTCCCATTTCAAACGTAAGCGTTGTACGTGCTTTCTCTATCTATAATATAATCAAAAATAAGTTACGGAATAGACTCTCAATTGAAATCTTGCAAATTATAATGACAAATGGTTATACCTGATGATGAATTACTCGCAACCGGTAGAAATATATATATTTTAAAGCAATAAATTTGTGAAATATTATAAAGAGTACTTTTTATTTAAGTTATAGTGACGATTTGTTTAACATGAATGAGGAATGGTGGATCATGCTATATATATATATATATATATCCATCTGCAAAATGTTAATTATATATGTGATTTTTAAAATGCGGACTCTACAGAAGAAATTGATATAATTTAAAACGTATTAGATAATTTATAAATAAAGAAAATTAAGAAATATTACAATATATTACTTTAATTTCATTAATTATTTTTATGTCTAAATATTTTTTTAATAAATATATATATTAAATATAATTTTCAAATAATATTTTTGACTAGGTTTAGGGATAAATATTTTTGAGAGTTGGTAATACCGTTTTGACAGTTGACCGATTGTTCACTTCAGGGCCTAAGCGAATTTGTGTTTATACTTTGCAAATACAACATTTTACTACTGAAAAATGCTTTAAATTTTTACTTCTCCATTTATTGTACAATGAATATTACGATGATCACATGCTTGACGCCATACCATTGTTAAGAGGATGTTTTTCTTAAATAAATTTTGGCGAATTTCGTAAGTTTCTTTTTGAATACCTACCCTTATTTTCAAATTTCCTTTTTATATATAAGGTATTAGATTTATTTAATTAAACGAGTGTACAAGTGTGTGTGAGATTTGAAATATTATTCTGTTTTAAGATAAATAAATTATAACACTAAATTTGTACTCGCACGTAATAAAAAGAATATGAATATTTGTTTGGATTTTGATGATACACAATTTGATTTCCAGCCTCTAATGCTTGGACTAAAATGGACAACAACCAAGCAACTAGAGTGGCTATGTCGTCCCAAGAACGATCTGAGAGCCCCAGTATATTACAAGGATCTCCAGAATATTCCACAGTCCACGAGGACATTTCTCACACCCAGTCAAACAGAATTGAGGAACCATACAATGATAATGCTCAGTTTCATATACATGCTCCCATTTTAGATGAAATCAGTAATGTTTCTAATGCTCAAGAATTGATAGATATAAGTGAATCTCCCACATCATCACAATCAAATCAAATAAACAATGCAGCAGCAGGAAGAAATCCATTGTTAAACTTTGAAAATTGCTTAAATTATGATAACTCAAGTACAGCAGAAACAGAAAGAGCAGATTCATTAGATGAACCACCAGCCAAATTAAGAAAAGTCAACTCACCAACTATGAACAATGAAGTTGATGGAGAAACTTGTCCAATATGTTTAGATTCATGGGGAAATTCAGGTGAACATAGACTGGTTGCGCTTAAGTGTGGACATCTGTTTGGTTTACAGTGTGTGGAGAGATGGCTGCGAGCACAGGCTGCTAAAGACAGATCTTGTCCAACTTGCAAAAGTAAATCAACATTAAAAGACATAAGGTGTATTTATGCTCGTAGATTAGTTGCAGCTGACACAACACATATGACAGAATTACAGAAACAAATTGAAATACTTCAAACAGAGAAGAATAGAACAGAATTAGAGTTACAGAAGTCAAAAATAGCACATAGGGCTTGTTTATTACAATTGGAGGTGTTACGATCAACACTGTTGAAACACACAGCTACCAATGATCAACCCCAGAGGAGATCATGGAGGTTTGCTTTGGAGAAAAACTTAGAAATATGCAAGGATGGTGGATGCAGAGTTGTCACATATAATTGTAGGACTTACGAAATGTATGTATCCCAAAAGAGTACTAATAATTTGTTCCCGGGATATGGAATAAGAAAAGTTAATTGTGTTGACTTGAAATTAGGACAATTTGTGCATTTACATCCTAAGCCTATTAGAGACATAACATATTCTCAGCCGAGAGACTTGTTACTGAGTGTCGGTTTGGACAGTGCAGTCCGCGTCGTGGACAGAGGTGTTCCTAGTGCAACTATACCCTGTGGTGTACCGTTGTGGTCTGTTTCTTGGGACTACTTACGTAGCAATGAGTTCTATGTCGGAGGTGTAGGAGGTGTCATACATCAATATGATATTAGAAATCCAAGCTCTTATATTCAAAGACTCAATGCCACCAGTGACTTGTCTCCAGTGGTCTCCTTGTGTTCGACAGAATTCGGCCTATTGGCATGTCAGCTAAATTCATGTTGGTTGTGGACTGCAAACAGAAGACAATGGGAGCCGCGGGCATTACCTGTTGAAGGCCCTTTCATGTCTCTCTGCTATGATAATGAGTCACACAGAGCCTTAGTTTCTTGTCGACCAGCAGGAAATGAGAGATCCAGATTAATTGTTTGTAAATTAAAGTCAAGTACATCAAATGGTGAAGTCTTGTTTGATGTTGAACAAACACTTTGTGGGTCTGCTCGGTCTACAATCATGTCAAGAAGTGCATGGGTAAAGGCGCCAGGTGCAGAGTGGATCGCTGCCCATTCTGAGAGTGAATCATGTTTGTTCTTGCATGGGTTGGACAGAGCCAGGACTATCTGTTTACCAGCTACCGAGCCAGCATTAGATGTGTGTTCGACTCAAATAAACAATGATACACTTTTAGCTGCTCTCTCAGATTCCAGGTTGCGTATATACAAAGCAGTGCCGGGTCATTGACAATAGGTGTTTTTAACATGTATTGTGAACTTTATCATGTTTGAATTGATTGATGATTAATTAAATATTGTTTTTGTACATGTATATTTTATTTTATGCAACAACAAAGAGATATAACCAGATCCTTCATGATCAATGATACATCACAAGAGTATGTCCCCTCTGAAAACTTCAGGCTATGTAGAAAGTCAATAATAGCCAACCTACATTAGACAAAAAAGAACAGTGTATTATGGGTTAGTTTGTAGAGGGTTTCTCATGGAAATATTAGCTAGTATAATGCTAATAAACCTAATATACCAGGTCTAGAGCTAATAAGAAATAAATACAGTAAATAGCAGTAAGGGTTTCCTGTGGTTGTTGTATTCAGTTCTCAACCAGATACCTGGTTTGTTATATTTAAGCAAAACTAGGAGGACCACAGGATATCAGCGTTCAGCATATCCAGATGTGTTGCCCTCCTTATGTTATCCCATCCTGTATGGTCCCAACAGGCGGGGGAAATGAAGGATAGCCGCAGGCTACTCATAAACCGCAGGAAAATGCACAGCATAGCGCCTTAAAAATTAGGTATGCATAGCTATCATTTTTAAGGTAGTAATGATGACGTTTCACATGAGTGAGTGAGAGAGAGGTCGTGTAGCTATGCGACATGGTACAGGCAGAACCATGTTGTATTGCTTGCTTGAGATGATATACTGTAAATATTAATAAATTGTTAGTATGCATCTAACTACTTTTATGTTAGATACTTTACGAATTAAGCAAACGCGATAGCATAGCTACATATCAAGCACTGTCTGTGTTAAATGCACGTATGAAAGCGAATTAGGGACTAATGGCAATCTCACATGTACAGTATATTTCGAGTCACCCCCACCCCCATACTTCGGAGATCACGGTAAGGCGTCGGGTCTATCGGATTTCCGTTTTATTGGAATAGGAGAATCAAGGAATAGTGCACTTGGGTCCCATGTCATTAGCACAAACACTTGTGCTAGTGCCATCTGTGAGGGCAATACCTAATATGTCCTGACAAATAGCCCTTACCAATAGACGACATTATTATTATTATTACTCAAGAGTTCATATACATAATACATAAATTAGAACACTGGTTATATTATTCTCTAAGCTAGGCACAATATATTATTGAGTTCAATGAAGCTTTGTTAAATTTCAATTTACCTCACGCCCACCATCTGTAAAAGGACCGAATTACAGTGGTTCAAGTAGGATGGATTTTAATGACTAGGTGTACGCAGTACGAAAAGCGTCTTCACATCAGGTTGATAGTAGACTGTTAATACTTAACTTATAATATTTAACTATAGAATAATAATAATAACAGCATGAGCTAACTCAGAAACCAGGGGACCCGATTTTCAATATATAACTGTCTTTTAAGTCAATAAGTAAAGAATAAATAAATAAATTTATTATACTATTTAACTGCCGCATGGTCTGGTGGTAATCCTGTTTAATCACATGTATTAGCACTTTTTTCTTCTAATAATAGTTAAAACTACTTAAGTTGGCGGTCCTACACCACCTGCAAGCACGTTCAGCGGTCGGCAAAGCGGCTGATTTCGCTCCGGTCATGTCGCATTGGATATGGTCCCATTGAAATAGAGAGAGTACTTGTGTATCATCATCATCATCATCATTAGCAGCCCACTGCTGGACATAGGCCTCTCTCAATGAACGCCAAGACTCCTGCTACTCGCATCCATCCCGAACCGGCTATTGCACGGAGATTGTCTTCACACCGGTACGCTCGACCAACACTTTGTTTTCCTAAACGCGGCCTCCGCTCCAGAACCTTACTGGCTCATCTGCCATCTGTTCTTCTGATTGTGTGACCAGCCCATTGCCACTTCAGCGAGCGTATTTGTCGCGTGATATCGGATACTTTAGTTCTCTGCCTTATGACTTCCTCACGAATTCTGTCGGACAGAAAAATACCCAACATAGCACGTCCAATAACCCGTTGAGCTACAGCAAACTTGCGGACCAATTCTAAATTAAGAGGCCATGTTCCGTCCCCATAGGTTATAACGGGGAGAGCGCATTTGTTGAAGACTTTCGTCTTCAAGTTCTGCGGTAAGAGTAGGCAACGTCAGAATGTGACGAAGCATCCAGAATGGTGCCCAACCCAACTGAATCCTTCTATCGGCTTCCTTCTCGAAGTTATATCTACCTAGTTGCAATAGTTGCCGGAGGTAGACGTATTTGTCTACGACTTCGAGGATAGCGCCATCGACGTTGACCGGCCTAGGGATAACGTGTTCTCTTCTTTTTTCAATGGTTCAAAGCCTTGTCGGTGGCGGTGGTGGTCAGTAGCCTGGGGTAGCCACCCTGCGCGAAGCAAATTGAACTGAGGGGGCTGCACTTTGTACTTTCTATTAAGAAGTGAGGACTAAGGGGCAGGAGGCGCTTTTGTACACGAGGAGAGGAGTGAGGACGGGAAACTCATCCCCTTGCACTGTCACAAAATTGGTGGAGTTGTTTGTGCAGGCGTGGTGCAACTCTCTATGCAAGTTGTGTGAGTGAGTCCTTCTAGGGACAGACTAGCTTTCGAGTTGCCCTGATGAATTGCACCAAAGGCGGCGCTGATGGTACTCATCCTGGTTTTTGTAGTTATAAGGCACTCTAATGTACCGCAAGCCCAAACCTCCACTGGATCTCACCTAGGGCCACTTATGGCGCGCAAATGGGTCTTAGCTGTTGCTATAGCTGTAGAGTATTTATGGTGATGGCCATCGTAACCAAAATTCGACTAACAGAACATGTACGTTAATAATAACATGTCTTCCCAAGCATGACCTCCAAATACCATTTAGCATCAGCGCTAATTATAAGAACTTCATTTAAATAATGTCTAATGATACAGTGCTAGACGAGCACGAATTCACTCTAATGAGGTAGACAAAGATAATGGAGTGCAAAATTTCACGTCTTATATGTATATACAGATTTAATTAACATTAATACAGTAAAAGAGTAAAAGTAAGCCGACGACTTAACATATTTGAGTAAACCTTTCACTGGCAAATATTTATCAAACAATGCTACTATCTTTTTTAAAAGTATTTTCCTTCTTCTTCTTCTCTTTTGTTAGAAATGGCAATCGGCCGTCATAGGTTAACAGCCATTGCTGCCAATGTCCAAGTTGACATGAGCACTGATTTTCAAGAGTGATCGGTTTCAAATTTATGCCGAAGTGATGTGATTATAATATCTTGTTTGAATGTAGATAATCTAAAAAGGACAAACGAAAACGTTACAGGACATACACAAAAAATACTAAAAAGAGTCAATTTACAATTTAATGTTGTTTGAGCGGATATAATGACATAGAAGGGATAAAAGCTTATAGTTATTAGAAGACCTATATAGCAAGGTTTTAGTGTTAATAGGCTTAGGAATGTTCCTAGGAAGGATGGGGTACAAAGAAGCTCTGTGGATTGGGCAATTGAAAAGGATATGGTCTGTTGAACCCTCCTCAAGTCCACAGTCACACAAAGGAGATTGTATAATTCCTAATCTGTTTAAATGTTGGGGAGCACACAAGTGGCCTATACGCAACCTGCACATAACCGACGTTGTTTGTTTATCTGTGAGTCGGAAACGAGAAAACCAAGGTTTAGAAGGAATATGTGGTTGGATATCGTAAAAATAGCGGCCTTTATCCCTGCTACTATTAGACCAATTTGTTTGCCACTGCTTAAGAAGATCTAGTTTTGGATAGCTCAAGAGATCGTGAAAATAACTTATATTATGATCTAGGCAGCCATTTGATACGGCGTCTTTTGCAAATTGAGCTACAATTTCATTGCCGAGAATACCATTATGACTAGGTAACCAAGCTAGTACAGCCTCAATGTTACTAGAAAAACATTTGTACAGAATTTCTTTTACAAAACGTGATATGCCGTGTGAAATTTGGAAAACGAGAACATCAGAAATAAGGGTACGGAAGATTAGTTAATTTTTGAAAACTCTTAATTAAACAAGGGGTATTTAATTTATGCTAATATTTGTTATCGACCATCAGATCAATCAAATTTTGAAGTTTTGGTAGAAGAGGGTGATCAGAACGAGCAGAAATTCTAAATATATATCTAGCTGATAAAAATTGTCTGCGTAAAAACAATGGAGAGTCGAGGGCTTCTACCTGGGGAGCATTCGTAGGGGAAGATTTCATGGTTCCTAGTATTATGCGTAAGCATTAAAATTGAGTTTTATCTACTTTTCCTAGAGAAACCTTGCTACATGGTTCCGAGAGAAAACAACCATATTCAATTACGCCTCGGACAATGGCATTGTAAAGTAATTTTTGAGATAGTGGATGAGCCCCCCACCAAACACCCGAAAGGCATCTAAGATTGTTAATATTGGATTGGCACTTTTGGACAATGTGATTGATGTGTGGAGTGCCAGACAATTTAGAGTCGAAAATAATTCCTAAGAATTTCACCTTATTTCTGATTGGAATTGGATGGTCCTGGAACACTATGTCAATATGAGGGATAATTCTTTTTCTCGTAAATATTACTACCGAGCTTTTAGGAGGAGAAAGCGACATACCATGAGATATAAGCCACTGTTCTAGGTAAAATAGAGCTTGATTTATGTTATTTTGAAGGATGCCTATGTTTGAAGATGATGAATATATGACGACGTCATCGGCATACTGTAGAATGTTGCAAAAGGGAGTAACTGACTGCTCAAGATCCGAAATGTAATGTTATATAATAAGGGGCTGAGGACTGAGCCTTGAGGAAGACCTTTCCATACACGTCTCAAAGACGAAAGACTTCCATAACGGATCTCTATTGTTCTGTCCATGAGTGAGCTGCAGATGAAATTACACAGTTTCTCTGGGATGTTCAGCTTAAACAATTTGTTTCTGAGCAAGGGAACAACCACGCTATCATATGCAGCTTCTATATCTAAGAACACACCAACGAGGAATTCATTTTTAGAAAATGCTATGCGGATGTCAGTGGAAAGGATGGCTAAGCTATCACTAGTACTCAAACCTTTTCTGAACCTAAATTAGGATTTAGCCAGCAAGTCATTACTTTCCACGAATCATTCAAGGCGGGCTTTTATAATGTGTTCCATAATTTTAAATAGGCAAGAGGAAAGGGCAATGGGACGGTAAGAAGAATCTAAATTTGGATGTTTACCAGACTTAAGTATAGGAAGTACTAACTGGTTTTTCCATGAAGAATGAACATGGCCCAATTGAAAAAAAATATTAAGAAGATTTAGAAATAATGATTTTGAATCAGAGCCAGATTTTGTGATAAAGACATAAGGAATGCCGTCCAGACCAGGGGAAGTATTTCTAAGGATATCCAAAGAGGAAAGAAGTTCTGACATTGAAAATGGATCCTCAAATCTGATACATGCAGTACGTCGGGACAGTGGATGGATTGATAGAGAATCCTGATGGGGGACACTTGGTGGAGCTAATTTATCTACGAAGCCTTCATACCAAAGATTTGTGGCATTGCTTGGTAAATCTCTTACTAAAAAGACACGGCGAAAACGTTTAATTTGTCTCCATAATAAAAATGCAGGGGTACGTGGGCTAATAGAGTTACAGAAGGATAACCAACTTAATCTCTTCTTTTTTTAAAAAGACGCTTTGCCAAGGCTGACATTCTTTTAAAGATAAGGGAATTATCCATTGCCATAAATAAACAATATGTTTCCTCAGCTTTTGGTGGTGGAGAAGGTTTAAATGGGGAATGTTTTTTGAGTAGGATGTTTTTATCTGCTGATGATGACAGACATGAAATGAAATTATCATAACAGACCTCTACATTTCCGATATGCAAAGACGATGATAGGCAAAGAACTCACACTAGAATCACAATCAGTTGCAAAGAGATCCCATTTTGCTTTTGAGAGTTGATATTTTAAAAGAGGAGTTTTATTGAAAGTATTGAAAGAAATGGAAGGATTGGTAATGAGGATAGGAAGGTGATCACTACCACTCGAATAATGTAAAACTCTACAATCTAAAAGAGAGCTCCGGTTTGGGGAGCAGAAGGATAAGTCTACTGCAGGGTCTGATCAGGGCGGGTCCTACGAGTAGGACTACCATCATTTAATATCCACCAAAACACAACCAAAGGAGTCATAATGTACACTACCCCACATAAGGTGGTGTCAGTTAAAATCCCCTAAAATTAGGAACTTACCAGATAGGGAAGAGAAAAGAGGAACTAAATCACTAGATTGGACTACAGAGGGATTAGGAATATATATCAGGAGTACAGAGACATCCTGATTTAAGGCAGCAACAGCATTAATACCAGAAGGGATTTCTGGAAGAGACAAACATGAAAAAGGAAGGCCTGATCTTATGATCAGAGCCACACCTGCATAACCATCAGCTCTGTCATCTCGGAGACATGAAAAGCCCCTTATCCGAAACTGGGAGTTGGGAAGCAGCCATGTCTCCGAAACAGCAAATAGAAGTGCTTTATGCAGATTATACAAATTAAAAATTTCATGAACTTTAGGACGAATACTTTGTGAATTCCATTGAATTAGTGGGAACTTGGATGACTGACATGAGGTGGCTAATTTTATTGGCAACGTGGTCGGGTAAAGGGAAATCGTTCATTTTTGAAAGCATATTAATAAGTAAATCAATAAGGTTAAGCATAAGGTTGTCCCCAGACTCCTTTGTCCTATGAAGGGCAGTCCCATTGGCAGAAGATGGGGGATCTCGTTGAGCTATGATGGCCTCATGAGCTCTGCGGTCGTATCCATGAGAGGAAGCTGCTTTTCGAGATTTAGGAGAAGAAATTATTGTACGGCGGTAAGATTGGGAAGGTTGGGAAGGCTCTAAGTGATCTAAGGTCAAGGGTACTTGGGATCTGGGAGGGTGAGAGAAAATAGTACGAGCCACATCAGAATATGCTCGGTTTATTGCAGGGAAACGTGATGCAGCTTCTATATATGAAATATTTCCTTCGGCCATGGTGGATTTGATAGATTTCTGTCTGTAATGTTCAGGACAACACTTATCTATGGAGAAGTGTGACCCTTCACAGTTTGAACACTTGGCTTCAAGTGAAGTGACATTACATGATCTACCTGTATGTTCTTTGGCACATTTGAAGCACTTTGGCTTTGGTCATGTAGCTGACAAATGCTCGTTTTGGTCATGTAGCTGACAAATGCCGATGCATTTGTCAGCTACATGACCAAAACGACAGCAGCTGAGACACTGGATTGTGGGGAATTGGTACAGTTCTACTGGTAAGGCAGTGTATAGACAGAAAACTCTGGATGGAAGAACCTGACCATTAAATGTCAATACAACTGAGCCAGTTGGGATCCAAACAGTATTACCATCAATTGTGGACTTTCGGTTAAGACGTCTAGCTTTTAGAATGTATCCGCAACCATCTGGGACATTAGTACTACAAATAAATTCGTCCATGGACATCTCTGTGGGAACATTTCGAACGATACCCATACGAGTAACATTGTAAGTGGGAACAGTGGCCGTGAACTTGTTTGATAGTAAAACAGGATTAGAGAGAAACTCATTGGCAGCTTTTGGTGACGAAAATTCTACACTAATCCTATTTCTACCAACCTTAGCTATTCCGTCCTTTTCAATACACTGAACTCGAGAGTTTGTCATAACTTGACCGAATTTAATAGGATTTATGAAAGCACCGGGAGGATGGTCTTCTGAGTGGGAAACATGCACAATAAACGGTCCTATATGTGCTTCTGTATACTTCTTGGACTCTAATAGACTTGGGTGATTGTACACCTGTTGTACAGATACAGACGGGGGAACAATCTTTTTAGGCAGAGGAGCCTGAACCTCATCAAAGGCATGTAACCGTTTGGTACTTTGGGATGTATGTTCCATAACCTCCCCCGGCAACAGCCCAAGTGACCAGTCCCCGGACGCCACAGAGGCAGGATCAGGAGGCTTGAGAGGATTCGACATGTTCGTCCTCAGCAATCTTTAACAGGATATTATTAAAGAGACTTACCTTTCACACACAAATACACAAAAAGCAACACAAAAGGCTACACAAAACACTCAAAACAAAACAAACGTAAACACAAAGAATCGATAAATTTCGAAGATCAATCACAAACACGTGCTATCATCAACTTTTTTCCATGTAAATTTCTTTTTAAAAGTCAAAAATCATCTTTATTCTTGTAAATTGTCAGGTTGACACATTGAAAAGTGACAGTGAAAAATTAAATCGTACCTCTTGTGTGTGGGGTTTTCTTTAGTTTGTCCTTCATAAATAAAAATGTATATTGTATACAGTGCTATTATTTAGAATAATCACTATAAATCTCGATTTGTCCTCGGTTTTTCGTAAAATAAACAAGCGTAAGTTTATTGAAATTAACAGTTCAGTGAACATGTGCATTATGAATGAGGTCATCGGCTTTGCTTTTTGTACAAACAACAAGTTTTACACAAATGGAAACTAAATAATTATAAAAATATGACTTCAAAGGGTATATATTTATTACCTCTAGTTGTCAGAGACCTGTCCTTTGTAATAAGCATGGGCTCTTTCAAAACATTTTGCTATTGACAACCACTTAAGAGGCTTAAGGCTATCTCAGCATGTGGCATTTAACAATAAGGGAAGCGAATTTGCATTTTTAATACGCGTAAATACTTATTTAGTCGTATTAAAAATGCAAATTCATACTTATTTTTATAGTTTAATATGTAATTGGGAGCATAGTGACATCTAATTTTAAAATGTTCTGTTGAGAAGAAGTTGTATCTGTACTATTTAAAATATGTTCAAATAGATTGAACCTTTCAACTATATTGGACTCGATTATTCAATAACAAACCCTGATCCACCCTGAAATTAACAACATATTGATCTCTCATAAGGTGTGTTGTTGTTGTTTAATGCAATCATAAGTAATGTTGCAATAAGGGATGGATATGATTTTTACAATGACAATGAGAAATGAAGTGAAAATATTTTATTTAAAATAGGATTCTTATTAATTTCTCAGTGGCCGTCCATTAAGCGGTCTCTAACTCTCATCAAATCTCACATTGGGGAGAGAGGGGTTAAAGGGAAATATCACGTATTTTTCCCAATATCAAAATTGTAAACAATTGTGTAGGCCACAGACCAGTTTAGCAGTTGCACCAGTACGTGAACTGTGAACCTCATGAACTGTACCTTGATTGACTAATTTACTGAGCTTATGAATGTAATCCACATTTACTACTTACTATAAATGTTTATTCTATCTTATTCATTTCATCATCATCATTCATCATTATCACCCCTTATTGGTCCACTGCAGGGCATAGGCCTCTCTCAATGAACTCCAGGAAGACCGATCTCCTGCTACCCGTATCCCACCCCGTCTGACTACTGCACGGAGATTGTCTTCCCACCACATGAATGGTCGACCAACGCAGCCTCCACTCCAGAATCTTACTGGCCCATCTGTCATATCAAGAGAGGCCTATGTCCAGTGGTGGACCGATTGGGGCTGATAATGATGATGATGTTTAAGCCAGTTGCAGTTCAAAAAAATGCATTGTATTTAATTTGTTTTAGCTATTAACAATGGAGCAGGTGCTGCACCAGGTAGCTCAGAATGTGGAGAGGCAGCTGGACAGCGAGTTGGAGAGGTGTGTTACGTATTTTGTTTATATTCTTTTTCTTTTCTATTATTTATGGGGGTAAATAATCGAAGACTTTTAGTGCATGAATTAATGGTTGTTCATAGTAGAACAACCAATAATTCATGCAGAGCCAGAGTTGATAAAAACCAGCACATGCTAACGGTGTGTTGTGTAAAAAAATTTATTAATTAAAAGACCTCAGCGTACAATTGCAAAGAACATGTGAAAACAGATGATGGTGGGCTTACTAATTACCACAATGTAGAAGTCAGTGTTTAAAACACGATAACCATGATGAATCATGCATGTTGTGCCAGATGTTGCAGGTTTGAATGCTGCCCAGGTCATGGATGTTCATCTACTATTACATAATCACATTATAACATCTATGTATTATACGTTTCTATGATAATAATCTTAAATTTAAATACATGAGATTCTTTAGAGTAATTGCAACAACAAAATCATCATGAACGGTCAAGGTCCATTTGTTCTTGTAGTGAAGAAGTGTTTTCATGTGTGAAATTTATTTAAAGGCTGGATGCTATGGACAGCAGTGACCTGGAGGCTATTAGGCAGCAGCGGATTGCGGAGATGAAACAGAGGGCCAAGTTGAAACGGGACTGGCTTGCTAATGTAAGTATCACTCTATTTCTACACTCCAACTTCAAAAATAATATCTAACTAGATTCTAGGTCACTGGTTTGTTTCATTGATTCAGACATTTACAATAAAACTAATTTTACGATTTACTAAAAAGAAAAACAGCGATAAAATTCGCTGTTTTTCTTTTTGTCAATTACAAATTTTGTTTTCTGTTCAATCTCCTTTAAACCGGAACGTTTTTGTCGGATTGTAACTTATTACTTGCCTGGTGTAAGATCTTAGCGCTCCCTCGTACATAATTTTTTGATGAAATCTTGACACACGTAGGGATGAGATCATGGTCTCGGCATCTCTTCAGGAATATCGGTGATGTTAGAAATCTTGCGCGCTTTGTCAGGAGATCCTCCAGGCGACGAGTTTTATTTGCGGTTAATACCGCGACAAAGTCCATAAAAGTAGTTTTATTGTAATTACTAACATTCGCGTAAACTTAAGACATCAAAATTCATTCAGACAAATCTGGTGGATAATAACTCTTAATAGTTTAAAGGGCTAAATGAGTAGCTGAGGCCTTTTTATGACCACAGACAAAAACAACAACACATCCTTTCACCAGTTCCCTAATGGGAAGGCAAAGCCATAACACAGCGCTATAAAGCTGCAATAGATTAAAAAAAAATAGAATAGGGGGGCAAACGAGTAGTAATAGTGTTCTTGGGATAATTTTACCTCTTGAATCTGTATAGCCATTAATAACCAAGTGTGCAGAATATCTGCTCTATGCTGATACAAGTGTCCAATGCAGTTTCATTGACAAGAGTTATATGACATGTCTGGCAACTAAAATATAGAGCAAAAAGCACATACACATTAGAGAATTGTCTTTCTCTTGGGACAGCGTTCTGATACAAGGTTATATAGGATAAGTACCATATGTGTCAACTTAAGACATCAAACCAAGTTTTTAAATATGTTTACAACAATTTCCAGGGTCACGGTGAGTACACGGAGATAGATGGTGAAAAGGAGTTCTTTGGTCTGTGCAACAAGAGTAACAATGTGGTGTGTCACTTCTACCGCAACGACACGCCTCGCTGTCGCATAGTGGACATGCACCTCAAGATACTGGCCAAGAAACACGTTGAGACCAAGTTTGTGAAGCTCGATGCGGAGCGCGCACCATTCCTGACGGGTGAGTCTGATGATGTAACCATTTATTCGTGTTTTCAATATACACTACAGTTCATTAGCAGGTCGACTTCCACTCTAGGACATGTACAACTTTTTATTCTCGCTTCTGCCTTTTCCAGTTTATACATTTGTCACCTTTTGACTGCCTCGTGTTCTGTTGCTACGTTCAACCATGATTGTGGTGGAGTTTGAGTACCGTGTCGGATCCTACTTCAGGAAGTTAGCGATGTTACACTTCCGTGTATGGGAGCACACATGAAGCCGTCAATCCTGCGCCTAATTTCTCTTCGTTCGCGTCCGACCGCCATTCCATCCGAATAGAGGAATGAGGGAATAGAGTCTATTCTCTGTAAAGATGGCCGATGTAGCCGAAATCTTGCCATTATTATAATTTCTCACATGCACATAAGTTAGATATAAAAGTTTTCTATTGACTATCATCGCCCACAAATATCAATACGACTTGAGGTTATGCAGATGCGTGACCCTCCTTCAACCCATTTCCGTAACGGGCCACAAACACACAACAGGAAATGCGGCAGTTGTCACTTTATGCATAACTAGTGTGAGTTGCCCGGCTCTCGCTCACAGTATACTTTAATTATATTTTTTACATTCGATTACGTTTTCTGGCTATCGACGCCCATTAATATCCTCAAGTTAAATCAGATGAGTTGCCCTCCTTCACCAATAAGCAACCACACAATCCGCACGAAACGCGACAGCGTAGCGGTCACTACGGCCATATCGTGTCAATAAGGAGTACCAGCACCCAGGGTGTGCTGTCGAATTCGGTTGCACTGCCTCTTAGAAATATTACCGGTCCTACAGAATACTTGTACATTTTCAGGCAGGCTAAAAATCCGAGTGATTCCAACTATTGGGCTGGTGAAGGACAACAAAACCAAGGATTTCATCGTGGGCTTCACGGACCTGGGAAATAGAGACGACTTCACCACGGAGATGCTCGAGTGGAGGCTGGCCAAGTGAGTGTCATCATGTGAGGGCTTGTTAAGTACTGGTAGTGTTCTGTGGGAGTTACCTTGGGACAGATTGAAGTTGCTCAAATAATATAATGTACTGTAGTGATAACAAGACATAGAAGCTGCCTGCCGCTGCCTCGTCGGCCGCTGCCACTCGGAGTGCGGGAGACCTTAGAAAACTAAGAGGTAGTAGAATTGATGTCTGCCGACCCACCGGTCTGACTTCACCGGGGTCAGTCACAAAAGATGCGACGAAGCTTTGAGAACAGTTGGGCAGAGCTCCTGTCTAAACTTAGTGTACAGATGTTTATGTGCGTTTGTAATCACTAGAAAGCTTTGTGTTTTTTATGTTTTCGAGAAATTTAATGATATGACTTATAAAGAATAATTATTTAAGAGATATGATAATCTTCCCGATTCTGTCGACTGTATGAGCAAATTATTGATTATGCCATGTAAAAAAGTAGGATAATTTTTAAATTTTGACTTGCGTACGGCAGCCAATTATGTGTAGCGATTATGGTCTTGCATCTCTTTCATGAGTAACACACAAACGACGTACAACAAAACGACACAAACTCTACAGGTCCGACGTTATCGAATATTCCGGGGACCTCCTCATCCCCCCGGACGAGGCCCGCAAGCAGCGCGCGCTCCACATCCGCAGCAAGAAGACCATCCGCGACAAGGACGACTCCGACTCCGACCTGGACCTCAGCGACTAATGGCCAGGCCCACCACACCAGCGCTGGCTTTATTACAAATAAATTAGCAGTACTGTACAGCAGTGGCGTGGTCTAACGCGACGATCTAATAAATAAATGGAAAAAAATCCTGGTTGTGCCAGCTCCGACACGCGACTAGAGCTTACTCCTCAAAAACTAACATGATTCTTAATAGGAAGCTGCACAAGAGGTGTAAGCGACGTGAGCATGCTAGGCCACGATTTTCACTACTTTGATATCTCACTTTCAATCTGCATGCCTTCAATCATTACTGGAGTAATAGGACTCATTTCTTTAAGTGGATAAGGGCTGCTTGCCCTACACATGGCTACGCCCCTCCTCTACAGCCCTTCCTGTCCATCACATAGGGTCTGAAGCTTTCTAGGACTAATGCAGACCACACCGAAAAGGTAATATTCGAGGTCTCCCATGAATGATGTGAGAATATCTCTTTGTCCAATCTAAAACAAAAACTAAGTACTTTTTTCAAGACCTACAAAACGCCTAGGCCTTTTTTTATTACTCTACAACTTTCACTAATCACTCACTTTGAAGTTCGAGTGTTGCAATTTTTCTTTTATTTTTTGTATGCAGATATTTTTAATGTTGGTTATACATGTTCTCTAACATAGAAGCCAGCAAAATGCTATTTGTTGAATATGTGGCTTATAAATACCACATGTGCTTAGTTACATAACATGGTGAAAGTGCACGGAAATTTCTAAGATCATGAAATAGTGTAAAGGAAACTGATCTCTTACTATACACATGTCTTACTTTGACTTTTAATTAAATTATTCATTATTTGCAACGTAGCGAAGAATTATTAACAAATAACGCCTGCAAACACAATAATTGTATTTAGTTAATATCCACGACAAAGCTTTTCTGATTTTCCATATTGTGCTGAGAAGATTTTCTCTTATAATGATTGATACTCCTCCGTGTATTATCTCGAAACATTCCTCTCGGGAGCCCTGAGACTGAAAACACAATCCTCCCTGTAACCGCAGTGGCAGATGGATTCGGACGGCGACTGAAGTTTACGCACATGTTTTTTACGATCTAGCACAGCTGAAGCTAGTTACAGCTGAAAATTATACTAATTCGTCATAGTTTTTAGCTTTGCACCCGATTACAATAAAACTTGTAATACAAATACGATACATGCGCTTAGTGCTAATTTAAATAATAAAGTAACTGAAGTAGAGGAGACCTGTACACTTGACATGACTGTCACTCATGACGTCCTGTTAAAAAGAACTCATTTATACATTTGTACAAAATTAATTGTAATATTTTTTAATAAAAAAATTAACAAAGCAATATGTTCAATTATAAATATGTATATCTAACAAGTTAATCAATATTGTTATAAAAGAAACAAAACAGCAGTTAAAATGTTTTGAAGGTGAAAGCGCGGTGGAGTGTGACGCCCAGATACTCGAGGCACTGTATCCCGGGGATGACGGTACCGTAACGGGAGAATATGGAGGACATGATTTTGCTGCGTATACCTAAACGCTATATTGGGGTGTATGTCTCCAAATAATATATATTGACTCTCTTCAGAGTTAACTTTGATTTTTTATCGCGCGAACCACCCGCCTCGAGCTGACGACTGCTTGGAAACGTTTTGTCGCGAGAGGGACGGTCCGGGCTCGACTAAAAAGCTGTGTCGAGCGAACATCATCAGCTCTACTCTGGGATGACGAGGCTCGTCGCTCGTGCAGAGATGTACAGCGTCCTGAGGAGCTACTGGTGGACAGCGCACCCTCTACATCGCATCTGTCACATAGGCCTAACTAATTAGTCCGGCAGCCCTACGCGGAACATTTTCAGATCATGCTCTTGTGACACTGTACAATGATTCTGCTACGTCGGGATGAGTCGATTACTGTCAGTACTTAGAACCTTGTTATACCGTCCGGATACGTCGTACGGTGCAAGGGCTTTGCTGAGGTTACTGGCCTTATCAGTGCTCGTCGGTCACCTTCTGGTGGTAGAGGCAGGCGGTGCTCCACTCCGTAATCTGTCTCATCGAAATGGGAGGAGACTATTTTTGAGTTACCCGGAGTCCACTGAGCCTCCACGATGATGATGAAAGGATCTAATCGGGTAAGAGGGGGCATCGCTAGCCACTTCTCTGTTGCAGAGCCCGCGCTAGGGGGCAGGCGGCCGCGTGCGCGGGAGCAATGCGGCTAAATGACTGCTCCCACCCCTATTGCCGGTAAGCGTTTACTTGTGATTTCACCTCTGCCACGCCGTATGTGCGGTACTAGCGACGAGCCTGGAACCCTTCACACCTGCTGACGTCACATGCAATAATAAAATTCGACAGGTGGCGAGATAATACAATGCACATACAACAATCTGTGGAACTTTGCAAATGAGTTCAATCGTAAGCAGTAGCAGTAGGAACAGAGTATGCGAGTAAGAATCGCATAGAGACGATGTAGAAGATAAATTTTGATACTGATGCTCCACATAATGCATAGTGTTTGACACTACATACTTCTGTGCCACGGAATTGGGCAGGCACGGCCGGGGAGGTACGTCTCGCTCACACAATACCGCCGTAAAGTGACTACGGTGCCGCGTTTCGTGCGGTGTACGATTAGCGGTGGGCCATTGGGAGGAGGGAGGTGAAAAGGAGGGCAACGCATCAGCATAATCAGCGTCGGTAGTTGTTGAAAGGCTCCGGTTGCTCATTTGTCCCCCTATTCTATCAAGAAAAAGATATCTATATTTAGTATTTACAGTACAATAAAACCATTTCTACAGATTATATCGCGGTTTAATTAAATATTTAAGTATCCCGGCGTGCCAGCAGCTTTACAGCAACCAGGGCCACGTAGACTCATTAGTATTTACATTATAGAAAGAACAATAACCAAACTGAGTTTGGTTGTCTCAAGCAATTGGGGCACTAGTAATTGGGGGTATCTGATGTGTAATTTAAAATGTACACCTTGTATCTACTACATCAGGGACTGCAGACTTGGTTTTGTATTATGTAATACATTATTAGAATTAGTATATTTTTCTTGTGTAATAAGTTCGAAGGAAGACTTAAGTTCTCTATGAGAAAATATCTATTGTATACTTGTACAAAAAGTGTGCCGCAACTTTTATATACCGTCAGCGAAAAGGTCAAGCGATGGCGACAGTAAGAACGAAAACACAAAGTGTGAACGAGCAATATGCCACACTGTTATCAGAATATGAAACTTGTAACACACTCATAATTTTGGCTTTGTCTGCTTTTTAAGCGTACCTCATTTGTCGTGTGACTACACAGAGATAAGTCTAGTTGTCATAATCTATCTATGGAGCGTATACTCCGTGAAGTTCGATGAAAAGCTTAAATATTAATTATAATTATTAATAAATAGGCGGCGCCACTGTTGTTAGAGCCAAGAGTATACATCTTGATCGGCTTGTGTAGTGAGGAAGTTGTTTTTCTTTCTTCTTATCTAGTGTGAGGAGGTACTTTTATTTTCTCTTAAGGTGGATTTCGCAACTCTTATACAGATAGATAAGTCGCCAGCACGTAAGCTCCTGATTCATGCCACAGATTATCACTTGCTGCGATCCTGAGTCACTGTTATCGATTCATTGATCTTCATACATTTTACTGGCCTAACAACTAAATAGTCTTTTTTATAATTGACACTCGCTTCCTCTTTCCCTCGCCATCTTCCACCACTATCAAACTGAACTGCCCACAAAAGTCTTTTAGACAATCGATTTCTTTCTTCATCAACCCATTCGGCAGATCAACTTTCGTATATTCCTCCCTTGCCGCCAAATCTTGACACATTTCCCGCGCGCTGTTCAAAAATTCCTCGTCAACGTCATAGGTCTTCTTCTTCTCGTTTGTTACCTGAATAGCATTTTGCCACAACTTCTTCTCCTTTTCCTCGGACGTTTTATAATATTTATCCAACTTACACAAGGCTTCGCCAATGTCTTTGTTCTTGGGTTCCAATTTTAATGCTTTTTTGTAATACTCCACTGCTTCTGCTTTGTTGCCCATCATGTCGTACGCTCTGCCGTAGTAGAACAGAACTTTACAGTGTTTCTCTGTATCCGTTATCAAGTGAATGGTGTTGCACATATTTATTATGTTCCTTGGTTTGTTTACTTTATAGTAGCACACGGCTAGGTTTAAATACGAGTTTATTTGTAATTTTTTAATTTCTTCCCTTTCTTGTTCGTCTTTCGCTTCGGATATGTTTAATATACATATTGACTGCTGGTAACACCTGATAGCTTTGACGTACTTCTTCTTTTGGAACAGAGTCTTCGCTTGCGAATGTATGGACGAGACAGTTCCTTTGGTGACCGCGAAAACTTTTTGTTCGTCTTTGGGTAGGTCGTTGAATCTACAACAATTATTTAATTACTAATGTTATCATATAGGAAAGAAGGACAACTCAATTGCATATCATTACTGTGGATGTCTATTGGCGTCAGTAGTCGTCACAGCCTGCGATTGTTTGTTTGATTACTATAAAAAAAATATGAATGTATAATACAAATATGTAAGGTTTGGTACACTGTACTCGATGATCGGGCATAATTTTCTAATAATTTTAGGATCAATTTGGTTCATTTCTGCTGGCTTATAGCCGCCTGTTGTCACTGAGTTGTCGAGCTAGCCGAAGTATACTGGTGCAGTCACCTGGCGCCGACCGCGTTGTCATTCACACCGTACAGCCTGATCACGAACAGCACGGGCTCGGGCCGGATCCTGGGCAGCACGCCGCGCTCGCCCCACGCGGCCCGCGGCTGCAGCAGCAGGTTGAAGCGCGCCATGGGGCCCTTGATGCACGACAGCCCCAGCTCCACACCGGGGATTATTTTGCCGAGTCCCAATTGGATTTTCTTCAAAAGTAGCATTTTACATCACCATGAAACTCCAAATATATTTCATTATTTTATCACTTAATAAAATAAAAAAAAATCCTTATATCTAAAATATAGCAAGTATGCTTGGTATTTCTCTGCGAGATGTGACGTGCTACGTAATTTCGGGATCCGCAAGAGAGCCGACACAGCTCGGGAAGTCAGCAGGCTGGAGTGGCAAGGGAACCGCAGAGAAGGACCGAGTGTTACGGCTACCCGCGGGCTGACGGCACGGTGACGGGGCGCCGCTAGCCGGCTCGTGACCGTGACTTGTGGCCTCCATGGGCGAGGCCTATGTCCAGTGGTGGAGGTCCTCCGGCTGATGAAGCAGCAAGATGTACCAGGAGCTATGTAACATTAGGCCGGCATGACTAGAAGAACAGCTATACACATGCTGCGCTGGTAGCAACAAAAAGCACCCAGCACTCGTTTACTGTTAATATACCATAAAATACTGATTGTCTCTACTGATAGCTTACAGACAGTATCATTTTACGAGGTAACCATTTCCTAATCGCGTGCAAAGCACATCGCTCGATCGAGTGAAAGAAACGACTTGTTACACTCTGTTCTCGCAGGCTCCGCCCATTCGGTACATTACATGACTCGGAATGTACTATGTATGAACGTCACATGTGACAAAGGTTTTCGTACATGCATCAAAACATCTAGTGACAAGATGTTATCACGTCTAAAATAATATTTGGATCTTACCATTGGTTCCCCATAGTTCATGGTGAGCGTACAGTCGAAGGGTACCGTGGAGTTCTCATAGTACGCCGCGTAATGCACCCGCACCTCCGCCTCCGTACTCACGAGGGGCCCGTCGCCTGATCACACACAGTTGTTTATAAATCATACTGTATGCAGAACTTATTCTGCCTCGTGGTCGGCATGTTCAGAGCACTGTGGCTGAACATTATTACAACTTTTCAATTTCTGGTATCAGTCTGGAGTCAGGCAGTTGGCAGTGTTACAGCCCCGTAGGCGGAGAACACGATAAGCCATCGGCCCTGCACCTGATTGCCCTCCGGTCGTGTCTTGAATAGGAGAACGAGGGAATGAGAGTGTTGTGTATGCGAACACACTTGTGCGCTATAACATACACTGTGCAGATGTGTTTTGAAAAGACGACAATGCATCGGCATAGTAATTATGTGGATGTTCATGGGCGTCGGCAGTCGTAACAATGCTCAGATTGTTCGTTTGCCTCCTATTCTATAAAAAACACCTGTACGTGAGCTGCAGCAGCCTGAGCACGCTCACGTATTTTACATTCATCCCGAGAACGTGAGTGATACTGTAAGCTACAAAATATGACGAAGTTTGATCTCCAGTAGCCAAATGCATCGATAGATACTTAGAAAGATGCAGCGCCGCACGTGGAGTAGACGCACTGGGTCAGCATGACCGGCGCAAGTCCCGCTCACGTCACACCGCCGTAAAGTGACAGCTTTACTGTAGCGTTTCGTGTGGTTTGTGAGTAGCAGGGCGATGCATTTACAAGATTATAATGCGGATGTTGGCAGTCGTCAGAGGACTCGAGACTTTTGTCTCCTTATACTATCAATACAGAGAATATTTGCGCAAGTGTTATTGTAATGAAACACTCTGTAATGACTAACCTTCTTCTATGATTAGCATCTTAACATCGCCGCTCGGCACACAGTCTATCATCTTGGAGGCCAGATCCTTGAAACTCATGTAGGTGGGGCTGGCCAGCATTTGTTTGCTGGTAGATTGCTCAATATTTTGTAAGAAATCGTCTGAATCACTAAAATAATTTTCATATTATTACTTCGGGGAGAATCCTTATGCGTCGCGTATAAAAATTCCATTAGAAAAGGCCAACACTGACGCGTTGCCAATAGGCCACCGGAAACTCACAAACCGCTCGAAACGCGACTAAGTTTGAAGCTACAGTATCAGTAATAACCAAAAAAGCTGCAGACATTAATGACCCTCGGTAGTCACTACGATGCTATTGAGTATTAAATTTATGAGAACTAAACCTATCCCGAGCCAGTCCACTGGGCACCTCCAGCCCCGTCTTCCAGGCGGCATGCGCAGGTATTACTAACGCGGCCAAATCATTTGCCGCCTGTGAATGGATGCCTATCACAAATCTCTCAACAATGGATAAATTTAAAGGGTCACATGTGGCTGCTGGTTCAAATGTGGAGTTGGTGAGAAGCCGCTGATGCCGCTTCCACACTGTCGGTTCAGACTGACGATTCGGACCAAAGTCGTGAAAGGTCTCCCAAGTGGGAACCCTTTTGCCAGACCTTTCACGACAACAGGCAAAAACCACCTTGTCACAGGCGCCCCTAACACAGCAAGTATCTATTCGCTATACGTGGCACGGAGAGTCCTCAGTAAGTGCTGGCCTGCCTGTGGGATCACAATTGGCAGCTAAGAGCTACAAGGCGCAGCCCAAACGCAAAACAGGCGCGAAAATTGTAGACTTCCGGAAAAAGGACCAAGCACAAAGTAAACAGGTAACGGGCTACTGCCTATTGTCATTTGCAACCTCAACATAAATGAGTACTGACCTGTCGTCCTCTTGGTCTGGGCAGAGATCATCATCATAATCGTTGATAATATCCTGACCTTCCTTCTTAAAATCCACATCTATTTGTAGCTCTGCATGACCACTGAGAAGATCTCTGGAGTGGAAAAAGTGTTTGTTGTATATGAAGATGTATTGTGGGGAGCCACAACACAGTGTCATGATACGACATAAAAATATTAAATCATTTGTATAACCATGTTTGCCATAGTTCCAAATAGTACATCTTTTTTTATAGTATAGGACATAACGTGCCATACACATTATGCACATGCGCCGCCCTTGTTCACCCCAATAACTATATTCATAGCAAAGTTACAGAGTCGCTTTAAAATACATAATATAGGCAAATTCAACTTCCTTAGGTTATGGGGACTAGTACAATCTCAATGACTTCTGTCACAGAACTGTTTAGAAAATAAATCTAGGTATAAAATACAATTGATAAAAGATTTTATTTTTATTCACTTTAGTATAACAGATGTGATCCTGAAAGTTAGGGTCAATGCCTAGTATTAATGGGGATACTCGTATGCAAAATAAGACTAAGTCGTGCAATATTAATTTAAAAACAACAAAAGGAAGGCACAACGTGGACTGAGGAAAATAATCATCATCATCACTAACAGCCCTTATCGGTCCACTGCTGGATATAGGCGAGCTCAATGAACGCCAAGACGACCGATCTCCTGCTACTCGCATCCATCCCGGACCGGCTACTGCACGGAGAGCGTCTTCCCACCCGGTGAACGCTCGACCAACACTTCGTTTTCATAAATGCGGCCTCCACTCCAGATCTTTACTAGCCCATCTGTTGTTTTGAGTGTGTGACGTGTGACCGATATCAGATACTCTAGTTCTCTGCCTTAGGACTTCGTTGCGAATTCTGTCATACAAAGATACACCCAACGTGGCACGTTCATTAGCCCGTTGAGCTACCGCAGACTTGCGGATCAGTCCAAAATTAAGAGGCCATGTTTTGGCCCCGTAGGTCATTACGGGGAGAATTTTATTTCATCATTGATAGAAGACTTTTGTCTTCAAGCTCTCTCATAGGCGACTTGAGAACGTGACGAAACTTCCGGAATGCTGCCCAGCCCAACTGTATCCTCCTATCGGCTTCCTTCTCCAAGTTATATCTACTTAATTACAATAGTTGTCCGCCTACAACTTCGAGAATAGCACCATCTACATGAACATGTCCTTTGTCTTGTCTGAGTTCATCCTAAGGTCGGGAGGATTTATTTAGGATGTGCAACATTTTCTGCAAGCTCTCCAACGATTCGGCCTACACAACGATATTGTCGGCAAAACGAGGAAGTGAGAGGTATTCGCCATTAATATTTACGCCGCATTCTTCCCAGTTTAGCGCTAAAGACGTCCTCCAAAGCATTAGTGAGCAGTTTCAGGGAAATAACGAACCCTTGTCGCACTCGGTGCAACTGTATTGGCCTTTGTTTGACCTCTTGGAATCAGAACGGACATAAAAGCAGCGTCATACAATCCTCTCAGTACTTCGACGCATCGCCAATCGACCTGACATCGCTTCAAATCTTCCAAAACAGCCCAGGTTTTGACAGAGTCAATCGATTTTTCCTAGTGCACAAAGGCAGGGCGCAGCGGCTGATTGTACTCATGTGTCTTTTGTACAACTTGCCTTATGGTGAAAATGTGGTCCATGGTGCTAAATCTTCTGCGAAACCCAACCTGATACGGTGGCTGGAATTTGTCAAGCTTTGTGGTGAGACGATTCGTCAAGACTCTCGAGAAAAACTTGTAAATATGGCCAAGAAATGAATTTCGCCTGTAATTTTGAAGAAGTGATTTGTCACCCTCCCTAAAAAACAAAACAACGTCACTTCTAAGCCATGCCTTGGGAAGTACGCCCCGCTGAAGGACAGAATTAAAATCTTTTTAGCTCTCTAAATACAGGTTCGCCTCCTGCTCTAGGAAGCTCGATTGTAATTCCGTCCGTCCCCGGTGCTTTTCCTCCTTTAAGCTGCGCAAGAGCCACACCAAACTCACCCAAGCTGGCGTTCGGCAGATCGCGTAACAAATGTCGAGTTTGGTTGCACGAGGATCGTTGTTTAGTATATCGGGACGAGGAGCGTGCGACGTATACAATTTGCTATTGAAACGGTAACCCCGGAGTCAGTCCTAACCTTTATCAGATGACTTCTTCCAAGCTTCTCTACAAAAACCTTCGACTCTCTATTCTGCTCAATCGCTTCGGCAACCTGTTGCGTATTAGGGCTGCGAAGGTCTCGGCGTATTAGTTTGCGGATTCGCCTTGGTGGTGTTGACACTACTAATCGGACACGCTCGCGTCGAACGCCTATATTCAGAGAGCCTCTAACCAATCGGTGATCACTTCCAGTTTTAAACCTGTTCGGTTCCGGTTTTAACCTTTCGGCCCGTCATAATAAAGTTAATCTCGGTACTTGTTATAGTATCGGGGCTCTGCCATGTTCACTTCCTACGTGGCTTGTTCGTAAATTAGGAGTTCATTAACAAGAAGCCCTCTTCTGGAGGAAGTTTGCCAGCATTTGCCCCGGTGCCATTTATACTTTCGACTCCATGTGGTCGCAGACTCGATTCGATACTATTTCGTACATTATAGGTATAATACCTGGTATCAGGCGATGGCTTCCTTCTGCGAGACCGTCATGTCACAGAATAACGCCGACGAGCGGGTCAGAGAAGAGGCTGCCGACGCGGCCTCCCCCCACCGACGAATGGGGTTACAAAGGAGGCGCTATCTGCAGCGCCTTCACTAGTGCCACTATGTTCCGTGTCGGGCCGGGCCGGGACCGGGTACCCGGTCCACTTCATCAGAACACGGCGTCGTGCGGACTGTCACAGCGTAGCTGGACAGTCCCCGAGGAGGTGAAGTCTGGCCTTTTCGCCGAGTCCAGCCTGTCGCTGTAGGGGTCCTGTTGCCTGCAGATCCGCGACCCTCCATTAATAGCGGCTGAAGGCTCCCGTAGGAGTTTAGTTGGTATTGCTACCCAATTGCCGAGTCCAACATAGGTCTGGGGTCTACCCGGGCTCCCAGATATATACGAGGGACTTATTTACGAGGAATCCCAGGCCGCCTTGTGATGGAATGTCGCCTTCCCTGAAGCACTATTCTGCTCTGACTATATATAACTCTGCCATATGGCAGAGTTATGGTGTCCTCTTCGGACTTCACATAGCCCCAGAACGTGCCATCAGATTTTTTAAAGTTCCACCTCCATCACAATCAAGCGGTTATCTATTCTGGGCGTTCGTACGTTATACATTGGCATCGACAGGTCAAATCGGTGGTAGCGATCCGTAGCTCGGAGAATCTGAGCCCCACTTGTTCTACCGTTACCGTGGCCACTACTAGTGGAACTGCCGGGAAATAGGGGCGGAATTCTGCTGCTGAAGTTCATATAAGGTTGATGCTCGTAATTGCCAAGCTGAGCAGTCGGATTGACAATCGCAGATTTGGTTTCGGACCGGCGGCACTGCTGCCTGTCGCCGATCCGATTGATAGTACCGCCATCACTCGGCGCGAGCGCTGTCCGGTGCTCCCGTCTATTTCACTGTCACTATGAAACAGACGGGACACCAAACAACCAGCTCGGTGTTCTCTCTCTCTTAGTTGTTAAGAGTCTAGGTGCTCCTTTGACGAGTTTTACGTCATCTTGGGCTTGGATTAAGGGTGCGGGTATTCTTAGGCCGTCCCCACACAGCCAAAAAATAATATTATCAATAAAAAAATTATATTCTATAATATCTACAAGTGATTTATTGCTCTATTATTAATATGTAACACCAAGAGGAAGAGAGGAAGGCAACGGAAGCGATGGGCGAGTGACTTTTGGAAGATTACAGGACCACTCGGGTTAAGATTGACTAGGGATAGAAAGAGATGGAAGGGGCTGGAGGAGCCCTATGTGTCCGAACGACATGCCGATTAGATAATTATTGTTTATTTTACTTCGTTATATGTTGTAACTTGTTTGTCAGTAATAAAGGCTTTTATTTTATTATACAATAAAATATCACATTTTGGAAGATATTATCTTACTACACATGTAGTGAAAAGACACTACTTACATATTAACACCAGTGCAGTTACGCAAGTTCTCTCAACTTGTAAGTAAGCTAACCTATTGTTGTGTTAATACGTAAGTACCCAAAAACTAGGTATTTCCGCATACAACAATTACAGCAAAACATTTCTCGAACCACTTAATGTTCAACAATCAGAAATTCTTGCAAACATTTCCGAATGCCCAATGCGATGCCAACCAAATGTGTAGATGAACAAAACAAAAATAAAAATTGTTCACTATCAATTATAATATCCTTTGTTACAACTAAGACAAGTATTCTGTCTTTTAGCAACTTTGCCCATTCTGATTGAAAGTGGACCTAAAAGTAACATACAAGCAGTTAATTTACCTAATAATAACATTGCCAGGTTTGTGTGGCAGTTGGGCTTTTGTAATGAGTACTCACCCAAATTTAACAGTCTAGCCCCCGCATATGATATGCTTGTCAAATTTGCCCACTCACTTGGGAAGCACAAAAATTATTTCCGTATGCATTAATATCTTCAATGAACGGAAAGAAATACTAAACTTAGAATAATACTGAAAGTATATAGTTGGTAGAATTTATTGCCACTTCTTGAAGGAAATTCAGGATATCACCAGATAAACAACTTTCTATCCAGTTATATCCTTAAATTGTGGAAAGAATCTTATTTATACATCATGATTTTCATATGAGAAAGAAAATAATGAAGCTAAATTTAATTAGGTATAGGAAGCCTTCTCAAACATATAGGCCAATTGCTATTGTTGTCAGTTTATCAAACCGTGGAAACAATACAGACCACCCACTTTTTTGGACAAAGATTTTGTCATAGTATAAATTTGGCCTAGGATCATCATCATCAGCCGGACAGCATCCACTGGTGTACATAGGGGATATATGTGGGGAGGACATAATGCCACAGGTCACAATGCCAAGCCACTTGCATCCAGCGGCTCCCCAAATTAAAAAAATATATTATGATGATAACTGAGATTTACGCCACAACACCCGACACATATAGAAGATATTAGATAGCAGATATTATACATCAACATGTAGAAAAGGTAAATTAATTTTCCATTTGTTCAACAAAGAAACGAAACCTACTATAAACTTCGTGCCGTTCCTATTCTTGTACAACGCAGTAATGTACACTTACATTCAGAAACTGCAACATACACATATTTACACCAGTTCCCTAACAGGGTAGGCAGTGCGTCTCATATGACAATCCTTACATACCTGCCGTACCAACACAGCATCATCATTACCATCAGCCATGTATTATTTCCTAGTATTAGTTTAAAATTCCAGGCGAACTTACTGAAGGTTTATTCCTTTAGATAATGGAACTGGATTATCGAAGCCATCCATAACTGGTGAAGTTATTTAAAGGTATAAGATTTCAAATATTATACGAATCACATTTACAAGAAAGTCATAATTTGGAATTTCTTTGTAATTTGAAACTGTTATTTAAAATTTAACCCTGATTGAGTTATGACACTAGACACTATAGACAGTTATGTTTGTTACGGACAGGCTAGGATCATATGACCATACCGCCTCGTCTTTAGTAGTTTATTTTTATTTAGTTGTTTTACAAATTATACGTCTTATGCCGCAGAGCTTATAGGCAAAAGTCTTCAACCAATGCGTTCTCCCTGTGTTGACCTACGGGGCCGAAACATGTTCTCTTAATTTAGGACTGGTCCACAATTCTGCGGTAGCTCAACGGGCTATTGAACGTGCTATGTTGGGTATTTTCTACCCTACAGAATTCGTAACGAAGACATAAGGCAGAGAACTAAAGTATCCGATATCAATCCGAGAACTAAAGCATCGAATAAGCTCGCTAAGTGGCAATGGGCTGGTCACACACTCATAAGTACAGATGGCAGATGGGCCAGTAAGGTTTTGGAGTGGAGGCCGCGTTTGGGAAAACGAAGTGTTGGTCTACCGTTCACCAGGTGGGAAGACGACCTTCGTGCAGTAGCCGGTCCGGGATGGATGCGAGTAGCAGGAGATCGACCGTCTTGGCGTTCATTGAGAGAGGGCTATGTCCAACAGTGGACCGATAAGGGATGATAATGGCAAACGAGTAATCAGAGGGGGGGGGGGGCAGTTCAGGATGCATGTTTTGACCTATTTGGTCAATTATATTGTTTTACAAAATTTGTACAAATAATATTAGGTTGTCGAAAAGTGTCGAACGGGCGATTAGGGTTTCAATATTCATATAGCTAAAGCATTGCTTTGACTGCAACCTCTGAAGAACAACAATAATGTGGATGTTTATTTTAGCTTGTTTGTTTAGTTCTGGTTAGAGGTGAATGACTATTTTTACAAATGATGTATGGTCTTATTTTAATACTCTTCTTAAATATAAAGAAATCATATTAGAACCTCAGTAGTCTAGTGGTTAAATTTTCGTACTGTCACTGGGGCGACCCAGGTTCGTTCCTGGTCGTGTTTTTTTTTTCTAGCTTAAGTACATTATTGAGTGCTCTGACGATGAAGGAAAACATCGCGAGGAAACCGGATTCATGTATTCAAACTCGACCTAGTTTAGGATTGGGCCTAGGTACTTGTTCTGTGTAAAAACTGTCACCCTCGTCAAACACTTTAGATTAGGAAGCCGACTCCGATATCATTTGATATAGAAACGTGATAACGCTGGAATGAAGTAGGGATATAACGCAACACCGTTCGTGTCACTTTACGGCGGAGCAAGGGGTTCCCCCTCGGTCGTGCTTACCCAGTTCAGTTGCGTAAGAGGATGTAGTGCCATGCACCATGCAATATGACCAGTCTCTTCGATTTTCATTTTTTGTTGTATGGTCGTACATCATGTATCATATATTCATTTCATGTTGTATCTCGTATAAATTAAGTATGTTTAAATTGGTTGTCTGTAAGTTGGTTTACGTACAATATATATTTTACTTGATCATGGTTCTTATATGATTTGTGAACATATCACCAAATGGAGTTTTTTTTCGGACATGAACTTATGCTGCGGAAGCGAAGAGACGCCCAATACGGCTTCATTTTGGACGAGACTAGGTTTGGGGTCGAAAGAGTGACCGACGCTGTTCACAATGCTGGGAAATTCGTCCATTGTCCAAATGTAAGCCAGAGTCCAAAATATGAAAAAGATATATCGGTGTCCGTAGTTATGCCACGGACCAAAATGGGTACAGGGTATGTCAGAGTCTGTAAGAAATAGCGAGTTATCACCACAAAACGCTCTAAAATCCGAAAAACACACTCGCACGAAGAAAAATCGAAAATTCGAATAAATACGTTAGGTACTTAAATTATGTCGAAAGTCTTTTTCATCTTCTTCTTTTTCTGCCACATAAACTCATAAACGTATACATTTTGTCGCAAAATTTTGCAGAGACAAGTATTAAGAATGTTTTAATTATCCTCTTTTGCGTTGCGCAGTCGCACAAAAAAGATAAAAACCGACAAATTAAGTTGTTGAAATATCAAAATCATGTATTATATGATTTTCATAATATGATTTCAAAATTTGCGATTTTGCTATTGTCACAATTTATGCAATGGTGACATCTGGAGCAGGATCAGTAAAACTTCAAAAGGAAATTACACGATCTAGACAGTAGGTGGCCACTACATTCCATACATTAAAACTTGTGTCTACCTAGTATGAGACTGTCACCGGCATGCTATTGTCTATGGATGTCTCTATGTATGTTGGATTGTTGGTGTATTGCATTTATCTTGCACTTCGCTAAGTTGTAAATTGCTAAATTCGCACTTCTTAAATCTAGTATTTCTATACGTAAATTTTTTAAATTATCATCAGGATAATTGTTTTTGATGAAAATTATTGTCTAAATTAAAATTTAGCTTGTTCTTTTAATTATTTGTGCCGAACACGAATAAGTAGGTATAATTTAAATTTTACATATATAAAACAAAGACTTACGTGGTTATGTATAAGGCACAACTTGTACTATGTAGTAATATTCATTATTTCATGTAAAAGTGCAAATATTGTTTACTTTTGAAATATCACTTAAAAGGTTTCATAATTTGAGCAATTCAATCAATTTCACTTGATAAACTTGTTTTGTTTTTTAATATACCCACTGTGGTGTTTTAGTAATGGCTGCACCGAGCCCCTATGAGATGACAACCTGTCCATACAACAGGGCACACCAGGTGGAACATTACAGGTTGCATATCCACCTGCAGAAATGTAGGAAGCAATACCCCAACTGTGACAAGGCAACATGCCCATTTGATGCCACTCATGTTGTCAATGATGTGGAGCTAGATGTAAGTGATGTGAATATACATTGAATTAGGGATTGATGTCGTAAGGATACTTCTCTTTTGAATGTTCTTGATCAATAGACCATCGGTCTGTGTGTCTGTGTACTGAAAGTGTATTCTCTCATATGTAAATATATTTATGTATGTCTGAGTTCCTGGACATAATGATGTGTAGTAACAACGAGAAGTCATTAAGTTTCCAGGCAATGGAAGACATATGCTCCATATAATATTAAATATTATATAGAGCATATTGTCGTTGCGCATGTAAAAGTAGCTATGTGTTTTTTACACACCTTAAAGGAAGTGCAAAAAATTGACTATCTCTAAAGTTACATAGAGTACTTGAACAAGCTTTTTAACGTTAATATATATATGAATAATTAACATATTATTCATTTTGTTTTATACAAATATATTAATTAATGAAGCTTAAATTAAACATTATAAGCAAATATGACACAAAGTGATGTATTTGAGTCTTTAAATATTAGCTTAGTGCATTTAGAGCACATAACGACTTTTTACTTAAGAGGATAAAGAAAAATGACTAGGATTATTACATAGCTACTTTTTAGAAAGAGTTTTAATTGGAGTGTAAAACATCAGTTATATTGTACATTAATTTATCACATGAGATCAAAAGGTTAGAAGTAGAAATAAAAAGTTAAATAATCAAATGAAGTAAAAACTATTCATGTTACAAAAGGTGGTAATCGCAGGGCATGTACACCTTAAGGTGTGCATGCCCTGCGATTACTTTGTAAGTGATTATATACAGTACTATCAATTTTTAGAGGCCCATCATAGAGACATTGATCTGTGTGGTGTAATTTGTATTTGTAACCACCACCTGAATAATGTAGCCCGATGATATCTGTGACTGTTGCGTCCAGTTACATCTTCGTAATTCTTAAAAAATTGTGTACTCCAAGTGATGGACAATGTAAGGCTGTGATGGTTTTACACCTGTCATCTTCGAAATGCAATCAGATTAAGAATAGGTAGGATCTTACAATAAAAGTAGTTTTATTGATGTGACTAACATTCGCGTAAACTTAAGACATCAATAGATAGGACCCTTACACTTTTTTCCTAAATTTGAATGAACACCGTCGACCTCCATCATCATATGCCCTTTTTCTAAGATAATTAATTCTATCATAATTCCCTTAACAATGATGAAATTAGATAATGAATTGCATAGCGTTTTATTTTTATATTGATATGCACATCCATCCAATATCAAAATATTTTTCTTGTATTGGCCACAACATTTGTCAACTAAGTCAAAGTTATACAACGACTAATGTCGTTCGCGGTAACTCCATCGTCACCCCCATGCCACACATATAAGTATACGTTTCTATTGTTTTTAACATGGAACTTATAGTTAATGTAGTCCTAATTTCGTCTTATAATACTGCTCCGATACAAGTAGCATACAGTAAAACTCTTGCATATCCATTGATACTACAATCACATCGTCTGAAACTTGATTAACATAAATAGCTTCACCTTTTTTTAAAAAATATGAAGCCAAAATACGTCACCAGGAATGTTTCCTTGTCTGTGCCCCACACAAGCATCGCACTGATCTTGACGCGGTTTAAAAATAGAAATTTTCAAGCCCTTCAAAATCTCTAGAAATTTCTTTCTTTCACTACGTATTCTATACGAGTCTGGCACCAATAGGTGTACACATTATGCACGTGACTATGAGATTCGAAAGACTCTTCAACGTATTTTTTTTTGGCGGTAGGTTAACACACGAAAGTTTTGACTGTAAAGTGAATATAATTGTGAATCCCCGAATTTATTTCCAAATATTATCACACTATGTTTGTAACAAATCAATTTGCTTGTATGAACGTTTGCAAACATTAATAACAAGTGTTTATCTGGAAGTACCATTATTTCAAATCGGTAGTTGACAATCAGCTGTTTGTGTTGCGTTGTGTTCCAATGTAAACTGGGCCTAAGTTTTTTGGTGACTTTTTGTGAGTATTACGCGACTGTACATAAACTACATATTACGGCTATACTTCTTAGTAGAACTACTAAGGCAACATAAAAACAAAACGATTTCATTATCTGATACTGTGTATGGTGACATTTTCTTTTAGTATAAGGGGCAGGGCAAATAGCAGGTGGTAGGTAACTACTGCCACTCGTAGACATCCGCATGACCCGAGGTTATGCAGGCGCGTTGCCAACCTTGGTGATTCATCGTGTTAATTATAGTTTTCATTGTAATTATTTAACATGGCATGTTCTAGTTGTGGCAAGTGCACATCTAACACGGACGGCGCTAAGTGCCGGGGATGTTCACAAAACTTTCACCGCGGATGCTTCATTAATCTCAGCCCGGGCAATACTTCTGGCCCCAAGTGGACGTGTAAATCATGTAAAAACACAGCAACTGCAGATTATGATGATGATAAGAGCTTGAGTGGTGTTGAGGCTATGATGAAGTCTTTCGAGCTACTGCAGAGCTTTGAGCCTGTACAAAAGAAATGTCATTGTTCGGGCATGAGGTCAGCGCTATCAGATCGACTATATCTGACTTTCCTACCCGATTGGACGCTTTCGGTGAACGGTAAAAGTAGAAAGTTTACGTAAGGCAGACGATAGCAACGGCGACACAATATCAGTTTCGGCTGGACTTGAATGATCGCGATCAAGAACTTCTACAAAATGATGTCGATATCGCCAGTATCACGGAACTCGATGGAGACAATCTGATTTTTTTGTGACGAGGTCACAAAAAATTAGGAGTCAACATTGAAGAGTGTAACGTGCTAACTGTCGAGAGTGCGGGCCCCCGGCGCGCCCTCGCAGCGCCGGAGCGGCGGCGCGCTCGCGCTATTTGTCTACGCCTAACTTGACGCAGCTTGAAAGATGAATTTCAGCGGCTCCGACATCGTTAAACAGCCGCGCCGCTTCTGCCTAAACGAGATACTGACTCGCGTTAACCGCGAGGTTTTTTACGGCGTACGGACCATCGTCTTGTTGCGAGTATAAGTTACATGAAGGTTGTTGAATGCACGTTGCCTTTCCTTATCCCATCCCCGTACGTATGGACGTGCCATGGGCGGGACATCCACGCGTCGTGCAACCGGGAACAGTGTAAGCATCGTATTAAGACTGTACTTGGTATAGATAAGGTTTTTTGTGCATTGTTGGTCCGTGTCTATACTTTCTCGAATTTTATGATTTTTCTTATTTATGGATTTTTTTTTATAATTATGCTTTGTTTTCTATCACATGTCTGTTATAACCCTGGTGGCATCGTCTCTCGCAAACAAAATGTACACAAAATCACTAACACATGTAAAGCCCTTTTCATGCATAACACATACAACTGTACACCGGTGGCACATATTAGTAGAGTATATCCTGTTAAACGTTGCATAGTACATTACTTTATAATATTATTTATGCCATGGTTATATTTTGAAAACCATAGTAGAATACTTTATTTCGTTGGACTCAGATGTTTGAATAATTTTGTTAGGGGATACTGAAATATACACACCCTAATGTATTACTATGTAATTGTATTACCTGTATTAATTTTGTATTATATGCTATTTAAGAGTACTAATCACAGGTAAAAGAATTGATTCATTAACCCCGGCTCACGAGGAGCTCACAGTTGCACTATTGGATCACCAACCATAAATTCTAGGCTTGAACGAGACGTGTAAAACTAGGAGAGGATGCTGCCCCCGTTATACACGGCTATAGTCTAAAACATATTCCTCGCAGTACAGGCACACGATCCCGAGGTGGTGGAGTCGGTGGTCACTCGTACTCCCGCGCACCCTATCGTGCCGTCGGTAGACTAGATCTGGCTGGAGATAAATGTGAACAGTAAAAGAAATGTTATAGGCACAGCCTACCGTCCACTCTGGCTGAGCGTGCAAACATTTATTATTGTCCTGAGTGATACCATATGCTCCTTACCTTGCCACGATAACATTATATTGTTAGGCCATTTTAATATTAATGTTTTAAATGCAAACGACAGCAACACTTTACTGCTCAAAGATCTCTTACTAGCTTCAGTCTTCAAAAGCATGTAACAGAGCCAACCCAATTTACTTCGCATAGAGACATCCTCCTCGATCTCGTTTGCACAGATGTGACCGGGATACGAGTGTCGGTTGATCACAGACCTCGCTTAAGTGCCTATATCTCTGTGATGCGTGAGCTGGATATTCCTAAACCGAAACATCGTACATTTTTTTAGACCAATTCAAAACATAAATCCATTTCTATTAAACACAGAAATGGAATTGGTCAATTGGAATACCACGACCGAGACAGGTAGTGTCAATGATCTAGCTAAACACCTTACTTCCAAAATGCTTGGAATCTTTGAAAGACTATTTCTGCTAAAAATAATTATCAGAAAAGACAGAAGTTAACCCTGGTTAATATATAACATTCGTATGATGATGATACATAGTGGGGAAGCTTATTGCAAGGCTCGTTTGTGTAAGACACTATCTAAAATTACTTACTGAAAGAATTAAAGCAGTCAGATTCGAGAATGAGGCCTATTTAAAAAATATGTATATTCGAATATTAGAAATCCAAAGCCTTGTGTGGATACACATCAAGATATTTAAATGTGTTTTAAAAGTGGCAACGAACCTTTTCCAACTCACCTATCTGATCCAAATACAGTGATAAAACACCGTGTCCGAGAGAGAGGTTGTTAGTGCCGTCCGGGAAATACAATTGTATATTTCTAGACTTTTCCTCCTACACTGAGTTTCATTACTCATATGCTTGATAAAATTATTTCAACTTTTACTTTTCGTGATATGTGGTGTAATACTGCGGTGAGACCGATTGCAAAAATAGCTCATCCTCTATCACTTAAAGACCTACATCCGATTAGTACATTTATTTATTTATATTTTTTTTATATTACCATGCATCTAAAAAGGTTTTGAGAAAATTGTATGTTATTAACGGATTACGTAGACGGTTGTAATATACCGCCTGTAGTGCAGTCCGGTTTCCGGAAATACCATAGCACCACTACCGCACTTATTATTGTTCTGGATGGCGTTCTCATTGGTCAGAATAATGGGAATATGATGGGATCATGGTACCCTTGATTTTTCCCGGGCATTCGACGCCATTAATATAGAGTTACTTCGGGCAAAGCTACGATTTTACGGGTTAGAGGAGACGTCTGTCCTGTGGTCCGCTAGTTATCTACAAAATCGACATAAAATCGTAGAAATAAAAGCGGGGTGCGAAATGTGAATTCGTCGCGGTGACCGTGCCGCTACGTAATCACTGACGACAATTTTTCAAAGTGCCTCCATATCTCGTGAGGCTTACCCACCCCTACCCATGCTCCTACCCACCTCTCGGTATACGGAGCCAATCATGGGAGATGCACGGTGGTTTGCTTACCGGCTCTGTTCCCCAACATGCAATTCTTGACTCCCTACACATTATTTAAGTGCCCTCTCGTTATTTCACTTTCCCCTTTCCGGGGTCTGACACCTCAAAGAGACAAGTTGTCATCGGCCTCGTCAGTCCTGATTATCCCGATGCAGCTATGTCGTAATCTATACTTCCTCTTCGCGTTCCATGTATGTGGAAATGTCTTCAATGGTCAAAAACTCTGTTCCGTTGCGATGTTAGCTTATTACGGGTCCCCCAATCCGATAAACTGTTCAAGATCGTGGAACATTTCTATTCGATAACGGTGCGCGACGATGCCTCGATCGCTAGCGTCAAATCGTCTGCGTATGCCACAAAGCTTACACCCTCTGGTCTGGGCAATATGAGGATATTGTCCAGGAGGAGTTTCCATAGTGTTCCCAATACCGAACCCTGGGGACATCCCATTGTAGAAACCTTCCAAAGCGTGCGGTGGCCAACTGTGAAGCCAACATAACGGTTACAGAAATAAATTGCGAGAGTCTGATAGATGTTTGGAGAGATGCCGGTAGCTTTTGCTTTTAACAGTATCATTGGCCACCATGCATTATCCAAGGCTCCGGAGATGTCCAAAAGGACGAGCTGGACATACTTATATGTGGAATTATCTACTATCTCGAACACCGATTTTAATGCGCTTACAGTTGAGCGCCCTCTGACGAATCCATGCCGATTTTCAGAAATACCACGATGCAAAGAGAGAGCGCAAGTAATTATGAGACGTTCTACAATTTTTCCTAGAATCGGCAGTAAAGTAATCGGCCGTTAGGCCTTCGGATCTGTTAATGACTTGTCCTTTCCCTATGGCAGCACTATCAATGAACCTATCTTCCAGATATCTGAAAAGACCGCTTCTTTGATACACGCTGTGTACATCCGCATCATTTCTCCAGAAGAAGCCGTCCAGGCGTTCCTGATAATCTTTCGAGTGATTCCGTTTAATCCGGGACTTGTATTCGGTAAGCTAATAATTTGATCGACAGCACTGCGCGAAGGAGCATCTGAATCCCTACCGGAAGGAGAGCATGCAGCCGCCACTCGCACTTGTCGGAGATAGTTGTTGTCAATTTCTGTTGTATCATCCGGCCATAGGGAGTACAGGAGCTGATGCATAGCAGTTTCGATGTTGTCAGAATAACCTTCTAGGAGTTTTCCGCCGTGAATGACATTCTTCGGAAGGCGAGATCTACCAGTCGAGGCTCGGTATGTTTAATTTCACCGTCCTTCATGGCCACTTTGTATTCTTGTCTGGGTACACGTAGGGCTTCCTGCAGTGAGATATCGCCTTTGGGATTTCCTCGTCTCGAGTTTTGCCGACATCGCCGTGTGGCCATGACTTTACGGCGCAGACGGTTCAGAGTCGGACTCCACCATTCGTAACCCCTGAACTCCCCATCCTTGCGATATCCGAGGTTTATCTTGGCAGTTTGCGTAAGGATTTCACTAAACTGCTTGGCAAGTTCATTTGCTGGTTTCCTGGAGTCTAGTTTAACTATTCGCAAACATAGCGTCGATTGTAAATAGGCCCAATCTACCCCCCCTCTCGCGAAAGCCTAGTCTAAAGAGTGGTTCTTCTGTCGACATCGGTCATGATACGCTGCTACACACATGATATGTAATTAGCTGATGGTCGCTTAAGCTAACACCTTCGTCTACGCGCCTTCTGATATCGGTGTACTCCTCTTGTTGTGAGTGTCAGATCCTCACTAGAATAACCATTTGGTCCGTTGCACGTTGGAGGCTGGCCTTGCTTGTTGTGAATGAATAGACCTTTGCTCAATGTGAAGCCCTCCATTTGGCTCTTCCTGTACTCTGTGTCTCGCCCTTGCCCCGAGTATTGACGACATTCACAAAACCAGAGCGGTGAATGCGCATTGTTGTCTACGCCAATCAGTATAGGCTTTTCAGTTAGGTGATCCAGAACATAACTTAACAACACTCGAACACCTGTTCGAGGTGTCGCGCCATGTTATGTCCATATTGAAAGTACGCTGAGATTATGTATATGCAGTAATCTAGGTAATCGATATGCATGACAGTGCATAATCGGAACTCAGATGGTGGAGCAGCGTAAACGCAATATTGTCATTATTGACCAAAATCCCAGCTTTCGGAGTAGATCCACACTGAATCAGACTTTCTTTGCCCGAAGTTGCATACTTGTTCTTGAACGAAGTCGAAATCAAAGTTCATTTTAATGGCAATAACGAGCAGCTCAGATGTGGCAGCCTCCGATACCTGAAGGTTGAGCTGTCCGAAATAATATTTCCCTCCTTAGTCATGTTGACTGCATGTTGTTCCGCATACATACCATCTGGCCATGTCGCTGATTTGACTACATGATTGCTAGCCTCTTTGCGCTTGCAGGTAGCGCAACACTCTCTTTTTGTGACTGACATTGGGCTTTACAATGTCCTGTATCTCCGCATTTGCTGCATACCATTTCGGTTGCCCTACAGTATTTTTCTGGGTGCCCATATTGTTGGCATTTGTTGCAGCAAGTGATACGTAGGTAGCCTCATATATCAGCTTCGTCCAAGCCAAATTGAAGCCAAGCCAGAAGTGGCGGCGAGTCGGGCGTGCGGGTGAGAGAGGAGGCTGCCGATGCTGCCTCCCACCGCCGACGACGAATGGGGGTTCGAAGGACGCGCTATCTGCAGCGCATACAGTAGTACCCCTGTGTTCCGTGTCGGGTCGGAATGGGAACCCGGTCCATAATATCATCATGACACGGCGTCGTGGGAACTGGTTATAGCGTAGCCGGACAGACCTCCAGGAGGTGAAGTCTACCCTTTTCGCCGAGGCCAGCCCGTCGCTGGAGGGACCCTGTTGTCTGGTGATTCGGGACCCTCCATTAATAGCGGCTGAAGGCCCCCGTAGGGGTTTATTTGGTATTGCTACCCAATTGCCGATTCCAGCATAGATCTGGGGGCGTACCCGTGTCCCCAGGTATCATGCGTAAATCCATTCCCATTCATCACCAAAAAAAGGCCTATATGCCGCGTAGATTTTCAGCTCCTCTCCCGACGCTTCCACAGCTACCCCGTTTCTCCGCACTCCATCTTCATGTCGGAGAAGGGGTCGAGATACAAGACGACGTTGACGATGTCCCGCCGAACGAGCGCCGCCATATCTCTGTACGCCATGCCGACCGCCGCCACCTCGTCCCTGCGATACAATTATAAAAAAAAACAAGTACAATTCGCCATCTTGAGGTTCTGCCCCGGCCCCAGCCATGTCGCTCCCTACAGGGCGACGAATGTCATACTCCTGGGCGCGCTGTCTAAGGTCGTGGGTTTTGCCCCGAATGCCGCCGGGGTTCCATTAGGTGATACGTAATTGCTTACGATGTATGTGTGCAGTGTTGAGTTAGACTGTGATGTGGCAGTGTTGCGGCCACATCCTGGGGTCCCTGAACAGACGAGTGAGCTCCTCCATGATCACTTGCCTGAGTTCCTCCCTGACGATCTCAGCGATTTACTCCCTGAGCTTGCCAGTGTTGAACCAGGAGCTATTCCTGCGTGACCCCGGGTTTATTCGGGATCAACGGACCGATCTTAAATCCCCTTAGTCGTGTCTCCATGTGGTAGGTCATGTGTGGCCCGCCGCAATTCGCACATTTCGGCGTACCAACCTTGGGTAGAAGGCAGTCGCGAACCGCGTGGTTCTGCCCGCATCTTACGCACCGGACTGAGATGCAGAGCAGCTCCTTCACCTCGTAGAGGCGTCGGAGCTCCTTGTTACCCATGCGCTCAAATTGGGCATGGAACGGGCAGCCTACCCTGCCCCCCCCCCCCTCGCTAGTATATGACGCACGAAGCGCACAGGGAAGCCCAGGTCCATGAGCTCCGCGGTGATGCTGTCCGCGCTGGTCCGCACAGGTGGGCCTCTAATACCCACCTTGGTGGGAAGGTCTACCGGTGGGGTGTAGCAGTGCCACTGCAACTCAGGGTCCACCTTTGATAGGTCCGTCATGAGTCTCTGGACAGCCCTGTATCCGGGGAATCGGATGCCTCTCTTGAATGGCCTGGCGTTCGGCGCGTGCCCCAGCTGGCAGGCATCCAGGAGATTCTGCACCACAATTGGTAGGTACTCTGTCGCTCTACGCGGCGGGTTTGTGAGGTTGAGGGCTGACGATGATGATGATGTATTATTGAGTGTGTTAACCGTGCGTGCCTGTGCAATGGTACCTGGCGCGGATATGCGTTTCGGGCTCTAAGAGCCGCGAAACTGCGGTATCTCGTTACCCTCGGTGGACGTGCTGAATGACGCGGCCTCCGGTTCCCTATCCGGCGACACAGCAGAGGTCGAGGCCGGCGGCGTCGTCGAGCAGATGCTCTGGGTGGACGGAGCCATTGGCGGGTGTGGCGGAGATGGGGATGGCGATATGCTGGCTAGCGCCACCACCTTATCTGGTCCCTCTTCCGGTGAAAGCGCCGCACGCTTCTGGGGGCGTAATCTCTCCAACTCTGCTTTACATTCATCTTATTCATCGGGCATGGGAAATGGGGGGGGGGGGGGGGG
>JAFELO010000115.1:229349-255841 GCA_017140195.1 Eumaeus atala
GGTGCGTCTAATAATTATTTTGTCCGACTTACGTGACATGTCAAATATTGGGATGGTCCTCCGTCGGACCCGCTGTCCGTTTATGAACACTGAATATATACCTATACACATATGTACACAAAATGCGACAAGTTCCGAACACGGCACGTAATTTATTTCAGTCCGCGTTCAGACAACAACGAGAGGGCTGAGGCGCAAGCAGTATGGCAGAATCTCTCTCTTGCCGTAAGGAGAGAGACATACAGCGATCCAGTGTACGTGCGAAAGAAGGCTTTAGATTATGTCCGGAACGCAGTCTGGATGCCGAAACCAGCAGCCCCTAGAGAGATTAACACGGTCAAACCATGGGGTCCATAGAGGCTTTCCTTGGATGGTTCTGTACCAGACCCCAACATCCTTGAGTTCACCAAAGGGTTACTCCCACTTTTCTAGACATTTTTTCTTTATAAACGGAAGTAGTTCATTGGCAAAGGGTTTGGAGTCAAGGACAACACCATACATTACAGCGGCTTTTGCATTATTATCCACCATCTCGTTTCCATAAACACCAACATGATAGGGGATCCATTGGATTTTATAAGCTTATTTTTTTTGGATATAATTCTGGATTAATTTAATAGCTTCAAATGCATTGGGCATGCCTCTCTGAGCCGACACGCTACTATTAAGGTGTTGGAGGGCGCTCCTCGAGTCCGAGAGTATAACGACTGGAGGTTGGTTCTGTAAATTGTTTGCGTAATTTACAGCCTCTTTAGTCGCGACCAGCTCGGCTCGCATCACACACGCCGCACTGTGCAGCCTCCACTTGAAGGATACGTTGCACTGAGGATCGAAGAGAGCAGCTCCAGCACCTTGTATAGATTTAGGCCCAACGGTAAATATCTTTAAAACCGATAATAATTATCTGATAACATTTTCAGAGTATGTATCTTCATTTCTCGATCTAAATCTAAATTACGTTCATATTACAATTATAATTTAAAGTGGTGGCATATAGATAAAGGTGGAACGGAGAGATCACTCTGTAATGCAATAACCAGAGTACTGCGTATGCAACCTCCACAAACCCGCAAGGAACATATTTGGTCTTTCTTCCGTAAATACATTATACCTATGTGAAATACAGCACTTAGCTTGTTTATTTGGAACTTTTGATGTATGAATGTCACATAGCTATATTTATTATCACTTTAAATATTGCATTGAACACATAGCTATTTTTTTACAGTATGCGTGTATTGAAAAAAACAATAAAAACTGAATGAAAAAGCGAAAACCGCCTAGAAACACATTACGATTTTTGCACGCGCAACGACGATATGCTCATGTGTTGCCTTCCTTCACACCATGTCCCCCAATATGCTATTAATGATGAATATTCATCATCAGTTTTAGTCAATTCTCTTTCAATGAAAACCAAGACAGATGATCTGTTACCACATCCATCCCAGCCCAACTACTCATAAACGAAAACCCAATAAAAATAAACTTACTATTATACCTTTAGTAGAATTCTAATATCAACTATATGTGAGGTCACCCTCAACCTCCTCTACTCTTGTTTCTCTATGGATACCTCTATTCCATGGCAATATAGTAACTTATCGTGTAACGGTGCGGGTGTCCCCTGTTAAGACTGTTCACCGCGTGGGGTCCTGGGTTCGATCCCCAGGTCGGGCAACTGTTATTAAATGTTTTTCAGATTATTCTGAGCACGCATTACATTGTCCAGGATTGGAATGTGCCCGAAGTGGCCATAGGCTTGCCACCTATGATATCTTCGGCCTCAGTATCTTTTTTTTGTTGACGCGAGGAAACGCATTTACGCGCCTTCACTGGCCCTGGGTGGGGTCCAGTGGTGTGTGGGACTCGCGTCACATGATAGTGTCGAATACCCTCAAAAACCACCACGAGTGGCATCAGTGCCGCCCTTGGTGAGGTGCCCCGAAACAACAAATCATCAGGGCACGGCTAGTCAGCCCTCTAAGGGACCAACTCCACCTCCAGAGATGGGCCACGCACTACAGGACAACCCCACCGACTTTGGGATAGCGCAATGGGGTGAGGTTCCCATTCTCGCCCCTTGGGCCGTGCGCAAAAGCGCCACGTCCTGTTGCTCTTTGGTCGCCTCTTCTTATAAGAGGGGTACTGAGAGCGATTCCTCCTCCTGATCTTTAGCCCCCTCTTCTTATAAAAGAAAGGGTGCAAAGATCCCCCTCGGTTCAATTAGCTTCGCCTGGGTCCACCGTCACGAAAAGGCTTGAACAATGTTGTGGTGGGCCTCAGTACCTTTGCTAACCGAGGGTGTGCTAGTATATCTACTGGACTTACGAGTTGTGGATGTACTAGCACACCTCTGCCTACCTCTTCGGGGATAACAGGCGTGAAGGTACTTTATATCTCATGTTTCTAATAGTCTTCCTCTTCTGTGCATCATGTTGTAGCTACCACTTATTTTACTAAAAATAAATGCCACATATAACATAGTTAAGACTGGAAATTAATGTGTCTTCTGTGATTAATTTTTCAGCACCATGTGACAAATTGTCCAAAGAGAGGAGTATTTGACAGTCAAATGTTTGTGTTTGACAATTACCACAAGCCAATAGTAGAAGTGCAGCCTCCTCCTGAGATTGACTGCGAAGATGACTGGGACGCTGTGAGTATTGTGTGCCAAGTACTGTCAGACGTTTGCTATACAGTAACCAGTTACATAGTTGATGATGATGATGACAATTATTGCTCGTTTTTATTCTCAGTCTATTTCCAAAAATATTCTTGTCAATCTTGTTTCGCTCACTGGTACCCAAAGTTGTGTTGTACTGTAAAACAGAATGATTTTGTTATTACACGCACAAGATGCCAGTGAACTCCAAGCATGTATGAGTAATGTTTTTAAACAATATTTGAAAGGACCGTAGTAGTTAGTGAAGGGAAGTACCGACACGCTACTTTTTACCTGCACTGCGTAATTAATACGTTGTGGCTATTTCAGTGCCTTCCAAACCCCTATTTTCTTAAGCTGAATCGATGACATACAATTCCAACAGTTCCAACAGGTTGAATACAGACTGATGTATCAACCATGAATGGTTGATATTATAATGTTCAAGTCCTTATTTCGGGATAAATGGTGTTCTTGTATTATTTTATTGTTTGTTAAAATAAAATACTGTTATAATACTGTCACAATCATAAGATCTGGAATATATTGTATGTGTTGTATTGTTACAATAATATTGTGTCTTGATACAATAAATATTTTTAGCATGGATCCATTTTACTTTTAAAACTAATCTATATAATTAACATACCTTTTCTGACCCTAATTAAAAAATGATAAGATTGTTTTTTGCTTGGTAAATAAGTTCACGTTTTTAAAATTCAGGAGGTTGCTACAAGTTACAAGCCAGACCCAAAGAAGAAAGGCTCCCATATGATAGTTAAGGCTCGGGGTGCTACTCCATCAGAAAGGAGGCAGATACGAAAGGAGGGGGTACGCACATACCGTCCTTTGGAATAAGTGTAAATGTAAGACATTAAATTGTATTTTCTTCTAATAAGTGTGCATATATCCATAAATGTATAAATAAATAATGTTTACTATAGCACCACATTATTTTTAATTTTTTTAATTCTATTTCAAAATTTGGTAAATGTATTGCTATCTCCTGTAACCGTACAGACTGTTAGGAACAAACTCACCAATGTGTTTGTTCATATGTTTTCATTCATAATCATAAATGCTGTATGTTAACTTTTATTTGTTGATACTTTGTTTAAGATACCTGATTTACATTTCATATCTTACATCTCTTCATAATGTGGGCCTTAAATATTGTTTGCAAGTGATTTAAATGATCTAAAATTGTTTAAATAATTATAATTGTCTAAGGTAAATAATCTCGTATAATTTTTCCATATAAAATATTATACTGCTTAACAAGGCACAATGTTATATCCAAATTATAAAATATTATAATAATGTATAATTTTTGAAAACATTAGTGGTTTTCTGAATGAAGAAGAATAAAATAAAATAAATTGTGTGCCAGTTAACTTAATATGCCCCATTTTTTATGCTGAAATTTTTGTTCAATGGTAATCACCAAAAATTATTTTGTGTATATACATTAAACATTTTTGACATAATCTTCATCCATTTTTTTGAACTTTTCCTTCATTTCTTCTGTAACTTCTACACTAGTCAGGTCATCAGCTCCAACTTCATCCTCATTCTGAATCAAAATGTCCACAACATTTTCACAGGCCAGCAATAGATTTGGATCTTTTTCCCACTTATGATATTCTCTTAACACATAATACACCCCATTGTTTCTTAAATATTCCCTACTGCTGCATTTTGCACAAAATTTATTTAATGTTTCTAGTATCATCTTGCGTATGTCGGTATCCTCTTCTCGATGTTTTTCTTTAGGTAAATATTGCAATGCAATGGGCAGTTTATCATTTTCTTCATCAGAATACTCCTCATTTCCCATCAATGGTGCTAACAGATAGGTAAGTAAATCTACTTCATTACTCAGCAAGTAATCATGATAGGATGTATCAAAGGATATGTTTCGTATTGTTCCTATTGCCCCACCTCTGCGTATTACAGATTTTTCATAATCACAAAATGGAAGTAACTTAATTAGGGGCACATGTGGATTTTCTTCTGTTAGCCATTTTCTTATCTGTGCTGAACAACTAAGGTTACTGAACAAAGGCCCTAAGTAATGAAGGTTGGCACCTTTTTTGTTGAAATTAATATTAACAAAAGCATTAAGAATATCATTGAGAAACGATAAAAATAAATCAACACATGCATCTAAAGCACTCTCCTGTCTTGTTACATTTGAAAGTATCATGCAGACGGCATCGGTATCCTTTTTATGTTGATCCAAAACATAACCAATAAAAACTTTGATAACATTCTTGTCGTTTGATTTATATTTCAATAATTCTGTGGCACCTTTGGGATTTGCCGTTATATTTACGAGTAACAATAATGCATTTTTACATACTTCCTCGTATTTATCGTTTGTCAAATCTATAACACTTTGTATGATTTGTTTATTTTGTAAGAGTAGATCTATACCTGAATCCGTACCCGAAACACCGAGTAAGTGTTCCAATGCAATATGTTTCAAGTCAATCCTGGCTTCCGGTTTCAAAAATTGCAAAAGTTCATTTAATGGATCTTTAGTCATATTTACAGCTTACGAGAAACAAAGTACACAGAAGTAAGTAGCAACTTGCATGTGCGAGTGTTTATCACATTTTGACACTGACAGCTACAAGATGGCATAATTTTTTTTGCTAACTTCACAGTCTAAAGATTTTGAACATTGTACCAAGGCAGTAAAGTTTTGTAATTCTACAATCTGCTACCCCCTTCGGTATTCCCGTACCGATATGACTTAGGGATATTCAAGAAAGGAGCCTATATATCTCTAAACGGCCGACAAAGCATTTTACTAACAAGTGGTCCAAATGCTCGTTTGAATTTTTTATAGTTACCGACGCCCATGGACTTTCGCATGATTGTTACGCAGATGCGTTGCCCTCCTATCAACCCCCCCCCACTCACAAACAACACGAAACGCAACAGCACAGCTGTCACTTTATCTCACTTTTCGGCGGTATTATGTGAGTGATAGGTACTTCCTCGGTCGTGCCAGCGTTTTTTTTTTCGTTGCATAGGAGGATGTAGCGTCCTGCACCATGCATGGCACTACCTCTTCCAAACTTTTTTCTTCTTGTCTCCTATGCTATATAAAAAAAACTACTATTCAGCTATTAACTTTGAAAAAAATTACTTCGTATGTCTATCGCAATGGGTTGTTCAATGTTTACACAAGTATGACATCGTGATGTTTCAAATATGTGACGAGGTGGAGGAAGTAATCCAAAAATCCGGAAAGTCGTATGTAAAGTTGTACGTTATGGATGACCACAAGTCTCAAGTAATTTTTAACTTTTATTGAATATTCTAGCCTTCTATATTCTAACAATATAGCTTCATTACAATAAAACTACTTTTACAGATTTCGTCGTGGTTTATTTAATTATTTCAGTAGTCCGATGTTTCAGCGAAGCTTTTCAGCACGTCCACCCGTGCTGTAAACCTTCGGGCTAGTTAAATGATTAAATAAACCACGATGAAATCTGTAAAAGTAGTTTTATTGTAATGAAGCTATATTGTTAGGATATAGAAGGCTAGAATATTCAATAAAAGTTAAAAATTACTTGAGACTTGTGGTCACCCAAGTGAAAACTTAAGACATCAACATAGACTCAGATAACTCCAGGTGTAATGAACCTGTTTGAACGCGCTTCGCTGTGCTTTGAGTAGTGTCAGTCATTTTTTCATTATTACAAATGTGGGCAAACGAGCAGTCCAGCTGCTGCTATTCCTTTTCATGACTAACCGCCACACAGAAATCGATATTATTTCCCTGCCCACACACCCACCCACAGCATGAAATGCGACTGCGTAGTTGTCTTGTTTTTTTTTACCGTTAGCATTACGCGTTACATACAGCTACAGATTAGTCTTTACTTATCTTTTGTTGCTCCCGTAGAGCAACCCACCACGTTAGCCACCGCGGTTTCGAGAAGATTCATTGTAGTCTGTTCATGTTATATGTACGACATGCCTCATGTATAATATCTAGATATTATAAATATACAATATATAAGAAAGTAAAATAAAATGAAATGCAAACGTTTTTAATAAAAATAGAATAATAAAAATACTTTTTGAACGTCATTAAACAAAATCTACCACCGGTTCAACCCTAACCCTGTCCTGAGAAGAACCAGTGAAATAGACTCAGCAGGTCTCTCTCATCTCATCAGTCAGCGCGTCATCAATTATATCAATTAACATTGAGTTAATTCATATAATTGATGACAGACCCATTGGTGACAACAGACTATGTTGATGATTTATTACATGGCTTTGCCGAGACTTCTTCTTCACCAGTAATAGTAAACGAATCTCCTTGCAGGTGAGGAACAAACGGACGAACCCTCAGCAACCTATTAAACCTACTATTTATACATATTTGATGCCCATTACCACTGATTTACAACAGTACCATTACTATGTATTTCATCTGTAATATAGATTTACGACAAAGAAAAAACATAAAAAGCGTGCAGTATTTTAAGTATTTATTAAAAACATGAAATCTAAAGTACAATATCATAGGTACCAACCACTCTTGGACGGATACAGTATCATTATACATTTCACCTACTTGTACTTAAATAATATGCCTATCGGGGAAAGTGATGAAGCGTGAAAATAATTAAGATAGATAGATGAATAATCAGACAGACAGATAAAACTTTTATCTGCAATCAGAAACAGTACAGGTACAAAACCCTACTTGCACTTAAATGTTATACCTACAAGGGGAAGTGGTGGAGCGAGAAACTAATTGAGATAGATAGATTATTAGACAGACGGATAAAACTTTTATCTGCAATCAGAAACAGTACAGGTACAAAACAACAGAAGTATTAAAAAAATAGTTAATACTAAGTACTGTAGGCTAAACAAACCTTATGCTACTACTAATCCTGGTCATCTTCGCAGATGATCTGCGAGGGCTACGGGCACCGGGGCCAACCTCATAACCCGGATTAGATCGCGAGGAGACAACCTTTGGTAGCGGGGCCGCAATAGTCATTGCGGGTTTGCCATCGTGGCTTATGGGCTCAGGGGGGGGGGGGGAATGTAGGCCTGTTTCGGGCCTGTGTGTTGTGTGGTGTGTTGTGACTGTTGGTGAGTAGTGATTGGGTGTGTTATGCATGTGCATGTGTTATCCTCGTCCGGATCGCAGGACACGCAGTCCCTAGTCCACTCGGTGCAGCGGGGCCAGGTCACGTAGGTGAGCATGCGGTCGTCCATTGTCTGCCCTATTGAACATAGGTCTCGACAATCGAACCGCAAACTCCCTCAGCGACTCTATCCACAAGTCGCGCGCGATCACGTCGTCACGGACGTAGACCGGCTCCTGCGCTGACCCGTAGGGACCTGTCCTTATCCTGACACAGCTCCCTAACAATACGTGTGTGTGCGTGTGCTGTGGCGACGCAAATTGTTACGTTGCTGTGTGTGTATGATCCAGCGGAAGCTAGACCCACAGATTTTCAGTTACTATCCGTTGTGCTGAGAGGAATAATTCAACGTTCAGGTATTCCTCCTACATCATAAGTGACCTCTTATAATTTAATTCTGTACGTTTGGTGATCTGTGTCCTTACAGCAATATGTTCCTTAACATATATCCTTGTTTACCAGGACTACTTGCCATTAAACAATAAAAAAAAAAAACTAAAAACCTATAACTACAGCATCCAATCGGCATTAAATTCTTGATACTATGATTTTTTTTTTAATCTAACTCATTTGATAGGTATAGTGCCTGACATCGATCTGATCTACACAGATAATTATCATCAGTATAATATTATTAAGGTATTATGTTTAGTTATAATAAATTTTTAAGACTTATGAATACTGACTAGGGCTGAAACTTAGGTTTCGAAACGGTCTGATTATCGGTTTTTGAATGCATAGATAACAAATATATTGATTTTCATATATATAATATTAAGTACTTACAAATAAAAAAATACCTCAGCTGATGTAATGTGGATAACATTTAATTATGTTTAGCAAATCAATCACACACCTGTCGCCAGGAGCAATCAACCCTATTCGTGTACAAGTGTGTTGTGGTGCCGGAGAACTTGGAGCTGTGGTGAATGATATGGATGACGTATGACATACACTTGTGCTTGAAATTTTATTATTGCACCAACGTTCTTTGGCCCAGCGTTCTTACGGCCTGGCTCCTGACGCTTTCCTTGCTCTATCACGCGGACATACAAACAAACTTACGAAATATCTAGGTTCTGCTAATTATATAATATCTAATTAAAATCTTTTAAAAACTCTTAACATGTATTTTTAAATATTTCAGGTCACGGTTAAAATAACGCTGCTGAAGATGCATAATGTTGAAGCGAAAATATGAATAGTATATTTTACGTTAACAATTTCAAAAGTTAGACACTTTGTCTATGCCTTGCACAGTATTACTTGTATTTACAATATTTTATTTGTAAAAAATAAGCATTTAAGAATTCGCACTTTATGTCTCTACATCTAATTGATCAAAAGTTTTAATTTTAGCCCATATTTTAAGTAAATGAAAAATAATATGTATATAATCTGAAGGCTTGTCTAAACGGTTTGGGTGTATAAAATTAAGACAAGAGTATTTTTTTTATGCAAAGAACGATTGCTACGGTAAATACTGAAGTTTTCAACATGTCCGCATCTGAAACGCAAAGAAAAAAAAAAATGTTAATGTGTTTGACCAGTGTCCACTATTTATTTATTTCTTATTGTCCATTAATCTATTTAATTAATTTTGGATAATTTTTACCTAAGTTAATTCAATTAAAGCATGTATATTTGGACTTAATTGGTTTGAACATGCTTTTTATAGATGGCAACGTGTAAGCAGTACTCGATCATATAGCTTCCGTGTCAATCTAACTTCAAAAATGACGGACGTGAAATACGTCCGACCCCCACTTTCGGCCCCCTTGAAGGTAGAATCATTACAAAAACAGCTATTTACTTACAAAAGCTACTTAAAAATAGAGTAGGTATCAAATTTCTTAACCGACTTTCTACACTTATTGCTACCCGCCTTGAGTTTAAAAAATCTTTCTTAGCCTATGTTATAAGCTGCCTGTAGGTAGCTCGGTATATTCAGTATTTTCGTGTATGTCGATCATTCGACGTGTTAGTTAACATAGATCGCCATGGAGTACCGACCGCTGCAGGAGTGCTCGCGCTCCCTATACCCGTTCTCCGTGTCGCAGAGGCAGATCTTGTCCTGCGGCGCGTGCACGCGCAGGTGTGCGGGCGCGGCGCCGGTGACGTTCGGCGCGCCGCAGATCAGCCCGTCGTTGCACTCGTCACTGTTGCCGCACGCATGGTACAGTGCTGTAATCGTATGACAATGCCGTTGAGCCAAACGCTTTAAAACCGAAAAAAATTGCAGTCTGTTTTAACAGAAAGTGACGACGACTAGGTTACAGGTTGTGTAATTCATTTGCTTTTTTATAAGAGCGGGGCAAAGATACATCGGAGCCTCTTGGTGGCTACCAATCGACCGACCCACGCTAATTAACATTCGAATATGGGTCTGCATATGGAAGAGATCTCCTCAAGGGTCCATGGGATTCACATCATGGAAATCTTTTTTTAGGCAGTACCATGTGAGCGAGAGATACCTCCCCGGTAAATTCGGCTGCAGGAATGGCATTACTGTTATTGCATCATATATATCACTACCGCTTCACCGCCTAAACCACCCTACCTCTGTCCTGAGATGAGTTCTACACAAGAGACAAAGCCGGCTCTTCCTCTAGCGCGCTCATAATTCCATTATAATTAAACATTAGCACCAAATTATTAGGTGGCACGAAGTTGCGCGACCTTAACCCTTTCGTGTGCCATCTGATAACGTTAGAAGGATCTGATCGACGCTCGCCCTCCGCTACTCACGAACGAGCATTTGTTGTAAACGTAGAACCTGCGCTGGTTGTAGGTTGTTCCGAACAAATACTTTGTGAAGGGTGATTTACGTACTGCTAGCTACGTTCTACGGCACGCTATGAGAGCTACCGATGCAGATCCATAGGTCTATTCAGTGCGCAGTACCTGGTGAAGTGCACTAGTGTGTACGGCGCATTTGTGCGATGGCAGGCTTATACCACTGAAGAGAAATCAGGAGCAGGGCCGATGGCGTAACTTGCTGCTGAGTGAAACTGAGTGAAATACTATGATAGTCTCTGATAGGAATACTCGTTATAGGATGTAATACATAACTAAAACGCAACTGTTTCCATGCAGTTACAAGTGTTCTATGATCCCCCAGTGATAGTCAAACTGCTGTATTAAATTATAACATTCTAACAAATTGTGCAATCAGTTAACCGGCTGCTCACTAGTCGCAGGACGTGCGCCAGCATATGCCGACACTACACGTCGGCATAGTGTGAACGAGAGGCACCTCCCCGGTCGTGCCGGCCCAGTTCGGCTGTACTGCAGCATCGCAGTTACTAAAAAGCTACAACTTGTACATTACTTCTATTTGTCATCTATGGTTTTGTTATCAAACTTGTGATGAAACTACTTTAACGGATTTTATCGCGGTTCATTAAGTATTTTACGATACCGACGTTTCAGAAGCTTTACAGCTACCTTGTCACGGGTGGACTGAGATGACAGATGTCCTGATGTCACAAGGTACTAAAAGTACCCGAAGATTTTATATATGTAATTAGTTGTTCCGATTAACGCAGGAATAATTTTAAAAAGAATTCCGATTAACGAATAAGGGCAGCCGGGAGGTGGTGCGTTTACATTTGTCTTTGTTCTGTTTATGACTCCCACGCAGAAGGAAGCACCCAGCCATCTTCTCTATTGAAATTTGGATGTTCTTTAATTTCAACAGCCTCACGGAACATGCTACGACGGAATCTGTGTTCTTGTGCTTTATGAAATCTAATGTATTGGCAGGGGCCAACCTCAGTGTGTTAACACACTGCAGATTTTTTAACCCGACGTAATTTGTATCATTCGCGTAAACTTAAGCATTTATTATCAGGGTATTATTTCTAATCTTTGAATATAAATACAGTCTGATTCTCCCCAGCCCCTAGTAGGGAGCTAGCAGGACGTCCTCTCATGGTCGCGAGCCTCTCTTAACGATCGTCGATGCTTTGTTAACCGTACAATTAACAGTGTGATAAAAAAGCACAAGGCCTTAAGTACGTAAAATAACAGTGGCTGTAGGGAAATTAAATGCGATAAGGTCAAGGGTCGGCGTAATATATTCGCTGCTGAACGCCACGGGACCGGCGCTGCTCGTGCGGGGGCAATCGTACACTTATCAGGCTAAGGGCTGATTTCACAGGTTCCTATTAAAGTTCTGATCAGCCTATTAGCAACCTAATAAATGAAGTATAAAGAATATGGACAAATCACAAAAATATATAATAATAACAAACAATATAGAAAAAACGAAAGCAGCCAGGGCTTAAAGTAACACAATAAAAAGAAACAAACAGGCTATATTTTAAACAGTGCAGTTATTGCTTTTTTATTTTTTTTTACTTACTGTTTGAGGGGGCCATCAGGCAGTCAACAAGTCAAGAACCCTTTGATAAATTCCGAACTTATCTTGGTTATGTAGGTGTGTTGCCTTTTGACTCTCATCCCTTCCAATGGAATTTAAATGAAGGAAATTAATGCATTTGGAGATGTTGATGATTGCGTGTAGTCACCTCAGGGTTTCGGTTGTTCTTTCATCCCTGAGCTATTTTAGAAAAGAATACCTTTCGTGACCGCCTCGCACTGGCCGTTGACCGGCGGCAGGTTGTCACCGCAGAGGCACCTGGTGACCGGGTCGTAGTGCGTCCGCACGCAGGACGAGCTGCTGATGCCAGCGCACTCCGCCTGGCGGCTGCACGGCCTCGCTGCAACACGTTGGGCTGGTTAACATGAGAAGTGCCTGGGACTGTGGGCAGGGGAGGTATCCTTCGTTTCTGTACCTGGTGTTCCTACCGTGTCGCACTGCCATCGGAAGAAGGGAACGAGGGAGTGGAGAGTGCATTTGTGTCAGCGCCTTGCATACCTGTTATTATACTCCATAGAAATGACCGTCGTAGAGAAAATGCGGCCAGCGACACTAGCATAGTTAGTAGCATTTTATAAGACGATGAGCTGAGCCGCGCGCCATCGCCCGCTTGAATGTAGTGCAAAACCTTACAGTATAATTAAGAAATAATAAAGTTTATTGATTGTGTTGTCACGTTTAAATAAATTCCTGATGATGATAAGTCGAAACCGGTCGTAAATGTAAATTGAAAAATAAGTTAATTGTGGAAAAAGTATATAAAGTTGATTTATTCATTCAAATGTTAATAAGAAATAAATTGTAGCCTATGTTAGTTCCTATAGGCATACAATACGCTTCCGGCAGTGTAACTTATAGTCGCGTATCGTAAAAAAGTTTCAATGAATCAAATTATGCACGGAACCGTTAATCTGCGTCTAAATGCTTTTGTTTATTTTGTGTTTTATACAGTCTGTCTAAACTATATTGTGGAGGATTGAATAAGAGTAATTCTATTCCGTTCTGTTCTTCTTCTTGGTATTGATCGATGACAATTAGTAATAAATTGTGCAGACCCGAAATTCACTAGCAGCTTAGTAACCGATAGTAAAGTTTCTGTCAAGGTCGCTCGAATTTCTGACATGTCTAACTCAACGTTGGGTGAGGGCAGTTGGATTCCAGGGAGAGTTACTAGCAGTAACAGAGTTTGGCACACTTATTGTGGTTTCCCGTGAAATGCGACTGGTATTCCATAACCGTGTTCTGAGCTGAGTTCCATTACTGGACTTCGTCCCAAAAGTCAAAGTTCCAAAGCCACTCCCTCGATATTCCAGCTGTCCCTTGGTATATCTGGACCGATACGACTTAGGGATGTCCAAGGAAAGAGTTTATTTTTATGTCAGGGGCCGGCATAACCTTTGGTATTGCGATGTCTTGTGGGTTGTAGTGTCTGTCTCACTTGCCTTTTGGTGACATGATTGCTCATTTGCTTCAAAAACTTAGCTCCTTATATCTCTGAATACCAGTGTCTGCAATCGATTCCAACTTATATTTCTGATGTCTGGTAAATCAGAAGTATAAATGATCTTACAATAGTAAGCTTATGAATATGATTCGTTTGCCGGATCATAACTTAGGTGAGGAAGTCGATAGAATGGAGAAAGTAAGTATTGGAAACCTCCCCGATGTGGTGCAAAGGACAGTCGCGAAATTTTCGAGCGTGTTCAGAAAAGTTTCGTTTCTCGAATGATCGAAGTTCGGCAATAATCAGCACATGATTTATTGAAGGTTTTCGACCTAGCTAGAGACAATAAAACCCTAAATACTGTTTCTGACCAATATTTGCATAAGCAACCACGCGATGCTTCATCACTTTTATATTACTATTTTTACTTCGGGGTTATGGGGCTATGTAATTATCTGGGTTGATATTTATGTTAATCCGATTTAATATGATGTCTTTTGGCTTCAATATAACATAGGAAGATCCAAATATTGTTATTATATATGTAAGTGAGGCACCCCCTCAAACTCTGCCCGATTTTGCTGCAATCTAACCACAACGCGAACCTCTTAACAAATTAGATCACCTTTATAGTTTCTAAACAAATGGTAACCCAGAAACCTACTTGTGAATAGATGCTAGTGATAGTACACGGAAGCCAACTAGATTTAAACCTTTCAGTCGACCAGTGCAGTTGATCCCTTCCGGGCCGTGCCACGGTTACAGTGTGAAGATTTCGCTTTAATTTAACGTGGGTCATGATATTGCTCGCTAGTTATTCCTGTGACTTAATGGCAAATACGAGTCTATTGTTCACAGATTTACCACACGGAATTTTGTTGCTATAAACTGTGAAATAATTAGCTTTTGGGCTGGAGCTATAAGTATAAAATATAAAAAAGACACAGGAAGTTTAATTTCTGGATATTCACACCCACTTGCAAACTGTAAACCCGCATATTTTTTTGTTTTTATAAACAAAATTATTCTAAAGAGGTGCTAATGACTTTCGAGTTTTCAGAACCTCTTAAAATTTAATGGCCCAGTGCCTATAACTACTATAGTAATAACGGCTTTGTAATTTAGATAACGTCATTAATACTAATTATATTAAGATCTCTATCACACTAATCGTACATACTTTAATACTCAGAGATGGGTAGAGTGTGCAATAGGTTATATGAATACTCAGAAACTGCTCAAAATGTGACACCATCTCTATTATCTATAATTAGGGAGGTACATTAATATGTAATTAAGATGGGCGAAAGGGTCGTGATAGATAAATTTAGTTGCAATGAAATCATTTACATCTTACAAAATTTAATTGTATAAATTTATACATTCCTTAAAAAAATATAGTAAAACTTGTAAAACGCGTTTCGATCAGCACGGCGGTTAAGTTAATTTTATGAGAGCTCAACTTACACTGGTCACTAAGTTCCGGTGTTGCCAGAGGTCGCCACCGTAGCTTTTAAGGTCGCATTTGGTCGAATTTCAACAATTTTGATATCTGCCTGATATATTAAACTTGTTTATGGAAGGAATGTTGCATACGAGAAATAATAATTTTGGCGACGATATATATCTGGATGTTTAGAAGTATTTCTACTCAAAACAAACCTTTATTTTGTGCTTGTTTAAAGGCAATTTAATAACAGTAAAATAAAAAAGGAGCAAAAACCTCTTATGAATCACAAAAATACTCGTATAAGACCCTATAATCCCTGTCACTCACAAAATACTGCAAAGTGACAGCTGTGATGTCAACATCATTTTTTACAGTTTACTAATTGGAGTGTAGGATGGAAGGAGGGAAACACGTCAGTATAGCAATTATGTGGACACCTAGGGGTATCGATAATCACTCTTATATGATCATCGACTGTTCATTTCCCCCTTAAATAATATCAAACATTTACAATAACATCAAATACAACCATGTTAAGCCAGAAGCTTCATATAATCAAAAATCTTTTCATAAATGAGGTATATCACCGTCCCCAGCGTGGTTCGAGCCCTGTCGTGGCGGTGCTCAGTGGCCCGGGGTGGTGCGAGACGCCTCGGGCGAAGCTAATTGAACCGAGGAGGTGTATGCTTTGTGAAGGGACAAAAAACAATGAGGTGGCGCTATTGCGCATGAGGCAAGAGGCGAGGATGGGAACCTCGCCCCATTGCACTGTCCCAAGGTTGGTGGGGTTGTCCTGTGGTGCGGACAACCCATCTGTGGAGGTAACGACGGTCCCTTAGGGACAGCCCCCTAGCGACCGTCGCCACTAGTCGTCGAGGTGCCCTGATGTTTTGCTGTTCCAGGGCACCTTACCAAAGGCGGCACTGATGGTACTAGCGGTGGTTTTTGTGGGTATTCGGCACTATCATGTGCCGCGAGCCCCACACACCACTGAACCCCACCCAGGGCCAGTGAAGGCGCGTAAATGCGTTTCCCCGCGTCAACAAAAAAAAAAGTGCATCATCCTCGATTATGAAAAGATGCCTACATCTCTTAATTTAGACAGTTGATCTATCGTCCATTCGGATAAGCGCCAATGATGTCTAATGCCGATTATTAGATCGAGTACTTAATAAATTAGGAACTCCATATCACTTGTGATTAATTAAGGTATTCATTTGGAACTTCATATAACTTGTGATTATTTTTATGAATTCATTTGGAACTCTGTCACTTATGATAAATTAATGAATTCATTCGGAACTCTATAAAACTTCGCGTGTTGTTTAAAAGTTTCAATTCGAGATCATGAAAGACAAAAATTTGGGGAAGAATAACCCTCCAATCACATATAAAATATAGTATGTGTGTGTATGTAAATACGGATATGAATAATGTTCTAAAGGTATTCTATTTCGGATAGAATTGTATAAAATTATTTCGGATATCAGTTCATTCTTGTGGTGCTACATCGTTTCCTCAAGTTTCAAATCATCAACTTGTACTTAAAGAAATTTCGCCTCAAACATAAATACGTAAAGTCTTTTTGTATGAACGAAACGAATGACAATGAACGAAAATATTATTTGTGTTGGTGTCGTGATCGGGAAGCACTTATGTTGTACTTCAGTTCTGAAACACCGCGTTTCCGCATTCCCATCAAATCCAGTCACGGAATGGCCAGCGCGTCCGCAGTTTGAAATAGATTGGAAATTCCCGTACGAGTAACTGCGGCTGTATTTTTACGTACGTACCGGGAGAGATTACATGTAGGTTTCCGTCCTTGTTTTTATGGCATAAGAAGGCAAACGTTATGTCCNNCCCCCCCCCCCCGTCTTATATAAAAAATGTAAGTTGTACTTATGTAAACGCGTTATGTAAAAGTTCTTTGGCATAACAACATTAAAAAAATCTTTCGCCCGTTTGAAGAAAAAATGACACTAACAATAGAAAAAAGGTATTTAACACTTCGAAAGTTTTATTATAACGCATTAACTTTTTTGAAAAACTTAAATGTTGACTATAGCTAACTAAACGGCGTAGGGTTTTCCTGACGATGAGCGCGCGCATCTTAAAAAAATACTTTCATTATTTTCCCATTGCGCTAAAAAAACTCATATAGACAAAAAGAAAAACCTAATATAGACGTACGTATTAAATGATTATTTTAAAGTCATCCGTAGCTAAGTCCACCAAACATTATATTACAAATTATTTACGTCGCATGCCGCGCCTCCGCCGCCATCTTTGTGTTAAATGTCAAACGCCAAGTTGACGTGAATTATTTAATGGCGGTCGGTAATGGAATACGGTATGATTTATGTAGCTGAGTTATCCGCACGAAAATCTAAATTAAAGATCTGAAGCTGTCAAGTCAAGGCCACAATTCGGGCTGTACAATTTTAGGATATGGATTGTATAAGCCCTTAAAATAAAATAATTAAGTGTATAGAGTACAGTTAGATGGATAACCGACTCTGTATATGGAGAGTGTCTGATAAAAATAATAAGATGAACAACTTTACTTCTACACAAGGGTTTCGACACGTTATGGTTATATTTGGAATTATATTACATTTATCTGAAAGAATATATTCTGCTACTCCAAGCAGAGAGCTCATAATATTGCTTATGAAAGGCTCAAGATCCCCGTTGTCTCATTCCACAGATATAATTTAATATTAGTGTAAAGTCTTAACTTTGTTCCCTACTTCATAAAAGGTTGTATGCTATTGCTTGAATGTATCCAAATCAGACGTGAAGCTAAGATATGCCGTTCATTTTGTGAGAGTTCGAGGGTGAAGTATGATAGCAACACATTTATGTTGAGTTATGGTGGCGGGTGTATTCACGTGGAGTATGTTGGTCGGTGTATGTGCTGACCTCTATATAGCTCATCAAAAAGGCTGATTATGATTCGTTTGCTCCCTTATGCCACACATCACGACGAGGCCGCAACGATGTAAGGTAGACAATTTGTGTCGCTGAGATGTTAGGCCCCTAAAAAGGAACATAAAATACCGAGAGAAGAGGGTATTGAATGGTGAGTAAGGAGTCAATAAATTACCAATTTGGGGAACAGAGTAGTACAGCAAACCGCCGAGAGTAGGTAGGTAGTAAAGTAAACCGCCGAGAGTAGGTAGGTAGTAAAGTAAACCGCCGAGAGTAGGTAGGTAGTAAAGTAAACCGCCGAGAGTAGGTAGGTAGTAAAGTACTGTATTATCGATGACGAATCATTTCTGTAAGTATATGACGTGACTGGTAATTGAAACGTATAATTTGTGTTGTTTCGTGAGCTTCGACAGTTAAACGTGACTTCTGTTAATCCACCTTCATTAGTGCCTCGTGAAGTGACTAATTATATGTGCTGGTAATAATACGCTTTATTGACCTAAAGTTATTTTGTAACTCCTTGATATATGCTAAATCATTGAGCTAACACTAAGCTGACTGAGGAGATAATATTATATTCGTGAAATAATCCCAAACGGCTATAATATTGTCTCATAGTGGAGATTTGCTGCGCCTCCAGCATGGTTCAGCGGCTTAACGTGAATTATGGGGACAAGTAGGAGGTAGCCCATTTATCCACAGCGACTACACTTCATACCCCTCTTATATTTCATATGAATAGCAGACAGGAAAGACGTATTCGGCATCATGACAGGGGAACCTCAACTCATAGCACTGTTCTGAAGTTGGTGACCTAGTTCTTTGGTGCCCTACGCTCACATAATAATTTAAATTGGAGATGGTTCTCTCAGATTGTTCTCTGGTACGGGACAATCATACTGTGAACATGATATTTATTATAAATTGCTATAGAATCGCCCTAGTCATATACAGTTCCAGGTCACCTTACCAAAGGCCGCAGTGATGGTACACGCGGTGGCTTTTGTTGACATTCGGCATTACTTTGTGCCGCGAGTCCCCTACACCCTGGACTTCATCTAGGAACGGTGACGGCGTATCATAGCGTTTTTCCGCCTTGTGTGTTAATGTAGCGTTCTGGCGTAGCACTGCTTTTTGTGTTAATGTAGCGTGCTGGCGTAGCACGGCTTTGTGTTAATGTAGCGTGCTGGCGTAGCATGGCTTCATGTATTAATGTAGCGTTCTGGCGTAGCACTGCTTTTTGTGTTAATGTAGCGTGCTGGCGTAGCACGGCTTTGTGTTAATGTAGCGCGCTGGCGTAGCACGGCTTCATGTATTAATGTAGTGTGCTGGCGTAGCGCTGCCTAGTGTGCAAATGTTAACTTGATAGCGTTGCATTTAAACGTGTAACAATATACAATGCAGGCGTAACACTGATACGCACATCATTGTAGCTGGCGTAGATTAGCTACGAGTAACAAGTATCGAGCTACGAGTACGACAAGCCGAATCGCGCTGCTACTACCGGCGGAACGGGACATTTCGAGAGAAATGGCTATGATATAGCGTTTCGAGCCCTAGATGGACTAGTGCTATGAATGGTGCCTCTTTAGGCTATGTAAGTTGTGCAGTTCGACCCGTTGCGGCTGTTATAAATGAGCCATATCGCTACCTACCTCCTTCAACATGTTTAGAGCAAGGACTGGTATAAACATAATAGCGATACAAGTTGGGCAATTATCTCCAAATTACAGCCCGATTTGCTGTCGGCTCAGTGTTCCGATGAACACGTCACGACGCGTCCAGTTATCGATTCCGGCGTACGCAATGCCGTAGCCCCACGATGTAACATAAATCATAGATTGGGCACAATAAATACATTGACTTCCATAGACCCACATAGATTTTGTAGCCGTCTTTTGTATATTTTTAAAGATATAAGCAGCTATACCTAACTATAAGTTTAGCTGTTTATGCTGTAAGCAATTTTAGTGCATGGGAAAGAATTATTTATTTATTTACTACATTAGCAAATATTTTCTGATTACAAAAGCTATAAAATATTCAAGGGTTTAATAGCTTTATTGTTTCTATCTGAGTTTCGACTACGTATATGTGACACGTACATATAGATTAGAGGACTACGTAGTACATAGCAACGAACACATGTGTAGTCTCTATTAAATTATTCTTTTATTCCGGATTATGGAACGCCACAACTGATAAAAAATCAAGCGTGGTACCGACAACAACATGACGTGACATTTTAATTGTCCTGTTATTGTACATTGAATAATCACAATAACTTTTTGATGTAATTGATTGTAAAAGAATAATACGAGGTAGTATAGTACCATGCAGCATTGCAGACAAATTTGATTGGTAAGGTACCTCTTGCTCCCATTATAACTGTATAGGGACAGCCATGCTGTCGCGTTTCGTGCGGTTTGTGAGTAGCAATATATACTGCTGAAGAAACAAGAGATGGAGAATTTATTATTGGACAAAGTTTGTGGATTGACAGAATTCGATCAAATTGTACAATTGTATCTAAATTGATTGGTCCAGTAGTTTAGGCTACGCACTATAGTGTAAATTGTTGCTAAATTATTGTTAAGCACACTTTTTGGCTTTCTTAACTTCTTCGGTCCAATGGGATGGGATTAATATGAACTGCACGGACGCGACACCTTCACAGTCACATTTGGCGGAGTCGTATGAGCGAGAGGTACATCTCCGATCGTGCAGGCCCAATTGGCCTGCACTATTTGCACTATTTCTTATGCGATATAGATACAAATACTCATTTGCCAATGAGTAACCTAAGATTTCCATACATTTTGTAATTTATGGACACTCTGCTAATAAGTAAGCTCTATGTTGGCACAATGTTTTTAGTGACGTCAAAACTTAAGTTGCCAACTAGTTTCATGCTGTATTGTTCTCGATGTACGATATATATATGTGTATATATATATATATATATACACATATATATATATATACGTATGTATATATATATATATATATATATATATGCATATACATACAAAACTAAATTATTCATGTTACTGTAGATGACTCACTAGTTTCCTAAGGACTATTTTTGGTTAGGCGAAGGGCGACAATCGGAACAATAGCGTTTGGTTGGGGTGATTTGAAATCTATTTACGTCACGTATTTGTTATGACTAAAAGTCCATTGGCTGAACTGCTATAGAGCTCTATAGTTAAATACCGCAAATTAATTAAATAATCCGTTTAATGATATCAGCATAGAATGTAACACAAAAAATCAATTCCTATTCCTACCCAAGCCAACAAGGTTTTATTGTATTCATCATCGAAAGTCATCTACTACGTTTATAAAAGCGCATATTGAACTGGATTGGACGAATAAGAAATAACTGATAACCTTTTTTTTGCTGGCGCGGGGAAACATATTTACGTGCCTTCACCGGTCCTGGCATTAGGCATCATTGGCGCCTATCCGAATGGACGATAGATCAACTGTCTAAATTAGGATATAGGCATATTTTCATAAACGAAGATGATACACCTTTTTTTTTCTTGACGCGGGGAAACGCATTTACGCGCCTTCCCTGGCCCTGGGTGGGGTCCAGTGGTGTGTGGCGCTCGCGGCACATGATAGTGCCGAATACCCACAAAAACCACCGCGAGTGCCATCAGTGCCGCCTTTGGTAAGGTGCTCTGGAACATCTTCAGGACACGTCGACGGCCAGTCAGTCCTCTAAGGGACCAACGCTTCCTCCACAGCAGAGTTGCCCTATACCACAGGACAACCTCACAAAATTTGGGATAGCTCACCCTTTGCCCCGTGCGCAAAAGCGCCTCCTCCTGTTGCTCTTTAGTCTCCTCATGAGAGGGGTCCCATGAGCGCTTCCTACTCCTGCTCCTTAGGCCCTTCTTCTTACAAGGGGGGGTGCAAAGAGCGTCTCCCTCGGTTCAACCTTTCCTCGGCTTTGCGTGACTTCACCTCAGGCTACTGAGCTCCACTGCCACTACAAGGTTTGAACCATGGTGGGGCTTGTACTCAACTTTACGCAGCCTTATCTAACCTAACTATTAGTACAGTTAAAAAGAATCGTAAACATAAACTTATAATGAATATCTGGGTGTGTAGAGGGCCGTTTGCCTGTCCTGGTAGAGAGAACGGTTAGACTACACACACTATCAGGATGTCTATGGGTGCACATAATACAGGCTACAAACCCACACTAATACTGCGATTGCTAACTCAGTCCAGCGTCGTATCATAGGTATTGCTGCCGTAGTTGACCCTTATTCAAATTATAATATTTAACAAACATAGAATTACAAATATGTGCAGACACAAATGGATCTAAAATGAATGTCGGTGTGCAATTATTACATCACATGGGTTCTTCCACGCTGAAAGTGTTTTTGGTACTTGAATAAAAATTTTATAAAATTTACCTGGAGGTGGCGTCGGTTTAACTTCTTTCGGCGGGTCTGTGTTACTTTTTCCAAACGTGGTCAATGCCTCCGAAGACTCCCCCGTCAGCCATCCCATGAGAAGCAACGGCAAAATGGCGGCGGCGGCTTGCTTTCTGCACCACATCTCGACACGCCAAAACACATGCATACTAACTTGGGTTCTTAATGTAAATGCCACTCGAAATTTAAACTAATGTCAGTCCTAAGAAAAATTTTGAATAGTGAATTCTAATGATAGGAGAATTTACGGTTCCAAAAGCTAAGTTTGAAGTTGTTAACTAAAGCTAAAAAAACCGCTACCTCTAAAATCTATTATTGCCAATACAAAAGAAAAAATATTCATTTTGGGAATCAAGATGTGGTGTAGAACATTTTCCACAAAATATCTTGTGGTACTGATTCTAATTGTAACCATGGGTGTGTTAATTATTTGTAACGTTTCTATGTTCGTGTCGATGTCATGTTCGCCGTGTTGAAGCATTTTCCAACATCGTATAGTATCATGGTAAGGTGCATGATGTTCTTTTGATACTTTTGGATTTATAATTTAAAAAAAACTCTTACCAGGCGATGGTGTAGTCGTTATTGGTGTCGGTGGAAGAGTGTTCGCTTTACCGAATGAGGATATGCCAAACGCGTCGATGTTGGCAACATTGAACCAAATCAGTACCGTTATTGTCAATAATTTGAACATTTTCAATTTTTGAGCGTTAATTTTGTAATTGAATAGTTTGGCAAGTTTTTCGTTCTGTTCGTAGCTTCTTTGTATTGAATAACAGTTTGTAGGTAAGCGTGTGTGAAGCTTGTTGATACGGATGCGTGATATTTGAAGTATTTTTCGAGATGTTTATCTTGATGCCAGTATTGTGTTGTAACGATCCTGCTCAGACAATTGATGTAGATCACCGTGAATTAATTTATAACTTTTCAACTTTCCAATTTATATCACTTGATCGAGATTCTGAACTAAAACTACCTACAGATTTTCTTCTGATAGAACTTTTCCATATTTGCTAATGTAAATGTTATATACAATGATTTTATTATTTAAGCCTAATGGCTTAAATAATAAATTATTGGCAACCAATAGTTTGGAAATCACTATCATATATATAAAATATTATATGTTATAGGAATTTAAACACATTCATAAATAGAGAATATTAACACGTAAATTATATTATTTTAGCATTCTTACCGAGGAGTTATCAGATAACATAATGTTGTAAGCGTACTTTCGTGTTCGATTGTTTAAGGTATTCTAATAATCTAGTTATTCTAAGTACGAGTATTTTTTGTCAGTAAAATTTATTTCAACCTCGTCTTGTATAATCTTGTCGGGCCTTATTGGGCTCAACTTCGTTTTCTTTATATATGCATTACTTTATTTGTAAATAAATAATGGCAAAAGAAAATAGTGTACGAAAATTGTGTTTGAGTTACTCGACATAAAAAGAATTCGCCCACAGTATGGCTGACGCGTATCACTTATCAGATTGAGCGCTATTTCCATTTGAAATTAAGCCGTCAGTTTTGACAGCGGTTTGAATTTCGAATGAATATGAATACGGCCATTGCGATAGCGTAGTGTTGTGCGTGTCAGCGGTCAATGCACTTTAAGCGGTTTTTGTTTGCGAAAACATCGAAAAGTTGTCGACTTTCATTTGACACTGTGACAATGAAACTGTGTTTCATATGTAATGACAGCTTTTATTGGAACTCAATATTTTTTAACCATTGTTATGTTCTATTGATGGAAAATGCTTCATAAAGCATTTTCATTTCACATTGTGAAATGCGAATTCATCATATTATTTCACAATCAATAAAATAACATGTAGTTTAAATTATTTGTTTAATTAATTGTGACAGCGTGAGTACGATATAGAATTATATACGTATTATTGAATCATTTGTCAATGTAAATATGAAATGTTAACTAAATTTCTTACTATAAATATATATTATTTTTAGTCTGTAATAATTTTGTTTTGTCACGAAATAATTTAGTAATTTAGTTTTATTGTGTTTATCGCAAAGGCTTATACTATCACAGGCGAAACCGGTGCGGATCGCTAGCAGTATATAAAAAAAATATATCATGTAAATTTTTGTGTTTTGTCATCGCGAACTCTCCTACTATTATTTGCTACACAATAGAAAGTCACATTAAAGATTTTGTGTGTCTGCTCCAAAACGTGACTGGAGTTTACTTCTTGAAGTGAATATGATTCCGAAGCGAGTTGTAAGCACGAAGATGTAAGACTGATGGTTTTTCTCGTCACATTCTCGTCACGCGAGACCTAAATTATTTCTTAAGGAGTAATGTCCAATAATACCAGATCCATTTTTTAAGTAACATTTGCGTAAAGATCAAAAATATTCCCACTTATGTTCGTGTTTCCTTGTGGCGGTCGAGGCTTGTAACTTGCAACCTTGCACATTGAGTGAATATAATACGGAAGAAATTATACCATTTTATTGGCGGAAAGGAGGTAAAAAATTATCGGAGAATGCGGAGAAGAGACTCGTATCTCCTACAAGACCTTACAGCTTTCAGGACCGGTAGAAGCAAAGACATAAGTTATTTTAAAACCATAAACGAATAAAACAAAACTCTCATGGGACTTCTTTCGAGGGAACCTAAAATTTAGGTGTTTGCCCTAGAATTATGCAATTGTCAAGCAGTAATATATGCGAGATAGTAGATATATGGAAAAAAATTGCAATTTGAAATAACATCACAGAAAACAACCATTAAAAATATCTGTTAACAATTACAAATGGAAATTCTTCAACTTATGTTATCATGTTGTCTGCGCATATGCAACATAAATTTTCCTTTGAATAAAGCAATTCTATTCTATCCTGGCCTCGTTCGTATGGAACTCGGTAAGTGAGTTCGAACCGCATTTCGTCACTCTTTGTCTCAAAGGGATAATAAGCAATTTCTACTGTTACATTATCCGATTTTCTTAATATGAAAATGCAGTTATGTTCCCTGTTGCAAAATAAGGTCAGTGATCACAGACACTCATAAACATCCACGTCACCAGAGTGTTAGTAATGTAGAGTCATCGTTAAAGTTTGTAAGGTAGTAATAGCTTATTTTCCGGTTATACCTTCAACTACAACGTAACTACAGAGGCGTGTTAAATATGAAACAAATCACATTGAAGTCGCAAGATCCACTAGCAAACATCATTTACCGGTTTTACGGTTGATTTACTACCTGCCAGTTCATTCCACAGATACATTATTTTTAAACGTAGATCGAGTCATTAATCATAGTAGATATAGCAAGGTCAGATTGGTTGTTATTTAAACCTACACAGAACGATAAATAAAATCGTCGTTTATGAAATATGGCGTGGTTGTTATGATCAATAAATTTCAAATAACTACATGTATAATAAGTGTAAGGTAATTACGTACTATTTTTATCCAATGCCAATGTACATTCCTTTATGAAACTGAAACCCTAAAAAAAAAGAGTCAAATACCGTGGGATACTCAGTCACGATAGACATCATGTACTACATATCATCAAGGATACGAAGAGAAATTTTAAATTAATATTTTATCGCACCTCCTCTTACATTTCAGAGCAACGCTGGGCATGTTGTAGTCGCATGTCCGGTAGCGAGAGGACCTGGTGCTGAATGCGCCCTCCGAGGCACGGGGGTGTGTTATTAAATTATCTACCTGATATTACCCAGACGAAAACAGGCGATCCGTTTAGCCGTTGGTAAGCAGACGCCCGAGTTGACTTAAAACGGATTGGTATATAGGTTGGGTAGCAAATTGTCCCGTCATGCAATTTTTTAGACGAGCTTTGTTCAGTCGTAGTGTTGCCGCTGCTAATCCTATGTCAGGACCACTTAACCCTTTGATAAAATCACCGCAGCGAGCCCGTGGGACCCGCAACTAAATTAACCAGAAGAATACAGGAGTAGGAAATGATGCCCCCCC
>JAFELO010000115.1:255865-267530 GCA_017140195.1 Eumaeus atala
GAAGCGCTCTCGGTGCGAGTTGATAGCCAAGTGATGCGCAGCTACTGAACTCCACGGACACGTTATTGAATGCAGTATCCGCTGGCGCATATTGTACCAGTCTCAGAACTGACACGCACGGGTTTTCTAAGTATCAAGTATCAACAGTAGTGTTTGTCTGTTGTATCTTAGGGCGGAAAACGATCTAGCTTACACATTCCTTTTTCTTACAGCTTCATGTGCATCTATTAAATCATGTAATTATGACCTAACATAGAAGCAAATGGCAACACTTAGATAGTTACGTACATAGGTATGTACGTACGTATCTAAGTGTTGCCAAGGTAATAGGTGTTTCCTTCAATATATATAGTTTGTAGTCCTACCCGAATCTGCTGGACGATTGTTATGAATTCCTTGATGTATAATCTTTAGGACTGAGCGTCGGTCGTAATGTATCCCACGTAATCAAACGTACGCGTGTGAACCGTGGCGCACAGCTAGTGTTGATACATCAAGATAACTCGAGAAACTGAAGACATGCATACAAATAAACACATACGTTCTTATTTGTATGTAATAACAGATCATTAACTACACGCATGTAATTAAATGATATGATCTTTTAGACAACTTTTTGTATTGCCGGTATGATATATGATTTACTTTTAATGGCTCAAGGTAATATTGTGATATCTATTTTAAACTGATATTTTTAAATTGGCAACCACATCTTGAATCCCGTGTGAATTATTTTAATTTGAATCGAAATATTAAAAAATATAGTTTATTATTTCATATAGGTAAGTTTTATTGTATAGGGACAAGCGAGCAGCCGCCAGTCGGGCCACAATAACAGGCTACGCTGATATTCAGCTACCCATCCTATCCCTCATGGGCTAACCGGCTATAACCGGCTATAACCGTTCCAAACGTGACGGCCTAGCAGTCATACGTAATGTTTGAGCGAAAGGTGCAGTCAACGTCAAAAGCCACTCGACAGTTCCAGACTAACAAAATGCAGTTTGTTCGATCTCTAACATCTTAGAATACAAAATTATGCAAAATTTTAATTTTAATCAAATTATAGTGTGACACTAAGCTTATCCGTTGAATTCTGTATTCTAGACTGTAAGGTGAAGTGAGGTCCAAGTTTACCGTTGAATACAAATTTAGTACAACGTGCGCTCAAAAAGTGGAAATTTTAACTTTATTTTAGTAACATAATAGTAAAATAACCATAGTACAATAGTAGTAAAATAACCATAGCTTAAAATAAAGCTGATTCTGTATTAGGATATTAACGTTCGTTGGGGATAAATATAATTTTTTTATCAAAATATCTTCGATAACATTAAAACTAGTAAATTTCAAGATAATTTTTTACCTAGCCAAGTTTATATAAACGTGTAACGGGAATCGCCGCCGAATAAACTATATAATTAACATTATGAAGTACTAGTTTTCTCGACAAAGTTTGAGCTCGTTGCTCCTTCAGCAGTTGTGTAGTGCTGGATCTGTTCAGCGACGGATGACGATGACTGTACTTTAACCCAATTTACCGTAACAGAACAAGCTCTCGCTATTATTATTATATTTACCGTAACAGAACAAGCTCTCGCTATTATTATATTTACCGTAACAGAACAATCTCTCGCTATTATTATATTTACCGTAACAGAACAAGCTCTCGCTATTATTATATTTACCGTAACAGAACAAGCTCTCGCTATTATTATATTTACCGTAACAGAACAAGCTCTCGCTATTATTATATTTACCGTAACAAAACAAGCTCTCGCTATTATTATTATATTTACCGTAACAGAACAAGCTCTCGCTATTATTATATTTACCGTAACAGAACAAGCTCTCGCTATTATTATATTTACCGTAACAGAACAAGCTCTCGCTATTATTGTTTTATTTTGATTAATAATAGCAAACTTTACTTGCAAGAGCATTAACTGGCTAAGGATTTAACTACCGACTCAATTCATCAAAATTCGTCAGTTCTATGAACGAATCTAAGGGACATTTATTTCTGTAAAATCTTGACGGGTTTCTGAATTGAAATCGTATAGTAATTGTAGACAACTGGCTACAGTTGGGGGCTCTTACCTATATGTAAATGTATGAACACAAAACAGTGATGTTCTCTAGAGAAGTATAAAGTTTTATATCGTTACACTCAAACAACGTTCTCGTGTTTTAACATTGGTATTTCTTAGCCCTGTCTAAATTTAAACGAATTTCTTTACAAATAAGGTAATGAAATAATGGGTAAGATGTATTTGCTAACGCTTGGTACCTAATTCAGTCCTTGAACAATGTCGGAATAACCTTATTTAAGCTTCTTTTCTCTCTTCGTAAATAATAATATCGCAAACTCTCTTTGACGAATTGGCATACCGATAGGGGACCGTGGACCCTCTGGAACTCGTTAGACTCGGCGACGGTAGATCAGAGTCGCTGTTCGTGTTATTTTAGACAGTGGACGATGCGATTATTTAATCAAAGTAGCAATTTCACCGGCTAGGACCCTCGCTTATCCAATATGAAGGAGCTCAATGAATGAAATGCATGTTAGGATTCCGTGAGGACAAATGGCTGAGCCTAATTATTGTAAGCGCCGAGCCTTGCACCTCGCCGAGCACGTTCGTGTTGAACAGCGAGCGCGTCGGGCGACTTGAGACTACAGTGCAACTCGGTTAGCCCTCTCATATTTACATTACTACATTCACTAGATTTAATTACTAAAGGCACTGCGGACTACATTGACAGGACTGAAAACTACACTCTTCACTTAGTTTACAATTACGGCGTTACACTACAATACATAATATATAGTTATAACACATGTAGGAACGACCAAAAATAGTAAGGCATAAATTGTTAATAGAATCGATCATGAGACTCTTTGTATATAAATGTAAAAACTTCAACACATGAGACAACGGTATCCTCTAATGGAATAAAGTCAGTTATTCCTTGTATCCTCTAATGGAATAAAGTCAGTTATACCTTGAGCAAATTTGTGCAGTTGATAGTAAATTGCCGGGTAATATACGGTTTGAATGCGAGTGATCTACGGTTTTGGCGTTCATCGATAGAAGCCGATAGCTAATGCAAAACGGCATGTGCAACGTTCACGATCCTTAGTTTAATAACGGACCAATCGCCATTACACTATATACTTACAAGAAAAGTGAAGTTATGACTCCTTAAAACTGTACGCAACCTGGACCAGAGCCACTTCCCCAGGCTATCTACTGAATGACATGGCCACGCATGAAGCTTTATCATGATCGGAGCTCCTCTAGCCAAGCAATAAGAACGTCAGGCCGGGGAGGACGGACTCAGCGACAACTAGTGCCGTATTTTATGACACATGATAATTTACAATCACTCCATAACAACACACTTTGTGTGAGAAACAGTCTAGCAATGAATTAATAATATGAAATAAGTAACTTCGTTCCACAGAAGTAAATAGGGCTAGGAAATACCAACGATACTTTTAATTAATTAATTCAACATACGAATAATTCATTAATTTAATATGCTGATTTAAATAAGTTTATGAATTAATTCGTGTGTTGAATTATTTTTTTTTAACTAGATACTAATTACTGGTATTTATCTATATTTTATTATATTATATAATAATGATTTGGTGATAAAATGCATTGATTGCTTAATCCTTTTTAACCAAAAACAAATAGTATGTATTGAAAACATTTCTTTTGATTGTCATCAAAGAAGGCCTATACTATAAATAAATATTCTACAATTAAGTAGAATATTTATTTATAGTATAGGCGTATTTTAATAAATTAAGAATACAGACTGGGTCTTATGAAGTTCAAACAAACTTTAAGCAAGATAGACATTTAGATAAAATAATCAATTATAAATTTAGACATATTATAAAGAAATATAATTATAATAGATAAATAATAATAAACTTTCGTGCATTTTCGAAAATGTTGGTTATGTTTAAGCAGCAGTGTATCAGAAAAAAAAACAAATTATAAATAATTTATAAATATATAAAATCCTTTTTTAAAAACCTGAATACATTTAATGTAGGTGTCAAAGCGTGCGTTGGCTGTGCGAGTTCTTAATTTTTCATTTTAGAATGCGTTAACCAGACAAACTTTTTTATTTTTAACTTTTTATTTTAGTTATTATATTTAGTCACAACTTGTCGGTGTCTGAACAGAGACTAGGTTTAGTTACAATTTGTGCGATTTCCTTCTTGGTTCGTCGAGTAGCCGCGAGGAGCGCCGCGGGACTGACGCGCTCAAGGTTTCAGCAAGGTTGCACGCTTTCTTCGTATAGGGCGTGCTTCTTTTTTAACTTATATTTAATCTTCAAGGACATTCAGTAACCTCGTCGAAAGGATGGCGCGAACTTTAAAGCGATAATTAATATTGTATGAAATATAGGGTTAGCTTAAAAAATATGGTTTGAGAGTTTTAATATTTTAAATCATACTTAGTTTTGAGTCACTTTAATCGTTTAGCAACGAAATAAATTTAGCAGAATTGGCTTCTTTTTTACAATTAAGAAAATTTTCCACTACTGGTATTTTAACTTTTGTGTATTTAAGCTTTTTATAGCTGTTGTAACTTGAAACTGGATGAAACGAAAATGGGTCACAACAGAGGGACTTATACTTTGTTTGTGGATTTAATGAGAAAACGTTGCAAAAGATTGTAACGAATAAAATCATGCGGAGCAGCAGCGTAAGTTTTCACCTTAGAGTTATGTTCGTTCTTATGAAGTAAACTCTATTCGCGTGTCGGAACTCACGCACAAATCTTTCATCCCAGTATTACTTTATGATTTTGACGCTTGAGTTAACTGTTACATACAACATTTTTTCTTATAATTAAAATAAGATAAAATCCATACTGTTAACCAATGTAAATGACTTGTAAATTCTTTAATAATATTTTTATATCTTCTTTTAGTCTCATTATTAAAGTATCGGCATAGAGCAGGGATTCACACAGGAATTGGTCATGCTACAGTAAAATACATTGGATGTTATAGTTAAATTTTCTGCGATTGTTTTATTGTGATCAAGGGTGTTTGTTATAAGCGTACTGGTGGCAGACGTCACGGATAAGGCTCCCGGTGATGGCACCGATAAATAAGGCCGATGTCATTACCCTTAAACGGTAATGACATAGACCATAAAAACTGCCATGTCATACCCTGACATCTTCATTATCTTTAATGAGGTCTTTATTAAAGAAGACATCAGTATCTTCGCAACCGGCGTATCTGTATGAAGAGAGTGTGGAGAAGGCAAGGCAGGTTTGTAGGAACCGTGATATGTGGCACTCCGTTCCCTCTGCCCATTAGGGAGGTGGCGTGTAGATGTGTTATTGTTGTACATCAATATCTTTATTAAGGTTCTTAGAAAAGTAATCTACAAACATCGCTTCTACAGTAGTTTGTTATAAATATTATCGGAAGATATACCGATCTCATCCTGTACCCAAAACCATGGCTAATGACTACCCACCTGTGTTACGCGATAGAAGATATATTACAATATTATCTAATCGCGCCAGCCCATCCCTCCCAGCCATCAGCCAGTCCTATCATTAATATTGCCGATTAACAAAACACAAAAACAGTTTTCTCATTTAGGTGGTCTCTTGTAGACATGGATGTCGGTCCCATAAACACCCAACACTCGTTGTTCCGCCAACACATGAGTCATTCTATTCACCTAGCAGCTCCAATATTCTGGATGGACAGATGTGGCCCCACCATCAACCACTCCACGATAGCTTCAGCATCGCTGCACCAATTGCATCTACTATTTACAGTCACAAGCAATAAACACCAATACCTCAAATGGAACAATAACACTCAATGCAGATAGACACATAATATAAGTGTGTATGTATATAGCAAAAAGCAAGAAAACATATCGTCAGAGACTCTTTTACCAAACATCTACTTGACGATATAAATTTCAAATGATATAATGTAAATTCACTCATTAAAATAAAAATAATTTGTCGTGTGGAAATGATATCAACCTGTACAGACGCGCCGTAATGGCCAGGTCCTGCGGTAAAAAACCAAAGGCTACCCCCGCGGCTTCGCAGGCATTTCCATGCAGAAACATGCACGCCCTGACCTTACCGCCCCACGCTCTACGAACACGATTTATATTTACTTGTAATTACACGCCCGACGCCTGCCGATTACCGTCTACTTTCCTACTGTAGTATGATGTTGTAAGACGATTGTACTATGTGCTCGTAGGCGGCAGCTGCTGGCCCAGCTTAACCGACTGTGTCAGAAGGAGGCTCATGTGTTTAGAGATTATGTATGTAGATTTCTGTGTGCCTGAAACGCGAAGTCTGAACGGCTTGGCGGGTTTGAACGTATGAGGTTTGGTTAAACACAGAAGGGCTAGTGACTCAAAGTATCCAACCGAATCAGATTTATTTACGTCCACATCTATGAATACTCTTGTATAAAACAGTCATGTACTCGGATCACATCGTGGTAGGGTAGCTCGCGAACTGCGCCTTGTCCTCTTCAACCTGGGCCTGCGCCAGGTCTTGGTGGTGATTCGAAGACGAGGGATCTTGCCATGAGAGCGCTGATACCGTCTCTCAACATCAACGCTTTGTGTCGCATTATCACGCACCAGCAAGTAACAGAAGGCGGCGGCTCTGCACAATGCTAACCCTCATTACAAACGGCCGAGGACCAGTAAGAGTGTACTGCCGGAGACAATGGAATAGTTAGTTGGAACTGGTCCAAAAAAGGATGCTGTTTTTATATTATAAGGGGACGAGGAAATAATTTTAGGCAGAGGTAGGGTCATTCTGCATAGGAGGAGGTAGTGACATACATGGTGCATGACACTATATCCTCCTAGGCAACGGAATTGGGCCGGCACGACCGGGGAGGTACCTCTCGCTCACTTGATACCGAAGTAAAGTGACAACGTCGATGTCGTGTTTCGTGCGGTTTGTGAGTAGCCGGTGGTCAATTGGGGGATGATAGGAGTGCAACGCATAGCATGGAACACCTTATTTATTGCACCTTCAGCAGATCAGCGGTGTAAGATGACGACGAACGCACGTCAATGTCCGGGTCACTAAATAAGTTGTGTGAACCAGCACATATATATAACATACAATTTGAAGATTCCATAAATTTTCCTAGAATGTGTTCTCAAGACATGATGTGAGTATAGGATCACATCACCTCGTGGTGACGATGAGGCCAACTTCAAACTATACCCTTTCAAAGGAAAAAAAACATCAAAATACTTTCATAAAGTTTTGATAAATACCCTTTTTGAAGTTGTCAAAAATGTCAGAGATTTATCTTCACTCTAACGTGGATTCTCTTCTCTTGTAGTAGACAAGAACTCACTCATCGGAGAAATCTCTTCTTTCAGTAGCAACACGTTGTGTTGTGATAAGATACAGTTTGTTAAAATGAATTTTCGTAAGAGTCCGTAGCGGCGGCGCGGCAGAAGGACGGACATAATGCAGCTAAAATAATTATTTATTACACCCAAGACAAACCATTAACATTTTGTTACATCACCAAAATGTTATTTAGACGTTTTTGAATAAAATAATTTGATTTGATGGAAATTTATGTTATATCTTGAGTAGTTATTTTAATCTTCATACTATTTCCACTAATTTATTTTTACTTAATTAAAAACAAGTTAGTGTAGTTAGTTTAAAAAGACTATTTTTTTTAATTATTAATGTTTTGCATATAAAATAGACACTACACATGTCATGGTGCTTTTAAAATATATTATTTTGGATGCACCTTAAGAAGGGCAACGCGTCTGCATTAACGTGCGTTGATAGTCAAAAAATTAGCTCCGATTTTTCGTTTATCCCCTGTGCTATGAAAATATATTTTAGATATGATGTAAACGTAGCAACAAACAATTTATTCAATTTCATAATGTCACATTTGCATTTGTATTCAAAATACAGATATCTTTGTACAATGACAATGATTACACCTAATATACTACAAGAGGTTGGTAAAACGCTGAGTATAGAGTGCATCCAAAAATAACTTGGAGAACTGTTGATGGAACTCAAACTCTAACTGAGAAATATAACTCAAAAATACTAAATCCAAACATTCGTAGCATTCGTCAGAATTGTAATGTATTTCTTCTGGTCTTAGAACGGATAAAGATTAATTTTGCTGCTATAACCGTAAGAGAATGTTGGCTGATACAACAAATATATAGAAAGTATTATTTATTCTGCTCAGTGTAAGACAAAGCCACACAACAGAAACGGTGGTATTGTGGCTTACATTAAATCCCAGTGGTCCGTCACCTCCTTTGAACCCGAACTCGTAGAGGCGGAAGGCCTGGTAATGTGCATCCTGAAATAACGCTTATAGGCATCTATAGATCTCCTTCCTTCAAGAACACTGACAAGTTCATATTTTAATTAGCCGAATAATTATATAGCGTATGTCATTAAGATCTCAATACACAACATTCAGTCACGGTAACCGGTGACATTAACATAAATACACTTACACCATGAGTTTCGCATACATTTCATTCTCCATCTTTAATGGCAGAACATGATTTCTTATCTGCAATAGACAAACCTGCCTATCGCATGCCTTGATCATATATATTTATTAAATCTCAAGAGCGAAACAACGTCGGATTGGTTTGCAATACTAATATTACAGATTATAGTATAGCGATGCCTAGGAATGTCATGCACGACTGCCAACAGAAGACCCATCCGCCAGTCACAAGTAGTAGACTACTCAGCAGTCGCTCGAGAATCTAAAGAGAGAGACTGGTCCGATATGCACGCCGTTAATGAATTAGACTCAGGCGTTTCTAAATTTAATTTAATACTCCAAATAGCTATCAACAATAACACTACTATAAAACACATAAAAAGGTCTTGCCTTAGGCACACAGACCATTTACACCAAGAAGCCCGATAAAATCCTAAAGACTCTGCAAAACTTTTAATATTTAAGAGTGTAGGAATTACTGTACAAATTTATTACGTAGGCTCAGAACCACACATGAAAGCCAAGAACAAGCGAAAAATAGCAACGGGATTGTGGAAAGCTAGATAAATATTAGCTCCTTTAGTAAGAAAAAAATCCAACTTTTAGAATTGTTAAACATTACGACTAACAGAAATAGCTCGATAAACTATTGCAATGAATAATTTTCTAATATCGGTAAAAATCTAGCACAGCCAATTTTGATCAAAACGAGTGTTAAATATTTGTACTTAGCATGGCCATAAACACTGATACAATTAAAAATTTAAGAAATATATAATTAAGAATCTTTTTATACGAGTACGATTGTACATTGTGTTCCTCACTTTGGTTGGTCAATACATTACACAATATTTTGAGATATCAAAATGAAGTGGGGTGACAAAGGGAATAGAATCGCTGTGATTAACATACACAAATTAGGAACGGAACCAAATGCAATTATTAAAAGTATCCATACACTTGGTATTAGTCAAATGTGTACCGTAATGTTTGTGTACCGGGCTATTAATTGGCACAGTGAGACGCCTTTGTGACAGAAAAAGATTTGGCCATCCACGTAGTGTGCATATAAAAAAGGTGATCAAAGTAATAAGGGAGAGAATTCGAGGAAATCCTGTCCGAAAGCAAAAGATTTTGTCCCGGTAAACGAAGATAGCGCCTAGAAACATGTCGTGTATTTTAAGAGATGACTGTGGACTTACAGCCTATACGAGATGCACTGGTCATTTCTTTACTGATAAATTAAAGATTAGCATTGTGGTAAAATCGAAACAATTACTGAAGCGGTACGCAAGGGTCGCAGTATTTTTTTTTACGGATGAGAATTTTTTAAAATAAAGCAAAATATTAACGAACCAAATGACCGTATTTATGCTTGTAACTCTAAGGAAGCTTCCCAATTAGTCGACAGAGTGCAAGAGGGCATTATGCGAATTCAGCGTTGATTTGGTGGGAGGTTAGCTATGAACTAGCACAAAGCAATCGGACAACAAAGTTTCTTGAATGGAGAAAATTGAGCAGCGTGCCGTCATTAGGTACCTCCGTGAGAAGAGGCTATCATCGAAAGCCATCCATTATGACATAGTCAGTACTTTAGGAGATCCTGCTCTATCTTATTCATCCGTCAAAAAATGGATAGCGGAATTCAAGCGTGATAGAGAGATTGCGAAAGAAGAAGCCCACTCTGGAAGGCATTTGACTTCCACTACTGACGAAAATGTTCAAAAGCACTTGATTTAATTATGGGGTGCACATTAAAAATTAGAAAGATAGCTGGGATTATAGGCAAATCCTATGAATGAACTTAGAACAAAACAGCCAACGAATTGGGTTTACACGTGGTGGGTTCCGCGACTGCTTTCAGTTGAACAAAAGAGGACGTGATTGACTATTTCACGTGACGGTTTGGAGCTATCGGAAGCCGATGGATGATGGATGCAAATGATTTTGGCTAACACAACGTCGGCACAATGAAGGTGTGACTGAGGGGCCACCGTTAATATTTATGCCAAATTCTGCCCAGTTTTCTGTCTTATAATTGATAAACTACGGTAAAGAGCAGTTGGGCCACGTGAGGCGGTAAAAAATTACGTGTAAAGCGAACTTGTGTACATCGAGTTGCAGGCGGTGAGCTGGAGGGAAAAGAAATTTAAAGACAAAGTAGACCAAGATTTATTTATTCCGAATATACGTATAAACACTTTTGTATAAAATAGGCATGTACTCGGACCACTTGATCATAGTAGGGTCAAACGGGAACTGCGCCTTGTCCTCTTCATCCATGGTCTGCGCCAGGAGCTGGTGCCGAGTGGATTCGAAGATGAGGGATTTTGACATGAGGGTCGATATACTCTCTCTCAAAGACAAAGCTTTGTTTTGAAGTAGCACATACCTGGAAAATATGTTTATTTTTTATCTACTAAGTTCAACTTTGGCACACATGTTGAGTTCGACACATATATTGCACTACCCTAATTCAGCGGGAGTTAGGTCCTCTGTGGTGTGTTCGAGTACTAAGTCGCAATACTATTCAGTAGCGTTTGTCTTACTCGTATCATGATCGCATATTGTAGCACATATTTATAGAAAGGAAAAAAAGTGACATTCATCGGTTGAAAAATATCCAGATATTCTGGTTAATTAGTATGAATAGCGCTTGTGTCGTCTTAGGAGTTCAGCGGTGTGAGGAACTAGGATATCTGTCGACGTTGACTATAGAAGACGTAGAATGTTGTCAGCATGATGCAACAGCTACACTTTAAAACCGGACTGCTATAGCCAGTCGCACCCAACTCACGCTAGCCGGTACATAATTTCCTTACTTTGTGCTTGTTGACACGGAATAGAACCAATTCGGTGAATGTAGAAAATAAGCTATACATAAAGACTTTCGTATTATAAACATAAACCACCCATAGTTCGTGCAGCGATGTCGATACATTATGGGGTATCCATTCTAGCTGTATACAATCCAGTGGATTTGTAAACTTTGGTTGCGTAAGCCAGGATTATTGTGTTTTAACCTTGTTCTGAAATTTGTGAGGCGAAGGCTTTACTTAAATTAATTATTAAATAAAATTACTTAGGCTTCTCTCCTCTTATCCTCAGGAAT
>JAFELO010000115.1:270568-296525 GCA_017140195.1 Eumaeus atala
ACACACACACACACACACACACACACACACACACACACACACACAAACAAACTAATAATAAATAAAGACTTTTACAAATTTTCCAAATAAAGAAACTTGCTTTGAATGTTTGTGAGCCTAGCCGTGTCCCCCGTTTTCAAGCAGTACTTGATATCCTCTTCGCTCGCTAGCAACTGTACCGGTCGCTCTTTCAGGTGATCCTCTGCGATGTATAAAAACGTAGTCGAGAAATAGACCAATGCCTAAAATAGATTTATAGTCCAATCACGTAAGTAATTCGTTTAAAAAAGAAATAAACAAGAGGTTAAATCCAAATTCTTAGATTTTCAATTACATCTTTCAACTTTTAGTTGAACGGTTAGCGTTTGGAACATAGCAGGCATATAGTACGTTAAATTTTTTTTTTTTACAATCTTAAATCTTAAAGTCACTATATTTTCTGTCTCTTTACCTTTTCTTTATAAATATTTTAAAATAATTATTAATAAAGCAAAAACCTATAAAGTAAAATTACAAAAAAAATTACAAAACTATATTTTTTATAATTTACCTATTCTAATTTTTTTGTAGCATATTTTATTAATGTGCTTTATTGCACATATGTGCACAAAAGGCGGTCTCATTTCAGAGCAATACCTTCCACATAACTCCGTGTGCTTGAAAGAAGAAGCAGTCTTAACTTACCAAGACAAGAAAAAAAAAAAAAGGAAATGATATTAGTACCTAAAATGAAAAGCCACATCTCTAATAATTGTGACACCAACAAACATAAAATATACACAATACTTAATTATTAGGTATAGACACACACGTACCAGACGTGTGATATATTTACATAAGCATCATCATCACCAAAACAACGGTTCATACTTTGAATAATTAAATAACATCATAATCATTATCAGCCCTCATCGGTCCACTGCTGGACGCAGGCCTCTCTCAATGAACGCCAAGACGACCGATCTCCTGCTACTCGCATTAATCCTGGACCGGCTACTGCATGGAGAGCGTCTTCCCACCCGGTGAACGGTCGACCAACACTTCGTTTTCCTAAACGCAGCCTCCACTCCAGAACCTTACTATCCCATCTGCCATCTGTTCTGAGTGTGTGGCCAGCCCATTGCTAGTTCATCGCGGGGAGAACGCATTGGTTGAAGACTTTTGTCAAACCTTGCGGTACAGGCGACGTGAGAATGTGACGAAGCTTCCGGCATGCTGCCCAACCCAACTGAATCCTTCTATCGGCTTCCTTCTCGAAGTTATGTTATTAAGGTATGTTATGTCCCTTAGGATGAACAAGGACAAGACAAAGGTCATGTTCAACGAACAAGTTCTCCCTAGGCCGGTCGACGTCGACGGTGCTATTGTCGAAGTTGTAAACGAATACGTCTACCTCGGGAAACTATTGCAATTAGTATACATAAGTATATATATAAATTAATTAAATATAAATTTATAAAATAAATAATATATTATAATAAAGACATAGTAGTAATTTTATTGTAATAATTGAAGCACTGGAGCTAACTATTACAAAGAGATTTGTTTCCGAAGCTAAATGGGACGCTGGAGAGGTAAGGATGGTAAAGCGTTACGCTTTTTAACGCTCCATTTTTCTATCATCATTTCATACGATTTTCTCGTCATATTGTCATATCGCGTACTTTAAATCGTCGCTTTCAATAAACCGAATAAGCTTTAACTTACCTCATCGATTTACACAAATAACGTACCTCTAAATTTTTTATTCTCTTTGACAAATCCATAACTTTTCTAGTCCCATCATAATTGCTTCTCATCAAATGCTTGAATGTGTCTTTGAACATCACTGACGCTCCGGCGTGGAAGACCATATCTACCTGACGAGGAAAGTGTTTCAGTAGGAAGTATATTAGATCTTTGAATATCACTGACGCTCCGGAGTGGATGACCACATCATATCTACCTGACAAGAAAAGTCTTACAGTCGGTAGCACATTAGCTCTATGAACATCACTAACGCTCTGGCATGGAACACCATATCATATCTACCTAGCGAGGAGAGTGTTATAGCAGGTAGCGCACTAAATCTTTGTATATCACTGACGCCCGGGAGTGGAAGACTTTTTAGTTTTATTGTAGTGTTACTGGTTACTGTTCTACCAGACCTTTGCCTACCGTGTCCTAAAAAATGTCAACCCTTTAACAATTCACGTTGCATAAAAAATAGACTTAAACTAGAAAATAAGGAGGAAACTGATCCTCAGGAATAAAAGAGCGCCCTTGAAGTATACACCACTGTGCCAAGTCGCTTCTTTTCTAGTAACAATCGTTTATATCTGTGTTACATAAAATTAATCATATTTTAGTTATTCATCAATTTAGTTATTTTACAAACAAAGATTTATATATTAGGATGAAATGAATATACTTTTAATATAAACAATTTATAATAAGCCATCCATGGCGCTCAAGAACCAGCCAAGATCCAGGGGCCAGGACCCTCAAACTATGTGTTAGCTTCTCGTTCTTCTGATCTACTTACATTTTCCTCCAGTTTTCTCTGATCACTCCTGTTGATTCCCAATCCTTCTTCCAACAGGTCTCCTTGAACAGGAATTACTTTCTCCAGGTCTCGAGGTCTGGTATCCATAAGTTTTGAGAATAGCTGTGAGCAGAAGTAAAATTAAATACTTATACATCCATAACTTCTTGTCTTATTTAGTGGACTGTGTTTGGATTTTTCGTCTAAAGGACAGAATATAAAATTCCTTTATAAGTTTTGTTATTTCCATCGTTACATCACCCGGCGGCTTTGTGACAAGACTGACTGCAGCGGCAGCACAGAGTGCTGCGGTCAGTGCCACCTCCGCATGCGTTGGCGACTTGCACCGTCCCCAGGCAACGGAAGCAGTGCTTGGGGCTAGCCACATTAAGTTTGACGCCAACGCGGCACCACCCCACCGATATGCTTCCAGTCTGCAGCAGCATTTTTTCCGGGAGCACGACGTGCACTGTGCCCGAACCGAACTGCGCCGTGCGTAGATTCCGCACGCGGACTTGGCCCGGGTTGCAGGCCCCCTCCTTTGCACCATAGTAGACAGACATCCTGCGGTGACAGCCTCACTCAGGCCCGAGAGTCTTAGCTCGGCCTTCTTCTCGGGGCTAGTTACTTCTGCCTACTCAGCCAGGACCTCTCTCAGTGGAGCGGCGTGCACATCAGATTTCTCTCCACTCATGGAACCGGGCTATTCAATACGCCGCGCTCCAGTCGCCGACTGACGTATCCGCAGCGAGTCGATGCCCAGCTCCTTGAGGTTCACCTCTCGCTCTACCTTCATAAGAGTCGAAGCATATGACGCCCCCTTATCCGCTGCTTCCGGCCTTGATTTGAGAATCACGGCCGAGGAGCGGGGAAGCCTAAGCTTCTTCTTTTCCGCCTCTCTCTTCATAGCCGACGGCGCAGAACCGCCGGTTTCTCCTCCGCCTGGTGGCGAACAACGTCCATCCACGTTGTCCTTTTATCTTGGGGGGCTTAATCTTCCGCCCTTCTTGACCATTGTCCCCGGAAAGAGGTGGGCGGCAGGGTGAGGCAGGATGGAGCCGCTCCGAGTTGCGTGTGTCCACTATGTCCCCACAATCTGGGCACCTCTTTCATGAAATCTGCCGTGCTCGTGGCTCTTCCGGTCCCTTTAGCCGACTTCCTTTCTTTTTATATATAGTATAGAGGGACAAACGAGAAATCGGAGCCTTTCAACGACTACCGACATCCATGAACATCAGCACAGTTATGAAAATGCGTTGCCCTCCCTTTTAGCTCCCCCTCAATGGGCTACCAGCTACTCACAAACCGCATCACGCGACACTCTAGGTGTCACTTTACATTTATGTGAGAGAGAGGTACCGCCCCGGTCGTGCAAGCCTAATTCCGTTGCATAGGCTTCCGCGCCTCCACAAAATCCCGCCTGAAGGCGTGGACCTCCATCCGCAGGTTGGCACGCTCTTACCGCAACCGTGCGTTGTCGGCATTCAGCGGCATCACGTCCCCATCCTCTGTGGGGACGAACAGGGACTCCAACATCTCCCAGATGGTGGGGTCCCCACAGCCTTTCTGGCTTTGGCGGCGTAGCCACCCTTTAGGCTAGTCGGCTTCCCTGTGAGTACCACCATATCCTCCTCGGCTCCGTACCGCTCGACGTCCCTTAGGAGTGGCAGTGCACACGAGGCAATGGAGTATTTATACTAACTACTACATCAACGCAGGCTCAACGGACAGATCCTTTTTATTTCTCCTAAACTCCACTCAAGGTGCCTGAACATGGCACATTATTTTTAATTGTCAGTTAAAATAAGCCATTATTTTTAATTATCATAAATAAACAAAATATTTTTTTATATTTACGACGTGAATTTACTTATTATTTCAGTTATAATTGCAACTTACAGTTGCTATGTTATGTAAATAAAAAAAATATGAGCACTATGGAAATTATGTGAGTTATTCCGACATCATTATGTGGTCATGGCTGGTGTTATTATCAAGTGATAATTCATTACAAAAGGTCGAGAGTAATTGAAAATTCAGACCAAATGGACGGCGTGGCCGTGGTCTCACGGGACCGATGCTAAGCCATGCTGCCGCACTTCTGGCACTTGGTGAGAGTCCGGTTGATGGGATGAGATGAAGGAGGTCAAGGCATCACGTTAGATCACAATTATTGACAGTAAGAGGTAGAGAGAGTAAAGGCGAAAGGTCAGCTCACATCCGTACTGTATATCCGTACTGTTGACTTTCTTGTCTCATTAGGGGTGTCCCCCTGAAATTAAGCAACGATTCATCTTCACCAATTTTAACGTCGTTCAAAACGAGTGATTTATACTAAAAACTCAATAATTTATTATTCAATAAGCCACACGAGCAACAACGCCTGCAATCTTACATTAGGACTCCCATTAGCGTAGCTCCAATAGGCTGTTTGTGCCTGCGCTTAGGGAGTCCCCTATAGGAAAAAATGTGAATACTTACGGGCACGCTGAACATGGTTTCCAGTCTGTTCTCAATAGTGAGCCCCTTCTTCTCCCGTATGAGCACATAGATATGCTTGATGTCCTTACAGTTGTACAGGAGTCTCTCTATCAGCACCTGTTTATACAATCATTTTAGAGACGCTTCAATAAGCTAACAGGCGTCACCTCTTTTCATCAGATTAAAGTTCTGTGACAGTCTGATAAGTCTGTTCACACGAGTCAGGGATTTTCAAGAAAAAAACTTATCCATATTTCAAAGTCCAGCTACGCTGCTGGTAAACCTCTGGTGTTGCGGCTGGCTGTGACCAGATTTCACGTTTGCCCTTTTATAAAAACAACTGGTCAGCAGAAGAAAGGAGCAACCATTTCAGCTGATTAAATACATTGATGGCGGCAAAACCAGCAATAGAAGCATGTTGATCGTACCCATAAACAACATAGAGGTGATACAGATGTGGAATGCGGCAATGGACTCTCAGGACACCGCACGAAAAGCAACTGTAGAATCACTTCACGCTGGAACTGTGTGGTTGAGAGGCACCTCTTCGGTCGTGCTGACCGATGCGGCTACAGCAGTACACAGCACTACCGCTCCCTAAACACGTCGAGGGCATCTAGAGCGCCATGGACTAATACGGACGGCAATGAGCTTACTACAGTGGGAGCCTCTGTGCACTGCCGCTAAATCTAAGAGGCGGAGGTGCGGCTGATGGCACCTATGGAGATATAATGGAGTTCGGTTCAGCTCCAACCTCAAGCAATCATTGAATACTGTCCAGGAGCGATAGCACTATGAAATGCATTTAAAAAGTAGTATCATATCTACCTTCCCCATATAGCCTGTACCTCCCGTCACAAATAGCGACTTCCCAGCATAAGCATCTGCGATTTTCTGGTATGCCTTATCACTTGTTTGACGATTCCTGAAAAACAGGGTATAGCAAATTCATCTACAAGCTATTAAACAAAATAATTCAAGCAATTTAGACTGGGTTGGGGGTTTCGTTAACATTTCAAAATGGTGGTGATTTCCATAAGTTAAGGAAACAAAGATTCTGTAAATAATTCAGGACTGAATGAGCTATAACATACTGGTTCGAGTGTCATTAGTCTACCCTTATTTAAGTAGCCTTTCCAAGTCTCAACCCTGCTTACCTTATCGTGGGCAGTGGGGCTCAGTAGCCTAGGGATTAAGATGTTCCATTGATGGTATAGGGGATGAAGGCAATCCCAACACCTTAGAAATGTTTGCTCTCAAATGTTACCTATACAGAAACGGATAAATTGTTAAAATATTCAAAGCTCACCCATCAGAGAGGTTTCTTCCTTGAGCAACTACCTGTCGTATTCCAACGAATACTTTAATTTTATTAATTTTGGTAAGTGTAGTCATTGTGGCGGTGAGCCCGAGCGACTGGCGTCGTCTGCACTAGGTTGAAGTTTATAACATAACACATTACCGCGCTACACATAATACTGTCAGAATCAAACCAACTGTCGGTCGTAAAATTATTAGCTACAAATTGTGTTGTTCTCTCAATAGGAACTTGTCCTGGACATGAAATTCACGATCTCACACCCCGATCATGGATATGGCCTACGTGTAACTGTGAGATTGATTCTTCGCTCCGCCAGTGCTAATGTCATTGGCAACAGTGGAGAGCCCGCTGTCGTCCAGGTTTGCCAATTAATCGTTCGGTTAATTTTCATTTATGATATTCTATGAAACGTTTTAGTACAACGACACACATCTTTATACCAAATGGACTGCCGCGTATCACGATACTCTCGACACACAAACACGCCGGTAGCGAATACTCTTGACACCTCACCAGGACAGTACTCTATCAATCTGGTCAAGTAGTTTCGTGCACCGAGCACGAACTTATTCAAATTAAACAATTCTCAAACTTATGCATTCCTACTAAAATTTGAAGACCCCAGCAAACCCCTTAATATGCGGGCGAAAACAACGTAAGCCGTGATCAAGATTTAATTTATTATTAGACCTCTCTATAGACCGCGTTTGTATTTATTCTAAGTTCACAACTTACGGTTCTGAACCCGGGTTCCCATTCGTGAGCGGTGTGTGAGTTTGTCATTCTGTCAGTCGTATGCTAGTATAATAGCTGCTATAGTAGCTGTGCTACTATATGTGATGTTTCAATGCCTCCCTCATCATGGTTCAAGCCTTGTCGTGGCGGTGGGGCTCAGTAGCCTGAGGTGATCACCTCTGGCAAGGAATTGAACCGAGGCTGCTCTTTGAGAACCTTTAACTAGACTTATTCCTCTTATAAGAAAAGAGGACAAAAGAGAAAAATAGGCGGCGCTTTTGCGCACGGGGCAAAGGGCGAGGATGGGAACGTCACCTCATTGTAGTATCCCAAATTTACTTGGGTTGTCCTTTGGTGTGGAGGTGGCGTCAGTCCCTTAGGGGGCTGACTAGCCGTCGAGGTTCCCTGATGATCTGTTGTTGCGGGGCATCGCACCAAAGGCGGCACTGATGGCACTCACGGTGGTTTATGTGGGTATTCAGCGTTATTATGTAGCGCGAGCCCCACACCACACTGGACCACACCCAAGGTCGGTGAAGGCGCGTAAATATGTTTCTCCGCGTATTCCGACGTTTTAACGATTAATTTGTTTTTGTAATTTAGGGTACGGTCAAATATAGTTTTGAGACAGCTCTTTGAAGTGGCCTTTGATCGAGGTCACAATGTAGGTCGATGTTTCACATGTACCGTTGTGTAGCACCTGTAACCTAAGTCTTTATGGTACTAGCCACAGGACTGGGCTCACGGGGTGTGACAAGTGCACAGATATTGTTATTATACTCCTTCATTTTATCTTTCACAATGACCCACCGGCAACCGCAAGCCGCAGTGCTTTTAATTTCAACTCAAAATACGAGAGCCACCTTCCCGGGCACGCCAGCCCGATTCGGCTGCCTCTTACTATATTATTAATTTAGCAGTACAACTGTGAGTCTCATATTACATTAACTTTAGGTGAATATTAAGTAGGTAAACAAGTCAGCATAACATATTTAGAATAATTAGGTCTAAGTTGAAGGCAACGAACAAAAAAAAATGTTAGTTTATAGTGACCCTACAGTGAAGTTCTAGTAATACATACAATTACTATAAATTAATACAAAGAGTAAATGGAATTAGTTGTTTATTTAGTACAAGCTATATTCATATAAACAAAACTATTAACATTCGTTACTTGAATTGAGGAGCCAATTAATATCTTCTCATTTACAAGATGATTATCATTTATTTGCTGAATATTGTCCTACTTTAATAAACTTATTATTAACGATGAGTCCTTCCAGAAGGATCCTATTTAGCTCAAAACAGAGAGGTGTGGAAGGAGGGTAGAGAGGCCCTGGCCCGGCAGAGGCACACACCTGAATATTAATAATAATAATAATAATTACTAAATTATCGAAAATCTGCGAATTAATTGAAATATCGCTTCTTTAAAATATCACGTGCACGGTCTGAGGAGATGACTATAATTTATGTAATTATTTTAATTCCTAGTCTATCCAAGTCTTGCTACAATCATCTTTGGAGAAACTCTTTAATGTCTTTACGTGTTATAAAACACAGTCCCCAATCTGTCTGTCTATAAGTTAGAGATCTTCTCAAAATGTACTGAAATGAATACATATTATTAGTGTAATGTTTGTTTAAATATATTTTATAATTAATATTTGCGTATGTTTGCGACTACTTGTGTTTTGTGTGTTGCCTGCTCAAGCCTGTTTTTGTTTCTTTTCCGTTTACCAAAGGTTGTCTGGTAGAGACTGCTATCCTTGCGATTAGACCGCCTTTGTGCACATTATGTGCCTGTATAAATTAAGATTGTTTTTCTGTGTGTACTGTGTGTATGTTTGTGTGCACAATAAATTAAGAGTTTCAATTGGAAAGTCTAAGACCTCCTCCGTACTTTCGAGGCCTTGTTCCAACAGATTACCATTTTTATCGAAATTTGGATAACTTTTTGCAAGGGAAAAATCAACTCCGATGAGGCGGTCCAAATCGCCTTCAAAGATATTATATTGATTCCCGTCCGGCTGGTTTTTTAGTAAAGGGATCAATAAGCTTCCTATGAGATGGCAAAATCCGTCGAAAACAATGGTTCATACTTTGAATAATTAAATAACATCATCATCATTATCAGCCCTTATCGGTCCACTGTTGGACATAGCCCTCTCTCAATGAACGGAGAAGTGACGGCTCTGTTGATAATTTTGTAGACGCCAATAACATTAGCAGCAATGATTGAATGCATGCACTCGAGAGAAAGGACTTTGGTCGAATTTGAGAACCGCATAGATTCGTTTCATGTGCGATTAGCTAAGTTAGAAATGAAAGAGGATCTCCAGGAGTCTAATGAAAACACCACCAATTCGGCTTCGGGCTTCCGTCCGAAAATGAGTGATAGTGTTTTGGTGGTGATGAATGACCATGATCAAGAGCTAATGCAGAATGACGTTGACGTCACCGGAATTACAGAGCATTTTACAAGAATGTTGTTACCAAGTTGAAAACCAGAGTTACACATTATATATATTTAATGGCAATGTTATGTAAATACAAATTCAACTATGCGTTTAGTTATGCACTGCATATAACTATGGCACGTATTAGTCCATCTTATATTATTATATCTTCTGTAGTGTATTTAATAATGTCATGGAAATTCAAGTTAATTCTATATTCTTACATTTTATTCATATATTAACCCATATTGTTATAAGATACACTATCTTACATAATTCTGTGTACTAAAATTTATTATTTTGTTTTCTGTCTCTATTTCTAATTAAAGGTTCGTATAAAAAATATTCGTGTTGGATTCCTTAATCCACGCCCGATGGGGTCTGGCCACGAGGAGCTAGTGGTCGCATTATTGAGACACGAGATCGACATTTAGGGCCTGAACGACTTAAATAATTACGTGGCTTAAAGAAGGAGAGGATGCCATCGTCCCATTTATATCCGAATACCGTCTTCAACACGTTGCACATCCGGCAATTGTACAGACTCGAGGTGGTGATGTGGGGTTTTACCTTAAAAATGAAGTGCCTGCTCGTATTTTTAGGCACCCAGCTGCTAAAGCGGTCGAACAAATTAATATTGATAAAAAAAAGTTGCCGTGGGCACCGCTTACCATCCTCCTTGGTTTTCTGTACACAAATTCATCAATGTCTTAAGCGAATCGATCAGCTCATTATCATGGCACGACCACATTATCCTTCTAGGTGACTTCAATATTAAAGTATTCACCCTAGAGCGAATAACACATTATTACTTAATGACCTAATGTCCAGTTTCGGTCTACGGCAGTTTTGTTTCAAAACCCACACACTTCACCGCTAATAATGACACCTTCCTCAATCTCGATCGTACGGACGCGAACGTGACCCGAGTAATGGTCAATCACATGCCTACCCTTAGTGATCACGCCTTAGCTGTGTGTGGGCTGGACGTCCCAAAGAGTAGAAAGCAGCGAAAAATATTACGCTATAAGCCTATTAAGGACATTGATCTATCTCTGTTGAGGTATTATATGAAGTTAGTCGATTAGAGTGCTATAGAAGGTGAGGTTAATCTCAACAAAATAACCAAATATCTCACTACCAGTTGACGCGGTTGCCCCCTACAAAATGGTAACAATTAAAGAAAACAGCTACCCCTAGATTACGTATAATATAGGTTTGATGATGAAACGTCGTCAAAGCTTAACTATTATAAAGAGCTTAAAAAGATAGTAAAATAAGCAATCAGCGTCGAAAGGGACGCCTACCAAAAGAGGTAATATGAATCAACATAGGAAACCCTAGAACAGTATGGAGACATATCAAGGAAAATGTAAATTTTATAAGAACCGATGCTCAACTTCCTAAACATTTATGTGACGCCGATCAGATAAGTTTACATTGTCTTAATGTTCCGGGGGATAACATAGTAGGCCCTCCGTATGTAGAATATTTCAACAGAAACAAGCATAATTCCTCTTGTACATTTAATTTACGAACAGTAACAGAGACAGAAGTTGCAGAATTCGCCCATGAGCTACGATCCAATGCTATCGGCTCAAGTGGGATTTCTTGAGACACGCTACTTTTGTCGCTTCCTTTTGGTCTGAGTACCTTTACAAATCTAATTCATCAAACTATAATGTCTTCCGTTTACCCTGACATGTGGCGTGATGCTGTTGTGCGCCCTATTCCCAAAATAGCCCCTCCTACAGATTTCAAAGACCTACGTCCAATCAGTCTATTACCGTGTGCTTCTAAGGTCTTAGAAAAACAGCTTACGGAGTACGTGGAGAATAATAACATATTGCCTCTTATGCAATCCGGGTCTAGAAAGCACCATAGCACTACGACAGCTCTTGGAAGCGTGATGGACGACATTCTTAATACTCAAGATAGGAGTATGTTACAATTATGGTGCTTCTCGATTTCTCCAGTGAATTTGACGCTATCAATATAAGCTTACTATTAGAAAAACTGCGATTCGACGGATTGGAAGAGGCCAGTGTTCTATGGTTCGCTAGCTATCTCGAAGATTGAAACCAAATCGTATAAATAAAGAAACAGCAGGGGAATGTGATTTTGTCTTGTTAGTAGGGGTGTCCCACAAGGTTCCATTTTAGGGCCAATGTTATTTAACATTTACTCGGCATATGACATAGGAGGTATTCAATACTGCAGATACCATATCTATGCCGATGATATTTAGATTTACATCTCATTTAAGCCTCCTAATATGATATCTTCTTTAGAGAAAATTAACAGAAACCTGGACAGGATTTATGGTTGAGCCAGATCCAATGCACTGGTTTTAAAAACACATAAAGCAATATATATTATATTTGGTGCCCCCAAGTTAGTCCAAACTATTAAAAACGCGAACCCCTTCATAGTTATTAATGACCACAGGATCGATGAAGTGCCAGAAGCTCAGAACTTAGGACTACTGATGGATGAAAACTTATGCTTCGAAAAACATGTTCCAAAAATAGTACGCAGCTGCTTCTACCGCCCGAAAGTCTTGTATCGTATAAGAATCCCTCTGAGTGAGGAACTTCGCGTCAGGCTATGCGAGGCTCTTGTTCTTTCTCAGTTTAATTATGTCGTTTCTGTGATAGGACCACGGCTACTAGAAAGAATATATATAATAAAGAATTTATTATATCCCGCGGCGAGATCACGTTCCTCCTTTCTTAAATAGGGCATCGGTATTAAAAATGTAGAACTGCAGTCGTTTGCATTTCGCGTTAATGCTATTTGGTGTTACTAAACACACTGTCTACTTATTTAATAAACTGGACTGGACAAGAGACATTAACAGGACACACCATACAGGATCTACTCATTACGCATTATATACATATTTTCACCACACAACTGTTTTTTTTTTTCGGAGTTACCTACTACTGATTGGTGACGCTTGTCCAGCCTTAACAGTTCGAATGACTACGAAAGAATTTTTTGTCTTCAGGTTTAGGGAGACGGTAGGGGAACAGACCCCCCTCTTTTCCCGCAGATGGGAAGACACAAACCGGAATTTTATTGTGGGCGTTACGAAAAGGGAGAAACGGTCCCCCTCCCCACACTAGTGGGACAGCGCGCGCATGATGCCGTTTAATTTGCGGTGTCGTGGATAAGGATAATTGAGCTCGTTTGGCTTATCTGAGGAGGCCGGCCTCCTAACCCCCCCCCCCCTCTGACGGGAGGTGTTGATTTGCGCTACAATTCGACAAAAGCCGTGTTCTTGATTTATTTATTATTATTAGAGCTCTCTACATTCGCGTTATTTTATTTACATAAATCTAACCCGGATTCGAACCCGGGCTCGTTTCCGTAAGCGGTGTGTGAGTTTGTTATTTTGTCAGTCATATGTGTTATAAATGTGTCACTACACCTACTACTCTCCTACACCGAAAAAAGGCTAAGGTCGTTTTGTCGACTAACAAAGTCATGGCTTCTGTTTTTTGGGATGCGAAGGGCATTATTTTTGTAGATTACTCACCGGTCAAACTATAAATTCTAGTTATTATTGTAACCTTTTACGAAGACTCCGGGAAGAAATAAAAGAAAAAAGGCCGGGAATGTTGCGAAAGAAATTTTTGTTTCATCAAGACAATGCACGTTTTCACACTTCGGTTGAAACAATGTCTGTAATCCATGATTGTGGCTACGAATTGCTGCCCCACCCACCTTATTCACCGGATTTAGCCCCCTCAGATTATCATTTAGTTCCAAATTAAAAAAAAAACATTTGGGTTGCTCGCAATTTTCGACCAAAGATGAGGCGATAGTCGCAGTAAACGATTACTTCGCCGACCTTCCGGAATCTTTTTTTTTCGAGGGGGTAAACAAGTTGCGGGTCAGGTGGAAGAAGTGTGTTGAACTAGATGGAGACTATGTCGAAAAATAAAAATAAATTTAGATCCACTTTTCTTTCATTTTCTTGGTCGGGCTTAGAACTTTTAGATCCACCCTCGTATTATGAGTAGTTAGTATATATTTAATATTTTTAAGTATTTTGTTTAAAATTATAATATTATATAATACTCAAAACAAAATAAGGGCTACTAAGATTTTTTGATGTACCATGAAAATAATAAAGACATTAAACAAGTTAATGTCTTTATTATTTTCATGGTTACTACAAAATAATGTTATTGATTATAATATAGGTTAACAATTGCTTAAAATAATGATCATGTTTTGTTTTATTATGTTCATAATAAAATTGGCCATTTTGAATGAAAAACATGAACAAAAGAAATCACCGGAAAAAGACAAACTACTGTTCTTGTCACTTTCGTTTCTTCTTTTTAATAACGAGTATGTCCTCCTCTCTTAGCAATATACTCCAGAAGCCTCGTATGCCTACTCTGGATTAAATTCCTCACGTTTTCATCTGGAATCTCCTGCGAAGCATCTTTTAAAGCGTCAATCAGCTGCTGTTGGTTGTAGACCCCTTGCCCATTCTCTCTGACACTTCGTTTCAATTGGTCCCACAATTGTTCGATCGGATTTAAGTCCGGACTGTTAGCTGGCCATGGTAATACCTCAATATGAGACCCTTCTAGGACAGTTTGGGTTGATCGAATTGTGTGTGTACGGGCATTATTTTGCATCAGGTTGAATCCAGGCCCCACTCGATGTGCATCACTTGAGGTCTGAGGACGTCCTCGATGTAACGTTCTGCAGTTACGGTACCCGAATTTAAAATGGTGAGCTTGGTTTTACCGTGTAAACTAATCCCACCCCAAACCGTTACGTTGGGACCAACGAAACTTCGTGAATGCAGGACTCCGAAAACCGCTTGCCGCGTCATCTTTGCACTCGTCTGTAAAAAGCACTTTGCCCCACTGATTAATCCACCAGTTCAAATACTGACGAGATAATCTTAATCGGTTTGCACGTTGAACCCTGCTCAGAGGAATTCGAACAACTCGTCGTCTTGACGTTTGCTGGTCTTCGTGCAATCGATTACGTATAGTTAGATCACTGACACGGGCACCCGTCGTCAGCCGTAGCTGGTGCTGTAACTTACGGGCCGCTACTGTACGATCACGACGAGCACCTAGTGGGATGTGCCGATCCTCAGGAGTAGTTGTTATGCGAACTCTGCCTGCACCAGGTCTCCTGGCAACACTGCCAGTGTCTTGGCAGCGATTCCATACATTTTGGACAGCTCTTCGAGAAAAACCCACGTAACGCTGAGAACGTCCTTCTTGAATAATAGTTATGGCTCTGGTTGCTGTAATTGTATCCAGGTGCCTTCGTACTTGTGGCATGATTAACGCGAGATGATCAGTGTATCAAGTAAAATTGAAAAAGTAATACTTTTTTCCTAAAATAACCGAAACAAGTTAAGAAGACAATCAAAGAAAAATATAAGAATAACATCCAATTATTTTAATTTTAAAATGTTGGCCAATACTTTCAAATTAGGAACATGAACACATAAAATAAAACAGGCATATAAGAGATCAAACACCAAAGAGTTCGTAATACAAATATACTACTTACCAGTTACTTTCTGTTTACTAAATTGCACTTAAATGTAAATAAACTAGTGGCCCGTATTTTGTTTTATATAATATAGTAGTATATAATATAGTATAGGTAATATATTATGTATGTATTGTTATAGTTAAATACGTATATTTGTATAGGAAACGTTTTTTAGGTTTATAAAAATATTATAAATAAACATAGTAGCACATAATCAGACAAATTTGTATGTTTCAGTTTTTTAGTTCTTCATTTGTCTGCTGTAATTTTACCCCTCCATGCCGCCAAAACGGGAGAAATTCTGATAAAACCTGAAAAAATGATAAAAGGATTCAGTTCAAAATGCTACCGGTTGGGCAGCATTCTGAACTGAATCCTTTTATCCACTTCCTTCTCCAAGTCATATCTACCTAATTGCAATAATTACCCAAGGTAGACGTACTCATCTAGGACTTCGAGAATAGCACCATCGACGTTGATCGTCCTAGGGAGAACGTGTTCGTTGAACATGACCTTTCTCTTGTAAAAGTTTATCCTAAGGCCAATACGTCGCGACGGTTCATTTGGGCTGTGCAACATTTCCTGCAAGCTCTCCAACGATTCGGCCAACACAACGATATCGTCGGCAAAACGAAGATGTGAGAGGTCCTCGCCATTAATATTTATGCCACATTCTGCCCAGTTTAAAGTCTTAAAGACGTCCTCCTCTAATGCTTATTAGTGAACAGTTTCGGGGAAATGACATCCCCCTGTCGCACTCCTCGATACAATATTATTGGCCTTGTTTGACCTCCCGGAATCAGAACGGACATAGAAGCAGCGTCATACAATGCTTCGACGTATCGCCAATCGTCCTGATATCGCTATAAAGCTTCCAGAACAGCCCAGGCTACGACAGAGTCAAACGCTTTCTCATAGTCCACAATTGCAAGGCATAGCGCCTGATTGTACTAATGTGTCTTTTCTACAACTTGCAGGCGGTTACCAACCTACAGGCGGTAGGTACTTACGGTACAGGCGTAACCCAGCCCGTACTGGTGGCTGGAATTCTTCAAGCTATGTGGTGAGATGATTCATCAAGACTATTGAGAACAACTTTTAAGCGTGGCCGAGAAGTGAAATTAGTCTGTAATTTTGAAGAAGTGACTTGTCACACTTCTTAAAAACAAAACAACGTCAATTCCAAGCCAAGCCTTGGGAGGTACGCCCCGCTGAAAGACAAAATTTAAAAATCTTTTTTAGCTTTCTTAATACAAGTTCGCCTCCTGCTCCAAGAAGTTCGATCGTGATTCCGTCCTTGCCCGGAGTTTATCCCCCTTTAAGCTGCGCAAGAGCCAGACTAATCTCACTCAAGCTACGTCCGGCAGATCGTCTGACAAATGTCGTGTCAGGCTTGCACACGGATTGTTGTTTAGGGTATCGGGATGAGTAGCGTGTGACGTATACAACTTGCTATAGAAAGCTTCGATATCAGATAAGACCCCAGGCTTAGAAGAAACGGTAACCCCAGAATCAGACGACTTCTTCCAAGCTTCTCCGCATAATCCTTCGACCCTCTATTCTGCTCAATCACTTCGGTAACCCGTTGCGTATTTGAGCTGCAAAGGTCTCGGTATTCGTTTGCTAAATCGCCTTCAAAGAAGCTTGACATCGGCAGACGTAACGTCGTCGTGTGCTTTGCCTTCCTTCATAGATCCAAGCGGCTCATCTGAGAGTTTAGCTTTCCTGCTCGTATACTTACTCCTACAATAACCTTCACCCACGCCCCGCATGTAATCAATCACGCCACTCATGGCCTCGTCAATTTCCATTGTAGTATCCGACATATCTAGGTCATCGAACCGGTTGCTTAATTCCAGTTGGAATTTTTCGGAACCTAACCTGTTGTTTTTTTACCTGTTTTTTTTTAATCCTGTTGATCACGGAAATATCCCTAAATATTTGCTTTCGCTCCGTCATAATAAAGTCAATCTCGTTCCTTGTCACATTATCGAGGCCCTGCCATATCCACTTCCTATGGGGCTTCTTCTTAAAATAGGGATTAATTATCAAAATGTCCTCCTTCTCGCGGAAGTTTACCAGCATTTGCCCCCTGCAATTTCGACTTACGATTCCATGTGTCCCAGACTCGATTTCACACCCCCAGTCGGAGCGTTCGTCCGTTATACGTAGCCAGGTCAAATCAGTGGTCGCAATCCGTAGCCCGGAGATTCTTAGCACTTCTTGTTCCACCGTTACCGAGGCCGCCACCGCCAGGACTGGTGGAACTACCGGGAACTACGAGTTGAATTCTATTGCTGTCGTCCATTTGAGGTTAATGCTCATAATTACCACGCTGAACTTTGGGATTGGCAATCGCTGATCAGGTTTCGGACCGGCGCCACTGCTGCCTGTCGTCGATCCGATTGATTGGAACACCAAATAACCAGCTCGCTGAAACCTCTTTGTTGTTAAAAGACTAGTGTCTTTTGACAACTCTTACGTCGCCCTGGGCTTGGATTGAGGGTGAGGGTATTTTTAATCTTATGCCACCCCCAAACACCAACAATTAAATATATTATATTGAAAAATTTTCGACTTTTTGTTCCTCCCATACAAAACGCCAATTTCATATGTAAGAGCATATTTTAATGACTAGTATTAGACATTTATGCTAGCTATAATAAACAAGAACGCAATTTTGGTGTGCAATAAAGAAATATTTATTTTAATTTATTGATTACAATAATTTGTCATACCCACTGCGTTGTCTCTTTTTATCATCGACACGACAGTTCTCCTTGTACGTCGTTACAAACCGGTAACCGACAGGATTCGTGGTTTCATGTTTTCTGAGTACCATTGATGTACAAGCGCCCACCGCTCACGGCGCACATTATGATATTAATGTGTAAAAATAAAATAGAGTAATTCACTTCATGGTTCACATTACAAACACTGATTTAAATATTTTCAGTAAATATTTGTTATTAAACTGGTTAAATCATATTACCGAAGTTACTTGTATAGACGTGAGGAGGTAAGTATTTAATGACAGGCCCCCCCTGCCTTCCCGCAGATCCCGATGGTTATTTAAGATTAGCTAAAATAAGTATTATTATCTTGGCCGAGGGGAGCGGGTCCCCTCGCCCTCCCTCCCTTCTCTAACGAAGAGGGCAGCTCACGCGCGACAGCTAAAGTTGGCCTTGCGTTACCCTGGGGGCTGGAAGAGCTGGTTGAGCTATCATGAATAGGGAAAATAGACGTACAGTTGAGTTGCAGTAATAGGGTTTGTTTTTAGCTTTTATATACGGAACCCGAAAAAACTAGTTTGTTTTGTTAAATACAAGCCGTTTTTCTTTTTCTAAATAATCTATATCAGTAAATAAAACGTGATATAATAGCATAAGAATAGGTAGTCAACATAAAAATATTACAGTACAACCAAACTATCTAAACATGTTTTGGTTAATTTATTTTGCTAATGCTATACCCAAACAAACATTGGTTAGCTGCTAGGTACTTACGGTAGTTCTTTAATGCTGTTAATACTACGAATTCTGAGTTTCAAACTTCATTTTAATATATCTTTTTATCTTAAGTTTACGCGAATGTTACTCATTACAATAAAACTAGTTTTACGGATTTTATTGCGGTTTATTTAATTATTTGACTAGCCCGAAGTTTCAGAAGCTTTACAGCAACCACGGCCACGTGTGGGTTCATTTTAATACCAATACCTATCACCAATACATACTTATCACCAATAAATTCAAGTTTAGTTAGATACATCCTAACATACATACCTATTTGTTTATTTCTTTCGTTAAATTAACACTTATAAATAAAAATACATACGGAAATTTTGTAATTCAAAAAGATTGTAATTGGTTTGACTTTTATCACTAAGTGGAAGGCGGAAGTACATAACATTAGCATTAAATTGCAAATTAGTGACATTTTTTTGTAACTTTATTTTACTCGCGTTTTGGCGTTTATTTGATTTATTTGTACAGTCGTGCCTGACTACAACGTTCTAGTACCAATAATTTATTTGTACAGTCGTGCCTGACTACAACGTTCTAGTACCAATAATTTATTTGTACAGTCGTGCCTGACTACAATGTTCTAGTACCAATAATTTATTTGTACAGTCGTGCCTGACTACAACGTTCTAGTACCAATAATTTATTTGTACAGTCGTGCCTGACTACAACGTTCTAGTACCAATAATTTATTTGAACAGTCGTGCCTGACTACAACGTTCTAGTACCAATAATGTTTTAAATGAACCGCGGCCCGACGGACGGATTGACGGACATGGCAAAATGATAAGGATTCCCTGTTGACTGTGGAGCCCTTGAGAGCTAAGAGTATATACTACCATAGCATATCTCCATCTCGTCTACATACGTTCAATAAAAAATATTACGTTATTTTCAAGTCTCAATTCTGTTCAGTGTCAATCCTAATCTCTATGAATGTGTTCGTTACCTCTGCCACTTATTATTGATCATCATTGATTAAATTTTCATTTACAACAATATAAGAATGGATCAAGTACTTTAGGTGATGGGTCATTGAAAAATCGCTTCCTACTAGTGTAACCCAAATATTGTAATCAGTAGTTCTTTTTATCAGTACTATTATCAGTACTCACACCTTTTTTTTGACGCGGGGAAACTCATTTACGCGCCTTTACTGGCTCTGGGTAGGGTCCAGTAGTGTGTGGGGCTCGCGGCACATTATAGTGCCGAATATCCACAAAAACCACCGCGAGTGCCATCACTACCGCCTTTGGTGAGGTGCCCCGGAACAGCAAATCATCAGGGCACCTCGACGGCTACTCAGCCCCCTAAGGGACCGACGCCACCTCCACAGATGGGGTTGTCCGCACCACAGGACAACACCTTGTTGCTTATAAATTATGCGCACTTGAGCTAAAGAAGAAAGAAGAAATGTAGAACAATTCTCGATTGAAATCTTTCATCAGCAGGGGAAGAGGGGGGGGGGGTCTGTTCCCTAACAACTACATGTCACACCTAGAGCGTCCCCGACGGCCGATGAAGCTGCGTTGGACTTCGTGTACACACATAAGAAAACTATAACGCCACGGAATCCTAAAAAACTCGCATATCATTAGAGTAACCCGACTTCGGTACCGAATCGATGTAGGCAGGTGTTACGCACATCGACTGTTGCTGAACGCTCAATGCTCAATAAAATGTTGGTCCATGTATTTGGTTTCTCCCTTTACATAATTCCATTTCGGTTTACTGTCCGGGTTAGTATTCCGCTCTTCAAAATCGGTTGATGTCATTCTGGTAAAGTTTTCGAATGAGCCATCACATATTCGCAGACTGCTAACCAACCAGCACGCTCCCTCTGTGATAAATATTTTCGAACCCACCAATTTTTACTTTTTCGTTTCGAATTAGTGATTCAATAAGCGGCACTTACCAGTAACATACTATGGACGTCTCCGTCACAACTGATGTGGATTGTGGATGATGATGATAATGTCGCCCGAATGTCGCGCAGCTCGTCCCCAAGGTACCGATGTCTGAAGTTTACGCGAATGTTAATCATTACAATAAAACTACTTTTACGCATTTTATCGCGATTTATTTGTTTATTTATCTAGTTCGACGTTTCAGAAGCTTTGCAGTAACCATGGTCACGGGTGGACTGAGATGACAGATGTTCTGATGTACCAAGTTTTTAAAAGTACCCGAAGAATTTTAGTTGTTTCGAGTAACGCTAACTGTTCTTATTATATCTTGCTGTCTTGAGGTGTTATGTTTACTTTTTGATTTGATTATGTTCACCAGAGGGAAGAACCCAGCCATCATCTCTTTTGAAATTTGGATGGTTTTTAATCTTAATGAACTCACGGATCATCCTTGGATGGAATCGGTGTTCCGTAGTGAGGGTTTGCGCTTTATCACATCTAATGTAATGGCAAGGGCCAACTTCAGCTTGCTCACAGACCGCAGATTCTGTAACATATCATATCGGTTTTATGTTTAACGCGAGTTTTTATAGATCTTTTAGTTTGCCCTATATAGGAGAGTCCACAATCACAATCAAGCTTGTACACTCCTGCATCTTGCTGAGGGATATGGCATTTCATTGATGGTAAGAACTGACAAACCTTCTTTGGTGGCTTAAAATAAGTTTTTATTGAAGCTCGCTTGAGAATATACCCAATTTTATCAGTCACATCAGACTGGTTTCACTCGGCTTCTGTGGAGCAGACGGGGAACCCGAAGCTTGTTGTCTCGCAGAACTTGCTTGACGTGTTGAAGTTCGGTATCCAGGTGTTGCTTGTCACAGATGCCTCGTGCTCTCTGAAACAAAGATTTACCCACGACAGACAACTGTGTTGGATGGTGATGAGAATTACCGTTTAGATACCGATCAGTACGGGTATGTTTTCTATACACTGTAGGACTGAACGTGTTGTTGGGATTACGGATGAACAAAACATCTAAGAAGCTAAAGAGTTATTTTCCTCTAACTCCATTGTAATTGTATTTTGGAGTTTATACTGTTTAGATGGTTAAAGAATATGGTTACTTTATCCTTAGGTAAAATTGTGAAAGTATCATCAACATACATCTTGTAGAACAATGGTGTTACAGGAGAAGTTCGAAGAGCAGCCTCCTCAAAGTCTTCCATAAAGGTATCTGCGACTACAGGGGATACTGAACCCATCGCTATTCCATCTACTTGTTTGTAGAATTGAAGATTCCACATCTAATAGCCGGACGTGAGGCAATGTTTTAAGAGCTCAGCATATTCCAGCTTTCCTGTTACTATTGATATGCACTCCTCTATTGGTAAGCATGTAAATAGGGACTGTGGATCAAAACTGACCATAATTTCATTGGCATAGAGATGTAGTTGTTATATCTCTTCGACAAAGTGGTATGAATTCCTTATAAATGCAATAGTAAGTCCACGAAGTGGTGATAGGACTTTCACCACATGTTAAGCCAATTTATCAGTTGGTGAATCAGTTTGGCTCACTATTGGACGTAGTGGAGCACCAGTCTCGTGTATTTTCGGCAGCCCGTACAGTTGCGGCAGTTTTGCACACGAAAGGATTGGGTTTTTAACGTCCAGACTTAATCATTCGGAGTGGCTTTTAATGAGATCACTGTTAGTTGGGTCGATTTTGACATTTTTGAAAGTGAACTCATCCGATAAGAGGCGTTCAATTTTGTCATCCGTGAGGCTACTGAGATTAAAAAACATCCAAATTTCAATAGAGAAGATGGCTGGGTTTTTCCCTTCTGCTTGGGACCCAGTGGTGAACATAATCAAATCAAAAAGTAAACATAACACCTCAAGACAGCAAGATATAATAAGTACAGTTTGCGTTAATCGGAACATCTAAAATTAAAATTCTTCGGGTACTTTTAAAAACTTGGTACATTAGCACATTTGTCATCTCAGTCCATCCGTGACCATGGTTGCTGTAAAGCTTCTGAAACGTCGGACTAGATAAATAATCAAATAAACCGCTATAAAATCCATAAAAGTAGTTTTATTGTAATGACTAACATTCGCGTAAACTTCAGACATCAATACTACAATCATATCAAAATTATTACTAACTAGTAATGAAAAATGAAAAAAATATGTGTTTTGGACCGTGAACCACGACAATTTTGATAGTAAATATTAAAAAGGATTTCTAACAGTTGTAAAAGTGTAGTAGCGCGCATGGTAAAAATTAAAGATTATTAAAGATGGGTCTGTGGTGGAGTAATGCTTTTGTCTTTAGAATTAAGAGTATTGAGGCATATCCTTAATTTTTTTATAATTCGATGCGTCGTTTTTGCGCATAAAGATCATGCCTTTCCTTATCCAAACATTTTGTAGTTTAGTTCACTTGCCTCCTTTCGGGCTGCTACGTGAAGATGAGATGAGAGATGCTCCAAAATATGACTGATGTTGAGACGGTCTTGTGGGTGCGTTTTGTTGTGTTTAATTGATGACGCCAAGAGATCATCGTGAACTCGAGCAGAGCTTGACAGCGCCACAATGGATCTAGGGCCGGTCGCTTGGACGATTGACTTTCGCAATACGAGAGCACTTTAAAATATCTTTGTCCTGTAAGTTGCAATCTATAAATAATGCAATTTTTGAAATTGTGGATACAATGTTTTCATTCCTATTTTCTGGAACACATTGAATTTCTACATTGTTCGCGCGGGCTTGCTGTTCCAATTGAACGAGACGCTTTGAAAATCTGTTACCTTAGTCCTCAATATGCCTTCCTTGGTTTTCGTGTCTAAGTTCCACTAACGTGTTAGAATTGCTTAGATTTTCTCGCCGTAGGTCCTCGTATTGCTTACTATCGAACTGAACCGAGTTTTTCATTTCTGTTAACTCTTGTCTAATGAACCGCAATTCTGTAGAGAAAAAGCTTTTCATTGATTTATTTATTTCCTTTATCAAGGTACCCATCTCAGTCTTGATAGCCTCGCATACAATGTCATACACATCCTCGCAAGTGAGTATTCCAAGTGTTGTCCACATCATTCTGGCTCATTCCAATGCAGTCGTAGCGATAATTTTGTTATGACGTTGTGCATAATGCGTGTCCATTATCCACGCACTCGCCCACGCAGCATCCCCACTCGGTTATTCTCGTGGACATTTTGTCGTTTTTCCAACCATACGTTGTGTGTTCAATGACTAACCCAAGCGAATAGGTAACATAGTCGCAATTTTAAGTATTGCTACTATGAATCAGCCAGGCGAAAGTCCGAAAGTCTACAAAAGTTTAATGCTCACTGTTCTATTCAAATATATGAATAAGATAATCGGGTTTATCTCTGAGCCAACACTACACCGTCAGCAGTTGGCAGAATTAACGTACGTATAGTCCTGTTAAATTATTTTATTTTTTAATTTAGAAAAGGGTTTTTTATTGTACGCACATCTTATGCCACAAACTTATTTCACTGTCTTATACTCGTAGTTTTTAGATACATTACTTTACGTTTTCAAACTTCTGAAAATTGTTCACTACACTCAATTGGGTTCATTTCGTTGTTATAATATTCACATATAGACCATCGTGATTAATATTTACAAGATCGAGATATTTACTAGAGGGAGAGCAACGCGGCTACTCACGACAGCTGTCAAAATAGTGTTATAGTGCACGAATGTGTGCACGGAGACAATTGCACTCACTTTTCTCTAGTGGAAGTAGCAATTACTACTACAAGACGACCAGAGAGAAGTAGCAATTACTACTACAAGATGACCAGAGAGAAGTAGCAATTACTACTACAAGATGACCAGAGAGAAGTAGCAATTACTACTACAAGATGACCAGAGAGAAGTAGCAATTACTACTACAAGACGACCAGAGAGAAGTAGCAATTACTACTACAAGACGACCAGAGAGAAGTGAGGACCAGATCAGTTACGGGGGTGTGGCACCGCTAACTTCTTGAATCTGGACTTTTATCATAAATACAAATGTCACAACAACACGACATAGAAAACGAAGCCAAGACCGTACGAATTATGCTTAAATAAACGTACAACGAAACCACGTGGCACAGGGAAGGCACAACTGATGAACTGGATGCAGAAGGAGAGAGGAATACAAGTACGTCTGCACGTACGTTACGAAAAAAATCGTTCTTGACAGGTGGACATCGTCTTCCACTCCGCAGCGTCAGTGCAGTTCAGAGACTCGTTCAAGGACTTAATGAAAAGTAATAATGACGGGACACAAAAAGTAATGGAAATGTCAAAGAAAATAAAAAAAATACACGTAAGTCTGCATTAAGTTATATGATTTATGTAAGTACTAAATAATTTTAATCTTTTTTATGCTTGAATTTATGCGAACATCAGAGAAATACATGTGTTATACTTAAATGTCTTATAAAGCAGCTAATTTTGCAACCCAGACTTTGGCTTACAACAACTAGAAACTCAGTAAACCTGATATAACAATTTATGACCTATTTTAATAGAATAAATTATAAGGCTTATTTCCCAGGCTTTCGTGTATTTCTCGAGTGCGTGTATGAATGTCGCTAGTAGATACTTGTACGAAAAGCCGATAGAGGCGGTGGCGAGCGACGAAGACGTCGAGTACTGCCTGAGGACTGGCGACACGTCCAGGCTCAGGAAGATTAGCAGTAAGTTTGTCATCTAACCGAAACAATACCAGTACATATTTATATAAACAGACACAAACCTCGTCGTTCAACGAAGTGTGACTGATTTAACGCAGTCATTACATCATTTTCATACGTATGATGATCTAAAACAACGCAATCTCCATCGAATTCTAGTTAAAATAATTGCCGAATATAAACTGAAAGTATTACATTACTTTTGGGATTTTATGAACATATTATGCCTGAGTATTAAGTAATATCTACGGATTATATTTTATGAACATATTATGCCTGAGTATTAAGTAATATCTACGGATTATATTTTATAACATCGGTATATTTTGTAACTACAAGGACATCAACGACAATTAGCAGTCTGCGAAACCATTCAAATTTCAGTAGAGAAGTTGATTGCACGGTTCTGTCCTCTACTTGTGAATCAAAAATAATTTACTTTTTACAGGCAGAACAGGTTTGATGGTGTACCTTTTAGGAGGCGAAACAATGAAGTGTCTCGACATAAACCCATCCATACCCGAAGAATTATAATTTTAGTTGTTCCGATTAACGCAAACAGTACTCATTATATCTTGCACCAACACCTCAAGAGAGCAACGGGTACTTTTAAAAACTTTGTACATCAGGACGTCTGTCATCTCAGTCCACCCGTGACCATGGTGGCTGTAAAGCTTCTGAAACGTCGGGCTACATAAATAATTCAATAAACCGCGATAAAATCCGTAAAAGTAGTTTTATT